>OZ038495.1:28345265-28352765 GCA_964036315.1 Acanthosepion esculentum | reverse complement strand
GACTTCTGACGCCTTTCTCTCGCGCATTCGAACAACGTCACCTTCCCTCAGTGTATGCAAATCACGTGCGTGACAATTGTAAATATTTGACCCGATTCTTCTATTTTGGTTCCAATCTTATCACTCAGCACAAGGCCTTTCATCCTTGATTGCTTTTTTTGCGTAGTAATGTGCGGTATTGAGTGAGGTATTTCTAAAGTCGAAAAGTGCCAGAAACTGGTCTATATAGTTGTTCTTATTTTTCTGCATGAGGCGTTTGGCGCTCTTAACGGCAGATTCGGATTTGCCAATTGCTTGCTGATTTATGGTACTTGACATGAGGGGTTGAAAATACCATTTCTCTGATAAATGCTTAAATTCTAAGGACGTAAACTAGGGCCCTGCATCGAAAATCACCTTGCATGGAATTCCATATCTTACAGCTATCGATTGACATAGTAGGGCACTCTACTGTTTTCTAGAAGTTCGGAAAATAACCGACAAGTATTCAATGTTGTCAAACGCAAACAGGTCAACGCCAATGTTCTGCCGTGGACGATCAGGTGTATCATGTATAATTTGTGTCTATTTACGCTGTTATATCGTAAATTTCAGCAAGTCTCATATGTAGAAATGTAATCACGTATGCCATCAGATCATGCTTGGAAAGAAAAATACATTGCATAGTGCGCATCCATCAATACCTATGGACGATGAGTGAATTACACGTTCGATATCACGCTGTAAGCTAAGAGCAATGATTACATTGTCATCTTGAATAGGGATCTCATGTAAATGAAACTATGAGTATAATAGAGCGGGAAGATTTTCTTTATCAGGCGACCAACCCTTGAATATGGTTTTCTTGAGCTGATTACATATATCATCTTGATCTTTTTATCTGCATAGATTTTCCGTAACAGATTTAGCGAAGTTTGACAATAACCACATGTTGAAATCCTGTTTGAATGCTCTTCTTATGAGTTAAATATGATTCTAATAGCATGTATGCAATGCACATGTATTTTCCCTTGGTATATACTACATTAATGTCGTATTTTTGAGTACATAGTACCCTTCTTTGCAGATATATCGCTGGCTTCTCGAGAACTTCATCATGGATTCTAGTGAGTTGTGGTAGATGTAGATCTCTATATTTCTACCATATGTGTACTGGTGAAACTTTTTCGACGAGTTGCAATCATGTCCTTCTCGATTTGTGCATACCTCTGTTTCGTGTAGGTGGGAGCTCTGCGCTTGCCAATGTTACGGGCGTTCCTTGTAGTAGGCCTACGCCAACAGTTTCGCCAACTTGTAGATGCACCTGCCTGGGTAATGAATGCAGTTCACCGTTGAAGGCAGTCGAGCAATCGTCACCCGTTGCTTGTTCTCTGATGTCGAATTAATAGTACCAATGTTCTAGCGGACAGTTATCAAATTCCTTTGTTTGCTTGAATGCTTCCAGAGTAAGCGTGTTAGATTCTCTTTTATTACAGTGAATTCAACCGAAAAATTTTGAGTCCTTCATTTTGCGCAACACGATTTAGCATTTACTGATGAACTCTAGTCCCATTCCGTATTTGTAGTATCTTAGTTGGTTGTTGTAGATCAACATAGCTCACATATTTCGCGGGTTATTTTAACAGTAACTTCACCGTCCAGTCGGAACTTCCTTTTCGTCGCGGATCATGTTCGCGGAGATAATCTTGTTTGATTGTTGTCTCTCTCTCCAAATTCACACTTGACACATATTCAATATCATTAGATCAATCTGACAAGCCACAATTAATCTTGTGTTTAAACTAAATCTCTTATTTTCCTACGAGAATACTTCACTGTTGATTCCTGTTCCTGCAAAGTCTACTTTTTCTGCCCACCTACGGGATATGTTTCTTTCGTCTTCCGTGTTTCTTGCCAAAGAAGTTGCAGTCCATTTGACCCTGCTTACGTAATTTCTGTTCGTGACATTGATTTTAACTTTTGTTTATTTGTTGTTTCATTCAGGTTTCTCTTAGCTCCCAACTGTATAGTCGCAGTTTCACAACTGCGGCATATGTCAGTCCATTGCCTGAGAGTTAGGGCTGAATAATATAACATTCTATTCAGAGACTGGTTGTCTCTCACACGGCACAATGTAGTTGCCTAAGAATCAGGTGTAGCAGCCATAAAAAAAACTATTGGTCGGAAGATACGCTTTTCCCTCCACTCATTTTCCTCGCCGCGAGCATTTATCTCAAGTAGATGCGAATATTAGCTTACAACTACGTCCGCAACCTACGTCTTCGACATCCGTCGTAAACTTATAAATAGCGCAGAAATTTTCCCCTCAAGGAGAAATCTGCCATCTACCGAACTTCATGTCGGGAGAACAATCAGTCATCCATTTTGCAACAACCGCGGCCAAAGAAAGAACTCAACGATTCTTGACAGCTCCATGGCAACCAGGTTAAGAACTGGAAACGCACTACATTAGCGACACAAGTACTGTTTCACTGACACTTTTCTTCCTACTCGCAAATGTAATTAAGGAAAAGACATTTCCAACTATTCACCATGTGCACTTTTATTTATATACTCGAACACTAATCCCGTACACAACCGAATCACACACACTCAGTTCATACTGTCGTTTTTGAATAAATCGTATTTTGGATTTGGTTAAACCGAGTTTTGTTTTTGTTCCGAATTGTTGCCTGTAAATTAAAATTTTTGTATGTTTGAGGCTTCGGTGCTGACCAGGCGTTGTAAGCCCTCAACACATGTAAACATTCACAAAAATTATAAGAATTGGCATAGTTACGTCGTGTGTTAATATAGGAATCTACGTCAGCACCCGTTTTCTAGTCTCTTCTGTTGAAGATATACACTGCGTGCCAAATTATTATCGAGATAACATTTTTCTAATATTTCAAAAACCGTCCAATCAATTCACACAATGTTGGCAACACTAACCTGCGCAACCACTGAAATTATCGTACTGATCTGCGCAATGTAAACAGATTGGCGCCATATTTGTTATCAGCTATTGAGCGTGCCAAATTATTAGAAAAGTGTAAGAATTTACTGAAAAGTTATTCTGCTATTCTAACTTTGTCGTGTTTTATTCTTTTAACCGCTTTATTCTGCGTTTCTTTGAATAAATGTGATATTTTTTTCTTCGAGTGAATTCTAGCCAACCATTCCCGTGCTATCTTGTCTGCAAGTTCTTTTGTTCATTTTTGCAAATATCTAAGAAACTTTCCTTTTCCCTATTTTCGTGTATGTCGTTTCGAATTTTCCGATTATTTTTTTCTCCGTTCTGCTACAGGTTCTTCTTGTCATAACCAATGACTCTCGACTTGTTTGTGTACAGAACGTAACAGGGAAAGGCAATAAGATTGTCCTCATCTTTGTCGATATATTTATTACAACGTTTCGGCCGTTGTACTCTCCGGCCTTTTTCAGGTGGTTGGAATGTCGAACTGAACACTTTATTTCGCACACTGGGGTAGACTGTTCTCAAGGACACATGGCACAGTGGATAAAAGCGTTAGTTAGATCCAGTGACAGGACACAAAATATGTGAGTTCAATACCCGGTTAAGGCAGAGGAGAAATTTCAGAGGGAAATTAACAGGAGATAATTGATAACTAACATCCATTAAACATGACACGTGGAACTTGAACAGTCTACCCCAGTGTGCGAAATAAAGGGTTCAGTTGGGCATTCCAACCACGTGAAGAAGGCCAGAGCGTACAACGGCCGAAACGTTGTAATAAATATGGCAAAAAAGTTGAGGACAATAGTCCGAATAATGTAAATAATGTACATAATTCCTCATCTCAGAAATATAGACAGATACTGAAAGGCCGAAACGTTGTAATAAATATGGCGACAAAGATGAGGACAATAGTCCGAATAATATAAATAATGTACATAATACCTCATCTCATAAATATAGACAGATACTGAAAGGCCGAAACGTTGTAATAAATATGGCAACAAAGAAGAGGACAATAGTCCGAATAATATAAATAATGTACATAATACCTCATCTCATAAATATAGACAGATACTGAAAGGCCGAAACGTTGTAATAAATATGGCAACAAAGAAGAGGACAATAGTCCGAATAATATAAATAATGTACATAATACCTCATCTCATAAATATAGACAGATACTGAAAGGCCGAAACGTTGTAATAAATATGGCAACAAAGAAGAGGACAATAGTCCGAATAATATAAATAATGTACATAATACCTCATCTCATAAATATAGACAGATACTGAAAGGCCGAAACGTTGTAATAAATATGGCAACAAAGAAGAGGACAATAGTCCGAATAATGTAAATAGTGTACATAATACCTCATCTCAGAAATATAGACAGATACTGAAAGGCCGAAACGTTGTAATAAATATGGCAACAAAGAAGAAGACAATAGTCCGAATAATGTAAATAGTGTACATAATACCTCATCTCAGAAATATAGACAGATACTGAAAGGCCGAAACGTTGTAATAAATATGGCAACAAAGATGAGGACAATAGTCCGAATAATATAAATAATATACATTATACCTCATCTCATAAATATAGACAGGTAATGTATGTTTATTTTAATTTTTCTACTCACTAATATTAGTCGTATATGTAGTAATGTTATTTTTCAGGTCGTATATGTAGTAATGTTATATATTCTCTATATGAAAACTCTGCGTAATTCTAGCTGTTTGTATCACTTGCTTCAATTCGTAATTAGGGACAATGATATTTGTATTATTCTTTGTTGTCCATCGCTCAAATTGACAGCTCAGAACTAATCAAGCAGTATTTGAACCGAAAACTGAAAAAAATACACATAAACTCTATCAATTCATTTGTTCATGACGTTGATAACGTAATAATTCTGTAGTATGTTTTTGTATTTATAATAGAATCACTTCCATAATTTCATAAGTCTTATAATCTGAAAGTATATATCTCGTCTTAATAATTTACGCAAGGAATCGATTAGAAATAAGAAATATAAAATATTCAAATTTCGACGTATTAGTGTTATATTTGCCAGTTCACTTCACAAGCTGAATGTACTCTAATTTTTCCCTGTTTACCTACATCTTGTATATATTTTAACATTTACTATTTATCTAAAACTGTAATTATTACAATAAATAATTAATTCCAGTTAATTGATAACTAGTTATATTATAATCGGTTACAATCAACTACTTAGGAAAGACGTATGTATCAACAATCAAACAAAACAAAAAAATACACAAATGACTATTTGCAAAAACGTAAGAAAATTCCTAGAGAAATGTTCACAATTTTACTTTGTGGTTCCCTATCAATCAACAGTTTTTCTCTATATGTGTCTGCGCGGAAGTGTACCTGTTGATAAAAAGGAATTTTGTTCAGAGACATATGTTCAGAAGAAGAGAAAGTAAGACAAAGTGTTTGTTGAGGTCTCCGTGGTACCAAGACAGATTTTTGAGGTGAGCAGATTGACAGACATTATTAGTTACCGACTCATTTTTTATTTAATTTACGAAAAAAAAAGAACTGCCAAATCACAGGTGTCGGATTTGGAAAACTAAATTACATTTGATTGGTTGATTCTAAGTTTAGTAAATTAAAAGAATCGTGATATGTTCTGTATTGCATCCGCCGAATTCTGAAACGGCTCAAGTGAACCTGAATTCATTTTGCGTCTAAAAGGCTAACGAAAGATTTTTTTTTCTTTTTAAAATCTTTGTTTGATTACTAATCGTTTGTGAGGTCTTCTGCCATTTGAGGAGGTACTGTGGAGTAAGGGATAGCGGCTCGGATTGAGGAATCGGAGAGCCGATTTCGAATCCCAGTCGAATCCATTGCATTCACTTACGTGCTATTACCCTTGGGAAAGATATGAATCCTCTTTTTCTCCCCCAGCTATTGGTAAATAGGATATACGGGGTTCTATAGCTTTGGATGGCAATTGATCAGCAGCAGAATGAAATGGCAACCTACTGCGGGAAAAAATCTGCCTCGTCAGTCATGATCACCTAAGGTGACTGGCTGAATGTATATTTGTGTATATCGGCTAAAGAATCTAGATTTCTATGATTCAGATATACAGTTTTCGGAATTTGTTTCCTACAGCAGTGTGATTATAAGTCTTAAGTTTTCCTCACCTCTTTGCCCATAGTTATTTTTACAAAATTCACCAGATGCTTTTTACCACACGAGTACGTATGGGATTAACTCGATCTTCGTTTTGTATAAAGTGAACATTTTATTTGAATTTTCTTTTCAAACTCGATTTGCTGGGGAATTCAGAAATTCATTTCTTTCGATAACAATTTTCCACTTCAATGTCCAATGCAATTTGTCGCATTTTTCAGCGAACATGTCGTTTTTGTTCACATAATGCTAATTCTAAATTCGGTTCTCCAAAACCTGCCTTCCTGTGTATCATGCACGACGTTTATTTTACATTCTATATTAGATCTGTAATTTCCGATACGAGTTGAACTCTATTGATTATTATTCGATCCGATTTTAACAGACGTATTATGTATTATTTAGAAAATAATTTTTTTCGAAAATGATTCGCATTCTGGTTTGCAGCTGGAGAAACTTCATTTCTATTGATAAAAAGAACATACGATAAACGATGCAATTAGATTTTGTATTTCTAAAACTTTGCCAAGCTAACCGGCTACTCAGATGCTGTTACAAAAAAGCATTTGAACAAAACTACCCATGAAAACAAGTATTAACCTTTGAACCGAGGCGTTGTTGAAAATTTGTAATAATAATGTCCATATACAAAAGGATTATTTAAGTTATGATATAAGAACATTTTGAAAGCATAAAGTAGGCCACGGTCAGTTACACGTTAAAATCGGTGGGCCCACTTGATACGTGGTAATTTACACTGCTTTCACCTTGAAAATGTCGCCTTATACATTCACAAACATTATTAAAATAATCGTAAAGATTTTAGGAAATTTGAGAATGACTCATTGATGCGTCCAAACGATAGGCGTGATCAAAAAGAATTCTGAATGATTTAAAAATAAACTTTAACTTCGTAAGAGGATAAATTTTTGCCATTGTATGGAATTTGATTTAATATCAGCAATAATTTTAATTAAATTAAAAGTAATTTTTTTCTACTTTTGCAAGTTTTTATTTTGATACTTCCATTCATCTGAATTAATTTATTATATACTTGTTATTATCAAAACACTTAAAAATGTGTGCCTGCCTATCAATAATGAAGTAACCTTTGAAGGGTTTTATACGGTAGGTTAATAAACAACTTTAAAATTTATCGTAAATAGCTAATCAGCTGTAAAGATTGTTAGTTCTTCTGGAGTTGGAGATAAATATAATGGGTGCGTGGCCGAGTGGCTTTCTGACCATGAGATATGGGTTCGAATCTCACTATGGTCGATTTGTCAGGAAGTAGACTTCCTGAAGTTATCGGATACGCTGGCGTTTTTCAAATTGTGGATCACGCTAGATAACACGCTCTTTCCCAGGAATTG
>OZ038495.1:28335265-28337765 GCA_964036315.1 Acanthosepion esculentum | reverse complement strand
GCCCGAAGAAATTTTCTCGAGTTTGAATGGAGGAAAGATTTTCTCGAAAATTGATATGTCCGAAGCTTATTCACAAGTCAAAGTCGAGGAAGAATGTACAAAGTATCTAACTATCAATACACATAGAGGGCTATACAACTTAAAACGTTTGCCGTTCGGGTTGAAGGTAGCCCCAAATGTGTTTCAACAAATTATGGATACGATGCTGGCTGGACTTGAATTCGCAATGGCATACTTCGATGACATTTTGATAAAGAGCCAAAATTTGGAAGAGCACAAAAAATCATATTCGAAAAGTATTCAAGAGAATACAGAATTACGGATTTAATGTGGGCCTTGACAAATGCGATTTCTGCATGAACAAAATTGAATATTTGGTCAGGTAATTGATCATAAAGGAAGAAGGTCTAACCCAAATAGAACAGAAGCTATTAGAAATATGCCTATACCGGATAATGTAACAAAATTACAATCATTCCTGGGTTTAGCAAATTATTAGAGTTTATATATTCCTAAAATGCACGAGTTGAGAGCTCCGTTAAACGAGTTTTTAAGGGAAGGTAAGAAATGGTGCTGGACAAAAGAATGTCAAGAAGCATTTCAAAAAATAAAAAAGTGCTTATCATCGGATTTAGCATTAGCACATTACGATCCGAAAAAGGAATTAATTATAGCGTCAGATGCAAGCGAATATGGTGTAAGTGCGGTACCTTTACACAAATTCGAGGACGGATCAACGAAACCGATTGCACACGCATCAAGAACCTTTTTACCTGCGGAAAAAATTATAGTCAGATAGAAAAAGAAGGACTGACAATAATTTACACCATTAAGAAATTTCACAGGTTTATTCATGGTAGATCGTTCGTTTTGCAAACGGATCATAAACCACTTCTGTCGATTTTTGGTTCGAAAAAAGGCGCACCAGTCCATACTGCAAAGAGATTAGAGAGATGGAGTATTATTTTACTCAACTACAATTTCAAAATGCAATACTTGCCATCAAGTAAAATCGCACACGCAGATGGTCTATCTAGATTAATCCCCAGAAACTCTAAATTGCTGGAAGAAACGGTTATAACAGCACTAAAAGAGGAAGAAGAACTAGCGGAAGTACTTGTTAACACCGTTAGAGAGCTATCAGTGACACTGGAAGAAATAAAAAAGGCAGCGAAAATGGATGAATATATTACTAACATGAAGAAACATGCAAGGAGGAACGAAAAGAAGAAAAAAGGTTTAAGGGTGTCTCCATTTTCGATATGCGACGAAACGCTGATATATGCGGATAGAGTCGTAATTCCGTGTGTCCTACAAAAAAGAGTTTTGAAAGAGTTTCATATGGGCCATCCTGGAACCTCCAGAATGAAGTCGCTAGTGAGAGGTAACGTTTATTGGCCTTGAATGGACCAAAATATAGAAGATATGATAAAACAATGTAAAGGTTGTCAGTTAGAAGCCAAAGCTCCATCGATAAGGATTCAACCCTGGCCAAAAGGGACGTTCCGTGGACACGTATTCATATTGATTATGCAGGACCATTAAAGGGATACTATTATCTAGTAATCGTAGATAGTTTTTCCAAATGGCCTGAGGTTTATAGGTATAAACCCCCGACAGCTTCAAACACCATAAAAGCGTTAGACGAAGTATTTAGTCGTTTTGGGGTAGTAAATACAATTGTAAGCGACAATGCTACTATGTTTACCGGGAAGGAATTCAAAGATTACTGTGATTCGTTGGCAATCGAACACGTAAAAACGCCGACGTACAACCCGAGATCAAACGGATAGGCAGAAAGTTTTGTCGACACATTCAAGATAGCATTAAGAAAAAATAACGGAATCGACACTGAAGAAAAACGCTCACAGTTTTTAGCGTTATATAGGATAACACCAAATCAGAATACAAACGCTAATCTATCACCTGCAGAAATTATGTTTGCAAGGGAAATACGTTCAGTGTTCGATATGATGTTACCAAATAAGAAAAAGATAAATTATACGAAAGTAAATACAAAATTTACAACGTATAAATAGGGCGATAAAGTTTTCTTTAAGAACTATCGGTCAGGAAAGTGTTTTTGGGAGGACGATATTGTGTAAAAAAGAATCGGTAGAGTGATATATATTGTAAAAGGAAACAAAAAATTTTGCAAAAGACATATTAACCAAATGAGATACCGATACATTGAAACCGTGGAAAATGAGATCGAAATACCGATGGAAGAGTTATACGATGCTTCCCAAATCCAACCCCTCATAAATACTGAAGTACCGATGGAGGTAACATCGACTCCAAAAATCACTGATTTTCAAAAATCAAAAAATACACCAACTCGGAATGGTAGGAGAAAAAGTGATAGAAAAAGGAAAAGGACTACATGTCTATGTCCAAATCCAAAGAGAAAAAAAAATTGAAAGCAAAATTCTAGGAAAGAAATTTAGCTATGGGGAAGGTGTTATAGTGGAACAACCTGGCACACCCCGACATGAATTGG
>OZ038495.1:28310265-28327765 GCA_964036315.1 Acanthosepion esculentum | reverse complement strand
TAAACTGTATATTATAAATGTGTATCAGAATGTTTGAAATACGACTAAAAGATTAAAGGCTATCAAGATTCATATCAGCTCTTTTATGTAATAATGGATGTATTCAATTTTATCGCAAAGTTTCGCAGCAGTTTTCTTTAAACGAGGTGGTTTTAATGTTTGTCGGGATATAAAGTCATATATTGCCTTTCATTTTTTATTTTAATATTATTTGTAATTCTCAGATGATCATTCATGAGATAAAAATCGTGCAAAAAAAACGATATTTCCATTCGTTGATCAAAAGTAGATTTCAAACTTTGATTTATCGTTAGATATCAATAAAAAAAAATGATTGGCAAATGCAAACTTTTGCTAAATTCACTTCTCACGTCTGGGAAGAATTTAAACTGTGGACGAAACCTGAGATAGCGGGCAGGCAGAGAAATGTTTCCTAAAAACAAATTTCGCATTTTCTGAAATTTTATTCCTAAAACAATAAAATATATCGACAATGGAACACGATCAAATATCACGGATTTAAAATCCAGCTATGTTTGAGTTGAAAAAAACAAAACAAGAACAAAAAACTATTTATTAGTTACGGGACCCACGAAGAATGATTGTGTCATCAACCATAATTTTTCTGAAGGATTGTACATTGTGGGGCTTCCCATTTTCCTAGCCGTCCTGTGTATGACAATAAACAACATCCGCGTCCTGGGTAAGACGATAAACTACGTCTAGCAGCAAGGCATCTGATCAGGAGGTTTCGAGGAGCGTGGAACCACCTCTTAATTGCTGTTAGGGTCCCAGCTATGGACAGATAGTTGACCCCGAAACTGGAGTAAAAATGAATTTTAATACCAGGAATACTTTGTAATAAAAAAAATTATCAGCAATACATTTTTGAAGAAAAAAAACTTATTAGTTTTTTTTCTTCAAACCTTTATTGCTATTAACAGCAATACATTTTGAAAAAAAATATTACCAACAATATGAGCAATGCATTCTTGAAAAAAAAAATTTACGAACAATGCATTTTTGAAAAAAAATATTACGAGCAATACATTTCTGGAAAATAAATATTATTTAAGTATTATATAAATAACATTTTATGCCGTAAAAACCAAACCTTATCAGTACAATTAAATGCATTTTAGAATATAGGTTAACATGTGAATACCCGACAAGTTTATACAATCTATTAATATAGTATCCGATTTTTATTGTTGCACACCTTATGTGAAAATATGCATCTGTATAAGTAATAATTTACTGTAAACCGTTTGTCTGTGCCTATTGACTTGGAGGAAATGAAAACGCGTATTCAGGGTGTTGCAATTATATTTTCCGTTAGTTTATAGAT
Organism: Acanthosepion esculentum; assembly: GCA_964036315.1. Classification (NCBI taxonomy): domain Eukaryota; kingdom Metazoa; phylum Mollusca; class Cephalopoda; order Sepiida; family Sepiidae; genus Acanthosepion; species Acanthosepion esculentum. The sequence goes on along the minus strand of OZ038495.1, from coordinate 28,326,417 downwards.
TTAAAAATTAATTTCTTTAAAAACATCGTTGCATATTCACAATGCTATTGTTTATATGTTATCTTTTAGCAGACCATAAGGAATGGAATGGAACCTACAATAGATGGAGATGAACGCTGATGAAATTGCTATTGTTGAATCAGGCACAGTTTACTTTAATGAAATTTATGATCTAAACACTTGCGGATCAATTTTCTGGCTTCTATTTGTGCCACACGAAATATTTTATTGTAGTTGTCATCTAATCTAAGAGCGCGTTTCTTTTGATTTGATGCAACTACAGAAAAGAGCGTAGAAAGAGAAAGTGAAAAAGAAAACATTAATCGTTGAATGGAAACGGATGGCAAACGTTAAAAATAACATCCTAAGGAATGTAGTTGAAATAGCGATTTACTTTGTTGGAACAACTGAGGACACGGAAAAGATAAAGGACAACGAAGGACGAAAAAAATATCTGTCTATATTTCTGAGATGAGGTATTATGTACACTATTTACATTATTCGGACTATTGTCATCATCTTTGTCGCCATATTTATCACAACGTTTCGGCCGCTGTACGCACCGACCTTCTTTAGGTGGTTGGAATGTCGAACTGAACCCTTTATTTCGCTCACTAGGGTAGACTGTTCTAGTTCCACGTGCTATATCAAATGGATGTCAGTTATCAGTTATCTCCTGTTAATTCCCCTCTCCAAGTTCTCCACTGCCTTAACCTGGTATTGAACTCACACTCTGTGGGTCCTGTGATCTAAGTAACGCATTTATCCACTGTGTCATGTGTCCTTGAGGACATCTGTGTATGTATTTCTAGGTATTATAAACATGTCTTCAGCGAATGTTTTTTTTACCAGTGCTCATATTGCAATTTTTGCTGTTAAGGAGTGACAAAGAAAAGCGATAGTAACAACAAAAAAATTGCAATATGAGATCTGGTTGAAAACATGCAATGATAACAGGAGATAACTGACATCCATTAGACATGGCACGTGGAACTAGAACAGTCTACCCCAGTGAGAGAAATAAAGGGTTCAATTCGACATTGCGGCCGAAACGTTGTGATAAATATGGTGACAAAGATGAGGACAATAGTCTGAATAATGTAAATAGTGGGCAAATATATATACATGCATAAAGGTTAATGGTTAGATGAATCAGACCAGGGAACAGTAGTATTAAAAATTGCTCAGTACATGTGAGAAAAAAAACATCTAGAGCTTTTAATTATATATATATATATATATATATATATATATGTACACTGACCTCCTGAGATATATATTGTATATATATATATATATATATATATATATATATATATATATATATATATATACATAGATAGATAGATAGATAGATAGATAGATAGATAGATAAGATTATTTTGAAAGAAAACGGATAACGCAAAAGAAATAGCCGATGTATAGATTATTTTTATTATTAAAATAAAAATATAAAATAATAATAAAATTTATAAATAAGATGAAACAATAACATAAAAACATTGTATAAAAATAATAAAAAATACTCCCAGCATGCAATAAAAACTGATACTGCCGGAAATACGAACATCCCTCCAAAAATTCAATCTCTTTGCCACGAACTTTCGTACGGGCAACATCTGTGTAACTTCTCTCTATGATATGCTACGTAGTAAATTCTCCCTTTTAACACATGTACCATAAAGAAATTGTAACATAATAAATACACACCAATACACACAAAAATATAAATGAATCATATGAAATTAATATACAATTTACCATGTTTTCCTGTTATTTGTGTACATCTCATTTCCTGTCAAGTATGCTTGTATCTCCGTGAACACAAGGCTAATTTCCGCTACTATGATGTGACGACCTCACAACATTTACAATCTATTTACCCACAACTGTGAACAAACAGGTTGTTCAGCCAATATGTTATGACAAAGATGTGAAAAATCTGTTACAAGTAATTTTAATTTTTAGCGAACTTCAAGAATAATTTCAGTTTCTCTTTCCCTCTCATTTCACTCCGCCATAAATTTGGAATCGGCATGCTGTACTGCCTGGCATTCTCACCGGAAGCTCCAATACGAACATTTCAGTGTGTTCAGGTGTCAATCTAAAGACACTGCATAGGAGTCGGAAAGATTTGGATGAATCCAATGCTGATTACGAAGATGTTTGGAGTGATCGCTAGTGATAGCGAAGGTATACCTCCATTCATTATCCCACAGGGCCTCGGACTCAACACGGAGGCCTACATCAAGTGCCTTGAGGAGGTAGTGCTACCCCGGGTCAAGATGGTGGCGATTAGAAGACCATATGTCTGGCAACAGGACTCTGCACGATGCCACACAAGCAGGAGAACCCAGTCATAACTGTCAGACAATTTCTCCAACCATATCACCCATTACATCTGGCCACCTAATTCCCCAGGCTTCAGTTCCTTGATTATTATGTGTGGGACACAGTTGAGGGAGAGATCAACAAAACTCCTCATACTTAAGGTGAAATAAAGGCAAGTATAACACGACCGGTCCGGGGTCTTTCCTACACTGGTCAGGACTGTCGCCGGTTAATTGATGGTCATCTGTTGGCCGCTTCGTGTCTTCATTTGCCCTACTCCACGTTATGCTCTTTGACCATACAGGAGTGAAGACCGAATTTTGCCCATAATTGAGCGCTGAATCGAGCTGTGGAGGAACAGTGCTACGAAAGGACAAAGAACGCTTCCGCTGGCGTTAATACAAAACATAACAATAATGAAGTATGGCGCTGTGTTAATTTCCAATTGGTTGTAGTCGTTGATGCAAAAAAATTAACCCTTCCTGTTAAATTGTCTATCATGACACTTTATCTCTTTCTTCTAAAACTTGGAGCTGGTTAAAAATATAAACAAGGTGTTTGGTTGAGAATTCCGTCGGCAGCAGGTCACGTTGAGGTTCAGCAGCTCCTTCGTCCTTTACTGTCTCATCTCGTTTCTAGCTTCAGCTATGCGCTCTGTTTATGTTTTTCGCTAGACTGCTACCGTACCGTAGCACAGCAATAGTCATATTAATTGTTTCCTCCAATCTTGGAGAAACCACACCGACCCTTAAACAAAGCAGTTAGTTATTTAAAACAATACATTCTTCAAAAACAATTTTCCGATGAAAAAACAACTTTTGTTTAAATATTATTTCTATTTTCCTGATGTCAAAGAATTTTCGTTGTCGTCGACCTTCAATATGACCAATTAAAATCTCATTGTTTACATTTTGGATTTGCAAATAATAACTCAAATCGTTTTTCAGCCGACAATTAATATTTATATCAATTAATTATTTTCTTCAATTGTGGAGAAACGACACCGACTGTCAAAGACGTCAGTTGTTCAAAACAATACATTCTCCGATAACAATAATTATCTGATAACAAACTTTTGTGTTTAAAAATTATTTCTGTTTTTCTGATGTCAAAGAGTTTTCACATTCCTCATTCCTCAGGACATATTTTAGACTGCTTACATTCAAGCTTTGCGGAGTTATAACAGTTCTATTTGGCCATCAGTTTATCAAGAAAAAATTCCTTGCTCCTTTTTTTAATTCATGCTTTCATCTTAACGTTTTTTAACCCTTCCAATTCTCCAATTCGTCTACGCGGTTTTCACATGAATCCTTTTAATCCTAATTTCATACTACCAGTCTCACAAAGGATTATGGCAGCACTTACCAACTTAAACAAGGAAACCGTCCAGAAGAGTTTCAAGAGATTCCGAAATCGTCTGGAGGTCGGGATTGAAGCCAATGTCGATTTTTATTACATAAATTAACTCTTTAGTAATTTCAAGATATTTTTTTGGAATTATGGTAAATATATCTGTTAAAATGCGATGTCCGTGTTATTTTCATTTTTGCGTAATGTAGACGACAATTTATCCTTCGCACCCTGTACTTCGAATGCTACCATTAATTTGGAATGCGTGAAGATGCTCGTCATGGCGGAAAGAAAATGCGTCAAATGACGAAGAAAACTATTTTGTAAGGCGGAAAGAAATGAAAATAAACACTTTATAATCAAACCCATTATTTTCCTTAACATTTCTCAAATCTTTCATTCTTGGTGTAACAATACAAAGATCGAAATCGCCGATGGACTTTTACCATTTGCATTTAAAACAAACGTGTACCTAACCACTGTAGTTGGTTGTATTTCCTCGCTGGAACTGTCTGATACAAAGTTATATTTAAATCGTTATATTCGGAATTTTAGTACTGGTTTCTCGTAGGACTATAAAAAAAATAAATGTATACTAAATCATTTCTTTGAGAGTGTAATGTAATAAGCAGATAAAAAACAATGAGAACTTTTTATAATGTAAACTCTGTGCACAAACAAATGTAATTCATAATTAGAGGCTTGCTTCCAGACGTAAAGAATACATTTTCAAGGTGTATTTCTATATAACTGTTCTTAGGAATAAACTACACTATACAATCATTTAAAAGTAGTATAAGCATAAACCTCTGGATGTTTATTCAAAATCAATAAGTGAGCGTATCTACGTAGAATCGATGTTAATAAAACGCTGTTTGCATGTTTTAAGAAAGTTTTTTTTTCATTTTTTTCACGGAAAAGGTTTTTTGGTCTACGAATGTAAATTATGCAGACGAATCTCGTCGAATTTCGGTTATTCGGCGCATTGAAGTTTCGTATATTTAATTAAAATTCTCTGATAAATGAATAAATACAAAACCCGCCATTGAATAACTTGTCTCTAGTCTTCCATGAATCATTACTTTATACTTGGCTTGAATCTCTTGGAAAATATTCATCCTTGACAACACACTTCATTTGTAAGTGAGAGATATGTAGAATATCCAATTAAACTTTCCGAAACCGTGTCGATTAAAGAACATAATAGAAATATAAACTTCTTATATTATAAAACATTTTCCTACTTAATAAATTATGATAGAAGCACTTAACTACAGAGCAAAAGGCTATTTAAAAACACAGCAGATATGTTGGCGGCGGTAATTAGTCTATTATAGATTTTGAACCTTAGAAACAAACGAGCCGCTTATTATTTTCTCCGTTTAATTGTGTACCAGCTGATCTACAGTCTAAAATAGCTCTCGAGAAATTAAAATGTCTTCCATATAGGAAAACAAATTAAAAAAAGAAGAAAAATAGGCTAAATAAAGAAATAAACAACAATATGCCTTGATGTCAAACTAATTAGATAATCGGTTCATGAACTAATAAAATTTAATAATAATATTTTTTCGTTTTCTTTTGTTGTCTTTAAAATATTGAGAAAAGTGTCGAAGCTGACAGGTGTGATTTCTTCGAACTGAAATCTAAAATTAATTATTTCAGTATACTGAAGGCTTTCAAAAGATGCATTAAAATAATAACTTATCATGGTTTCTTATCTTGCCGCAAGATATCTGCATGCAGAATGATATTACGTTTATTCAAGCATAGGCTGGGAGCTACACAGACACATACATGCACATTTACATAAAGAAATATCTATTCTTTCTCATATATATATATATATATATATATATATATATATATATATATATATATATATATATATATATATTTCAACTTTTTATATTTGAAACGAGCATACCCTAAAAGTGTTTCCTCAAGAACACATGGCCCAGTTGATAAAGACGTTGGTTAGATCATCCAGTGACTAGACCCAAAGAATTCTGAGTTCATTACCAGGCCACAGCAATGGTGAACCAAAATTTGGAGAGTTGAATTAAAGGGAAATAACTGAGATAACGGGAAGAGTCATGGCACGTGGAATTAGAATAATCTACCTCGGTGGACGAAATAAAGGGTCCGATTCGAAAATTCCAATCACCTGAAGAAGTCCGGAACGTAAAACCATCGAAACGTTGGGAATAAAGCAATGAAGATGAGGATAATAGTTCGAATAATGTAAATAATATCAGTCAGCTATGTTCCATGCGTGATACACGCTTGGGATATCATGTATCGAAAGATACATGACTGACGATGCAGATTTATTTTCCTGCAGTAGGTTGCTATTTCTTTCTGCGGTCGATCAGTTGCCATCCAAGGCTATAGAACTCGGTCTGCCCTGCTATTTACCCATAGCTGGGCAAAGAAGAGGATTCATACCTTTCCCAAAGGTATTAGCATGTAAGTGAGTGTAATGGATCTGACTGGAATTCGAACTCGGCTCAATTTCCTCAATCGGAGCCGCTATTCATTACTCCACCGCGCTTCCACTCATAATTGCTTATCTCAGAGATGTAGACTGATGTTTCATATCAGTTGAAACGAAGCGTTCATTAAATTTTCTCAATCAATTAATATTTAGGGTATGCTCAGTGACCTTGAATTTCCCTTCGGTTGCAATATTAAGAATGGACAGATTTTCTATTATCTTAATATGCCATCATTGGATTATTACATTTCTTCATTTTTAGTGTGGAAATATTTTATGTCTCTATTCAACTCAAGGGCAAACTTTAACGAAAGTTTCTTATATTTCTTATATACACGAATAACGGAATATGACTGCAACAGTTTCATTTCCCTTTTAAATCGTTTTCTCTTTAAGCTTTTTCAGTACATAACATAAAGTTCGTCCGTAGAAGTCAAACATTAAGCTCAATATTTTCATGAGACTAACAAGACCCTCTATAATCGTCTCGAGGATGATCAATGTCCAACCGCCTATAGGCACAGGGAAGAATCGAACATTGAATATTCGAATCATCTTCACTCAATAGAAATTCATTATTGATTGGATGAGTGAAGGCATAAAGGGTGTCATTTGCTCAGAATTGCTTGAATCTTTTGAATAGCAGTGACACTGGAGCTGAAGAAAAGGCCATACAAGTGGAAAAGATTTCTTACTCCTCCAACAAAGCCAAATTCAAGATATCACGACTAAGCACTTAAACTCCTTCCAGTTATCCAGAATTGGCAGGGGTCGTATCATGTGGCTAAATGTCATCTGAGAGATGGTTATTCGATTGTTTGAATAATGGCGTCACACATGGCCTGTCAGGTTTCAGCGGGAAGTATATCAATAGCAAAAAGCTGATATATTTAGCCAAAGTAAGAATACGCAGTCTCCGACATCTTCGTCACTCGTAAAATCTTCAACTAATTTTCCTTACCAATTAATAATAAATTAATAAAGGAGGCACGGTGGAGTAATGGATAGCGGCTCGAATTGAGGAATCGGAGAGCCGAGTTCGAATTCCAGTCAAATTATATTCACTTACGTGCTAATCACCTTGGGAAAGGTATGAATCCTTTTCTTCTCCCCAACCAGCTATGGTTAAGTAGTAGGACAGATTCTAAACGGGTTCTATAGCCTTGGATGGCAACTGGTCTACCGCAGAAATAAATGGCAACGTACTGATGAACAATTCAAACAGTATTTCTGAGTATGGTGTCCAGTTACGGAAATAGCTATAATAACTATATGAACCATGAGTTTGTCACTGATATTCGCATCAACAGAGAACAATATTTCTGATGTGATTATCTTCTTGCCTCTTTTCGGACGGCGAGGTGGGGGCACCAAAGCCAAATGTTGATGGCATTCGAACGTCCTCATCAATTAGCGAAGATGTCGGTTTTGGGACAAATTTTCAGGTGTTTTTTTTCTTTTCAAAACTTCACTTGCTGTTTTCTTTTGCTACGGCCTTTGCTTGTCAGTTTCCTTCTTTCCAAGCTTCTTGTAGGCACGCACCTCCTCGGCTCCCCAGTGAGAAAGCAAGAAAGACACCAGGGTCCTACTGAATATCGATTATCTTCAGAGTCCGCTTAATGGCTTCCCAGAGAACATTTCCATAAAGAACACTAAACAAACACTAAAAGTCTGCTTAAAAGTTTCTTTGTTCTTTTTAGCTGATCAAAGTAAATTGTGAAAGAATCATGGACGGGGTCCTGTTTAGAAACAGTGATTTTTTTTCTCTGTCGTTTTTCCTAACACTTGTCAGTCCCATTTACTTAACCCAGAAAAAATGTTACTGTATTTCTTGGTTTATAATAAGCGGAATATTGTGCCCAAATCTGGGCGCAAATAAGGTGGGATTGGGAATTTCAGATCTTACTATAATTAAGCGCATTTGATCCTAGTTGTAAAATAAATCTCCAAACAACTCTCAAGCTTGGGGAAAATGATTGAAAAATAATAAAAACAAGCTGTATATTTCAACCAACTGGACCATATAAGATGCATCCTTTTAGAGTCTGCATTTAGCTGCCAACAAAATAGATATGTATCATTTTTATGAAAACTTGTTAGCGTTAACTTGTAGAAAAAGACAATATTTATAAATGTAAAAGACAATATGAAAACTGTAATATTAGCCGGCCCGTTTCGTCTAATGTGGGCTTTTTCAAGGCAAAAACAAAATGAATTCATTAAAACAAAGTAACTGTTAATAACAAAATGCCCTCAGTAACTGGAAGAATTTCGAAAACGTAATTATATTCATATTGTCAACAGAAAATTACGTCAAGTCCGGTCACGTGTGGAAATATTGTTTTTATTGTGTTGACGGGTTCAACCATTTTCTTTTGATCTCTTGATACAGTTGTGGACGTTTGTTTGGGAGAATAGTAATTCTGTTAGGAAAGATGAAATAGGGAAAAAAACCTGGGCGTAGATTAATATTTGGATAATATTCAATGGCGGCACTCTCGAGGATTTTCCTTCTGAGTTAGTTTTTTTTATGAGTGTAGCATATGTTAATAGGTGTTACATATATTGTTCGTTGTTATCATACCCTTATATATATATATATATATATATATATATATATATATATATATATATATATATATAATAAAAAAAATAAAAACGCTCAAACAATAATATTCCATGTTTATAATTTATAATTATAACCATGAAATATATATTTTTGAGCTTTTTTTTATTATTACTCTGTCCTGGACTTTACGTTCCACCTAGATTCTATCCTCTTGGAAATATATATATATATATATATATATATATATATATTGACCACTAATATTATATATATATATGTGTGTGTGTGCGCGCGTGTGTGTGTGTATATATATATATATATATATATATATATATATATATATATATATATACACGCATACACAAATGAAATAAACATCCACAATAACAATATTTACCTACTTCCGTTTATTAGGCATTAAAGTACATTACTTAGCATCTTCTAGAATTTATCTTGACTTTCACAGTTAGCCCGAAGTATATTCCTGAGCTTTCTTAAATTTAAAAAAAATGAAAACCTAACGATATTTCTTCTTTTGTTTATGAACACACACAGACACACACACACACAATGAATAAAATTGTCCTCAAAAGCCGTCTAAAAACGCCTCGCCAACCTAATCGTGGCTGACAACTAGTCAGCAAATACGAGATTTAATCAGTAAAATAAATCGCGCACAAACATGGATGCTGTCACACACGCAATCAGACGCATTGATGAACACAAAAAATATCGGACACACAGAAAAGGCAGGTTGGGGAATCATGAAAAAATAACATTACATCGACCAGGTAGATTAATATAGACTGAGATAATCCCGTATTCTCTGTCCAAGGGTCAAACATACACTATTTTTCACGACCACTAAAAATAGATAAATAAATCTACAGATGCACAAAACAAACAGCTTTTCCAAAAGACGTCTAATTTCATTTATTTATTTATTTTGTTGTTGTTGAGAAAAGAAATTTCCAATATTATAACTATTATTATTTTTGGTCATTTCGAATTTCACTCATCGACACAAATATATATGTGTGTGTCAGTCGGGTTTCGATCCCGGCTTGAAGAAATCATCGGACGTCTAGCCACACTGTTTTGCTGTGATGCCGTGAAACAGTTTGTTTGTGATTGACATATATATATATATATATATATATATATATATATATATATATATATATATATATATATATATATATATATATATATATATATATATATATATATATATATATATATTAAATATAACAGGCAACGAATGTCTATTATGCCGTGATTAACTTCGTTTAGTTACTTTAATTTCGGGAGAAAATAAAGCCCAAAAATGTCCAATATTTAGATAATTTTTATGCTGTTCCTTGATCTAAGGTTTCGGCTCACATGAGCCATCATCAGAGTTATTATATCAACATTTCACCAATATCCATATATATATGATTGCACATGTGAGCCAAAATCTTTATTATGACTTCATTTTATTATTGTTATCTATAATATTTGAATTAATTATTTATAAATTCTTAAGTTTGAAACATGAAAAATTTAAAAAAATATTTTAAATAATTTTTAAAAAATTTGAATTTACTTTAACATGCTATGTATCAAGGGAGATAATTCTTCTTTTCGCATAAAAAACTGTCGTTGGTTGCAATAGAAATAATTGGTGATTATTAAAATATATTAATAAGGTAATGTCTTATGGAATAAACTTAGCTCTCACGATGTTAACTTGATTATATGTTAAGGCGATATATATAATACATTTGGAACCTAGCCTTATAGTTACAAAGGTGTAATTACATATACACACCTAATAAAATAATCAACTACTATCTACTATAACATGAAATTATATGTATGTATATAAAAATGCTATTAATGATGGGTGCTATGTATATTAATGTGTTACATATATTATTCGTTTTTTATCATACCTATATATATATAGGTTCAACATATATTCATAAATATATATTTACTTTTGTCTGTAATGTGTCGAAAACTATATGTTTTTAAAAATGTATATATATATATATATATATATATATATATATATATTTATTTGTTTAAATTTTATCTATGTATATTTGACCGGTTTAACTATATTTCAAGTTAAAATTCGTTTAATAACATATTAAGCCACGAATAGCTTCGACATCTGACCGTCTAGATCATATTGAATGTAGATGTATGTGCCTGTGTGTATCGATGTGTATGTGTAAGTAAAGTGCATTTGCCTTTGTGTGGTTTGATTTTTTGTATGTGTGTGTATATATCTAAATACGTCTGAGCGCTTAACATGCGTGTGTTCGAATGATTTCATGTGAGAGGCGACTAACATGTTGAAATGAAACTAAAGTGTATACATTTCTGTCTGGGATTCTGAACATCCCTTTCAACATAATTTCAATGAAAATACAAATTAAATAGCATATATATCTTTTATTTTTATTTTTATATTTTTTCTCCTTGGTAATTCTACAATTTAAAACTTAATAGAGATTTGTAATTGTCTATATTTTTGGGATGAGGGGTTTTCACTATGGATTTCGTTAATCGGACTGACTTCCTCATCTTGGTTGCTTTCCTCACAACGTTTCGGCCGTCTGATCCTCCGGCCTTCTTCAGGTGCATCTCGAACTCGGGAACCGTCGGTCTGGAATTTCGAACCCAACCCTTTATTGTTACGGGGGTACCATGTTCTCGTTCCATTAAGGCCATCGCTGCTGCTACTACTGCTTGACGCCATCGTCCCAGTGACACATGGCCGAGGCGACTAGGACGTTGGAACAGTGATTGCAAGTTCTCCCGGTGTTCTGAGTTCAATCCCGAGCAAAGGCAGTGGCAGCGACAAACAAGAGCGGTGACAACGATAATAGAAGCAACAGCAGCAGCAACGATGGCGTCAAGCAGTAGTAGCAGCAGCGATGGCCTTAATGGAACGAGAACATGGTACCCCCGTAACAATAAAGGGTTGGGTTCGAAATTCCAGACCGACGGTTCCCGAGTTCGAGATGCACCTGAAGAAGGCCGGAGGATCAGACGGCCGAAACGTTGTGAGGAAAGCAACCAAGATGAGGAAGTCAGTCCGATTAACGAAATCCATAGTTAATAGAGATTTGATTTAGATTTCTAAATAGGTAATTTTAATTTTTTACTTTTAATTTTAATTTCAAATTTTATAAATCTTTTAATATCTATGATAACCTTGCTTAGTTGTCAAATTTTTCGAATCACCCTATACTTGTTTTTTTATTGGCCACTCTAGCTTATGTAACAGCGTTTACTCCTTGCTAAGGATCGTTGATTAATTTGAAACTTTTAAAACCATTTATTCTATGTTCTATATCATCACTTGACAAGACACAAGAAGTGTTGAAACAAAATGGCTACTTTTGTCGTGATTTTATAACATATTTATGTTGTAATATTCAAATAAATAATTATATATATATATATGTATATATATATATATATATATATATATATATATATATATATATATATAGGTTCGACACCATCACTTGATAAGATACCAGAAGTGTTGAAACAAAATGACTATTTTTGTAGTGATTTTATAACTTATTTATGTTATAATTTTCGAATAAATTATATTTTCTCTACTCTGTATTGAGCACTCTTTTAGTTATTGGAATCTATTCCGTATACATCAATCCTATACTTGGGTGTATGTATATATATATATATATATATATATATATATATATATATATATATACATTGGCTCCTGAAGAATTAATTTCGGTTGAGCTCTGTGGTTGTGAAGCATGCGTTTGTAAACAGTGACTATTAAAGTTAATATAGCATGACTCTTCGACAGAATTGAGTCACTCTCAGTCACTGTGTGTTTATCTAAATCTAAAAATAAATACGCTAAAATTCACCTTCATCTCTGCCGTGCACCGACGGCTTAGTGGTAGAAGTTCCTCCTGACGCCAATTCAGTCGTGTTTCGATCCTAGCTAGAGGCAACCGGACGTCTAGCCACACTGAGTAGCTGTGAAACAGCGAAACAGTCTGTCTGTGGATGACAAATATATATATATATATATATATATATATATATATATACATATATATATATATATATATATATATATATATATATATATATATATATATATATATATATATATAATAAACATCGGCAAAAGAATATTTAAGTACTTCCGTCAATTATGCATTAAACCTATTGATAAGCGTTCTTAAATTTGAAAAATTTGAAAACCTAACGATATTTCTACTTCTGTTTATGAACAGACACACACAAGCACACAAGTGACGTTCTCCAATGATAGTTCGACGGTGAAGTCGTGTCAGAGCTAATGGACTTCTACTTATAAGTGGAAGTTAATAAGATAATGCCCATCAACTATCATGCTCCATATCAGGACGATATTGACGGCGTCAGATAAGCGAAGAGAGAATAAAAGAATGCAGAAAATATATTTAAGCTTTTCAAGGAGCTTCCGTCGATATAGACGTGGAGAGGAATTTTAAAAAAATGTTCCAGTACCGCGATAATGAATTAAATCTAATAAAATAAAAGTGTCAGATATGAAACTTAACGGTAGGCCTAACCACCCTAAGGCAGTAATCCGCCATATACGAAGAGGAGTATAGACTCTCTAGGAATTCCTCGGTATGATAAGATTTGAAGACACCAAAATGGGCTACGAAAGCGCTTTACATAAAGAAGAGCATAAAACCAAATTGATATTTAAACCATCCGTAACATCTGTAAAGGGAAACCCAATTTAGTGTTGAAAACGACAAATGGTAAAATGTTCTTGGCATTGTTAAATTCTTTTCCAGAAATTCTGTGTTATACAAAGTTTGCAATAAAAGTACTGTAAAATAAGTTACAGAAAGTATGCGAAACACGGACAAATAAGAAATTGGATTGCAAAAGCCGCCGAAAAAAGTTCAGTCGCCGGGATGCAGAAAATTGTTCGCTGTGTGACACTATTGTGGCACTGGTAGTATAAAATTAGGATTAAAAGGGTTCATGTGAAAATCCCGAATAAGATTTGGAGGGGTAAAAAACGTTAAAATCGTTAAGGTGAAAACATGAATTGAAATATGAAGCGGGGGAATTTTTTTTTCTTCTGATAACCGGAACGTGAATGTCGGCCGAATTCTTTGACGTTAGAAAAATGGAAATAATTTTTAAACATAAAAGTTAGTTATCTAGAAAAATTATTGTTGTCAAGGAATGTATTGTTTTGAATAACTGACCGCTTTGGTAAAAGGTCAGTGTCGGTTTTCCACAATTGGAGAAAATAATTAATTGATATGCATGTTAATTGTCGACCGAAAAACGAATTGAGTTATTACTCGCAAAGCCAAAATGTAAACAAGGAGATTTTAATAGGTCATAGTGGAGAGCGACAACAAAGAAAATGTTTTGACATAGAAATGATTTTAAAGCACAAACGTTTGTGAAAGAAAAACAAATTGTTTTGGATGAGCGGCCGATTGTCGTCAGCATAGAAAGGAATGATAACCAAAGTTTGTTGTCGACGAATGTATTGTTTTACAATAACTGACCGCCTTGTTTGAGAGTCGGTGTCCTTTCTCGAATGGTGGAGATGTTAATTCATATGAACTATGTGTCCTGAGCTGTGGCAGGAGTCGGGCGAAATGCATATAAACAGAACGCTTAGTTGAAGCCAGCCGTTGTAGCGAGAGTTGAGACAAGTCAGTAGCGGACAAAGGAATTGCTGTAATTCACGAGACCTGCTGCCGGGAATTCCCGGCGGCCATCTTGTGTGACGGTTTTGACCCGCTCCAAATTTTTAGTAGCAACAGACACAGTGTCATGATAGAGAGTTTAAAGGGAATGGTTAATGTTTTTGTATCAACGACTATATAAACAAGTTGAAAATTAACCAAGCGACCTTCTTCGTTATCTGTTATATTATTTGTATTTTCACGAGCGAAACCATTCTTTGTCCTTTTGTAGCACGGTTCCGCCACAGTTCGATTCAGTGCTTAAGTACGGACGGAAATTCGATCTTCACTGCTCTGTGATCAAAGAACACAACGTGAGGCAGAGCATATGAAGGAACGAAGTGGTCAACAGATAACCATCAGTTGACCAGCGGCAATACTGACCAGCGTGGGAACAACTCAGGATCAAGCCGAGCCAGCTGTGGTATAGCTGAAGTCTGACTAGTGTTTACAGAGCTAAAGTATTTCCTTTAAAGGACCAAGAAAAAGTGTACATTCGTTTCACGGAAGGGACGTTCAAAACGAGATACTATAATCACAAATCTTCCTTTAAGCAGGCAAGGTACAGAAATTGCACAAAACTTAATAAAATAAAAGTATCATTATGAAATAGGATGTGATGAGAAAAAACCCAATCATTTAACATCGGGAATAGGATGTGTAAATTATGCCATGAGGAAAAATTGATGATTGTTCTATTTCCTGAACAGCATATACTGCTTAATGAAAGATCGGAAATCATGACATTATGTAAGCATTCAAAGAAATTCCTTCTAGGAAGCTATAAACCTGGGTATGAGTATTTATATAAAACATGTCAAATTTCACCCTCTTTACTTCTTTCATTCTCACCTTTACTAGCGACGTAATTGTGTGTATATAAGAATATCTTGGGATGGGATATCCAATTTTACTGCCTGACACCTGAATATTAGAAACCACGGGAACAGGAAGGTTGGTTTTCTAAATATTTTAAGTCTTTATACAGGGTGACCCCAAAAAACGGGAATTTCTGAAGTGCGTATTGCCAGACATGAGCAAGTGTCAACACTGCAAGACAGTGACATTGAGCAAGTAAACATTTCGCCATTTTAGTAACGAGAATGAAATTCACAGTATCCCAGCTGAGATGTTGCAGCAGTCAATGAGGAATCTCAACAGCAGATTTCAAGAATGCATTCTTACAGGAGGACGCCATATAGAGAACGTAATTTGAAAAAAATGAAAATTCCATCATTGTTTCTTAAATGGCATGTGTTAAGGTTTCAATTACTATGAATGAAATATTTTTCTTCCATCACTCTTGGTTTTGTTGGATTGTTAAAAAGTTCCCGTTTTTTGGGGTCACCCTGTATATACACTTGATTATTATTAATGTTATTGAGAAAACTTTTGTGATTATATATGAAACGTGGGTGCATAGTGTTCTTTGCTCTATTCTATCATTTAAAAACTTAATTTAATTTTGGTGATATCATTTAGAAACTCCTACATTTGTCGATAATATCCAATCCATGATGTGTAATTATAATTTTATTCAGGAGAACCTTTTCGAATGCAATGAAAAATTAGAGCATTCTTTTTTTCGTGTCCCCTATTTTCCTCTAAACGTATCATGTCTCAGGCATATCGTTAGATGTCCATAATCC
>OZ038495.1:28257765-28305265 GCA_964036315.1 Acanthosepion esculentum | reverse complement strand
ACAACAACTGTTCGTTGACATCACAAAAGTTGCAACGAGTGTTTGTCGAGATCACAAAAATTGTATTTCTTTTTCTTATGCTTGCTGTGTGGGTTATCATTCCGATTAATTTTTTTTATATTAATTTTTGTTTGTTTGTCAACAATTTAGTTGAGAAATCCATTGATAATAAGAGTATGCCATGACCTTTTTGTTAAAGAATTCTCTGGAGATAAATTTGTTCATTTCCGTTGCATCAGATAAGTGTTTATATGATAGCTAGTGATAAGCAAAACTCTTGTGAAGATAGAGATATGTAAAATACTTGTTAAGCAAGACTTTACCGGTATAGCGTTATAGCCAGTAGTATTTCTTTGACGGTTTTATTGAAGAAAGTTATATAGTTAATGCTACCGTAACTATGACGTTCGTACACATATTGCCAGCATTTTTTTTTCACGTGGCGAAGTGGCAGTAATTTTTTCAGCCGAAAGTATTTTAGAATTTATTTCCATGAAAGATGAAATTCTTTTAATGTAATTCGAAACAACTGTAGTGTCATTTACTGAATGAATACATAATCTGAATATACAGTAAACGTATTTAGAAATATCAGGAAACTCGGAATAAAGTGAAGTATCTGATTGCTTTAGAAATCTGAGGTTGTACGACTTGGAGAACATCCATAATGCAAGATAATCTATTGAAAATGAAGAACCGCGAGGAAGATTATATATATATATATATATATATATATATATATATATATATATATATATATATATATATATATACAGGCATGACAGAGTTGAATAGACGCTCACTTAAACCGTTTATTTTATTAAACAAGTAATTTATACAAATGAAGTAATTATAAATGTTCTTAAATTTAATAACTAATACTTGGTTAACATTCCTTTTGCTTTTTTAATGCAAGGAACCTTCTAGGCATGCTAGCGATGAGTTCACGAATATCATATTGAGGGATTTCTCGCCATGTTTCACGCAATAATCCTAACAATTCGGTCTTAGAAGATGGATTCCTGTTCTTTTTGCGAAGTTTTCGATCTAATACGCCCCAAAGGTGTTCAATAGGGTTAATATCCGGGGACTGACTTGGCCATGGAATTTTATTGATCCCATTTTGTCTCAATCACTTGCGCAGTGTGACATGGAGCTCCATCTTCCATAAATAGGGAGTCGACTTTGCTCATTCTACTACTTGAAAATACTGGAAAGAGCCCTTTCTTTAATATAGAAACATATTTGGTTGAATTAATTTTTCCTTCACACTCCACAAGCTCTGAGCGACCATCACTCCAAATTGCACCCCATACCATTATTGAAAGGCCCCCATGTTTCACTGTTGGCTGCAGTCTTTTTAAATCAAACTCTTGACTACAGTCTCCATACCCATACTCTTCCACTGTCGGAAAATAATGCGAATCTTGACTCATCAGAGAAAATGACAGTGGTCCAAAAGGTCACAGGTCTCTCCACCATCTCATGAGCTTAATCCTTTCTGCGTTTGATATTGGCTGGACCGAGAAGTGGTTTCCTTCTCGCAGCTCTTCCACAGTAGCCCAGCTTGTGAAGATACCTGACAGCTGTTCTGAGACTGATATCAACTTGTGTTGCTATGTCAGAGGCCTTGCAGCGTGGATCCTTTTCAACATTTCTTTCGACAAGACGCACGGTTCTTTCAGAGGGCCCAGGGAGGCCTGCATGAGGTTGTGTGCACTTCTTGCCCTCTCTGGTGAATTGTACGATCACTCTATTAACTGTAGAAATGGGTATTGAAAGATTTTCAGATATTTTTCTTTGACTAAGACCACCTTCATGTTGGCCCACGATACGTTCTCGCTGAAATTCGGATAGGTCTGATGCTCCTTTGGTTCGTGGCATGTTCCAATATTGTTATCTGCAATTTTAATCAAATAATCTAAGTTAATTTATCTTGGTTATTAAAAAAAATCAGAAATAAAATTTATCTTGGTGTCTAATCAATTCTGTCATGTCTGTATATATATATATATATATATATATATATATATATATATATATATATATATATATATATATCAGCGGAAAATCTTCATTTAGGTCGGCGATTTACTTTCTAACAAGATAATGATCCCAAACATACATATAAATCAGTGACTGCGTGGCTTCAGAAAAAGATTACAGTTCTGCCATAGCTTTCAATGAGACATAACCTGAATCCTATTGAAAATCTATGGCAAAAATTGAAAGTTCGAATAAATCGTCGGTACCCAAAAACCTTCAGGAAATAGAACGTGTAACCATTGAAGAATAGAAGAAAATCACAGGAAAGACTTGTTCAAATCTCATCAAAAGCTTTAGAAAACGATTGCAGCAAGTTATAAAGATGAGAGGCCATGCTATTGACTATTAATATTATGAAAATTGTTTAACTTTTTCTATTTTTACGAATTTTCTTATGTACGAATAATTTTGTCATTTCCTATTTTGCATAATTCGCCTGCCAAATTTGTTATATTTAACCTAGTGTTCTGAAAATTGAGTTTTATATTCCTTTTTGTGTTTATTAAGATGTAAACACTTGACATTATACGGGCATTCATTTCTGAAAAATGGATAAAAATATTCAAAATTGATGGGTGTACGGCTACTTTCGTCGTTGACTGTATATAAACCAACTCTTTTGTGTGTAACAATTAACGATAACTCACCCGCTGCAGTGCTAAGTAGGTTCCGTTGACGCGTACTGATATCACTATCGAAGAGGTTTCGCATGGATAATACGCCACATATATCTTCAAGAATGCTTTGTTCATTTTTAGAAATTCATTTTAAACTTTAAAAATTCAAGTTAAAAAAAAGAGGTGGGGAGCAAAAAAAAAACCTGATGATACTTTGCTCTTAGTAGGACGACAAATAAGCAGACTCTGAAATTACAGATTGAATCTATGGACTGTCAAGGATTACTCAGACCTTCGAAAGATTATACAAAAAATATTGTGCTTTGGGAACTTTTGCCGTAAACATAATTTTGTTTGTAAACATGTAACATTTATGAACATTGTATACGGATATATTTTCTTAGGTGTTTATAAGTTGTACACTGTTCAATTATTAACGCTAACAACGAACTATTTTAAATTACAAAATTGTACTTGGATTAAAGGAAAATTACTTAGAATATAATAATACTTATAATACATTCCTTCTTTCCGTCAAATTTGACGGCACGGATACACTAGTAATAATAACAATAAATGCCTGATTCTACACCAGGCATGTTTCTTATGGCTTGATGTAAGTCGATAACAAAATAGTGAATTAAGATGGATTACAGTAAATATCCTTTTTAGTATCACAGATTTTCTTTTCAATTGCATCTCTGTTCATGAGTGGGAATAATGGCGGAGTATCATGGTCGGGTGCCGAAAGTATGAAGGATAAGGAAGCCAATGCGACAAAAGGAGTCAAACCTAGATATTTAGACAAGCTCTGGGTCCGTCTGAGTAGACTGGGTTACTCTACCCGAAGACATTTCTAATTAGGCGCCGCTTGCAAGTTTAGACGATGCTTTTATTAAAACCTGGCGCCAAATTGCACACATTTCGCTGTGATGCCTGGTATATTCTTATCAGACTGGGTGTCATGGTGGGTAGATTGCGTTTTGTGCATTTATATCCTAGTGTCACTTTGTTGACGTGTCGATCTCTTACTCAATAATAATATTTTTGACATAGACATGCCCCCATATTCAATTTCAACACTCCAATTTTGATATTGCAGGCGTGCAAAATACCTTTCATATAATGTAATTCCACCCGATTATATCTGATAAAGAAATTGAACCAATAACTGGGGAATATAAATGTCATTATTGTCCGTATACTAAGTAGAAAATGTCTGCCATTTGACTATGCTTAGAATACTGCTGCCATATATGGTCCGGTGCCCCTGATATTTATCTTGAGCCCCTTGATAAAATCCAAAGAAGAATCAGCAGTATTAGTGGTCCTGATCTGGTGGTTCGGCTTCAGTCACTTGCCCACTATCGTATGGTTGCCTCTCTGTTTCTTTTTTATTTTTATTTTTATTTTTTTTAATAGATACTTTCATGAGATCTTCGCTATGGTACGTAAACTTTATGAATTTATGCGCAGTACCAGACTGGCACTGTGATCACTAATTTGAGCTGTCTATATGTAGCTGTAAGTTCTATGCTAACAGTTTCTTCTCTTGCAATTCTCGCTTGTGGAACTCTCTTCTGATTCTATGCTTTCCAGCCAGTATCAGTCTGCAAAAATTTAAATGGAATGCCAATCGCTATCCATTATCCTCCCGATTACTCTTCTCTCTTTCCACTCATTACTAATGCTTCTGTTCCTTATTCCTCCACAACCTGTAATCCCTTGCATCTCAGTGGCTGTACCGCCTTGCTTGGGGTGATACCGATTTTTAAAAAAATCGTTTTCATTTACTTACATTATTTACATTATTCGGACTGTTATCCTCATTTTCATTGCCATATTCACTTCGGTCATTGTACGCTCCGGCCTTCTTCAGGTGATTGAAATTACGAACCGAACCCTTGATTTCGACCAGCAGGTTATATCCACGTGCCATGCCTCTTCCGCATGTCTCAGCTATTTTCTTTTAACTCAACTCTCCATGTTTGGTTCACCACTGCTGTGGCCAGTTATTGAACTCACAACTCTTTGGTTCTAGTCGCTGGATCGAACCAACGTCTTTATCTACTGTGCCATGTGTCCTTGAGGAAAATGCAATCACCTGAAGAAGGACCGAGCGTACAACGGCCGAAACGTTGTGAACATGGCAATGAAGATGAAAACAGTCCGAGTAATGTAAATAATGTAAGTAATCATAATATCTTATCCCAGATATATAGATATCGTTTTTATTTGTTATCCTTTTTATGTGAATATACAAGAATGATAGTCGTGAATGACATTTCTCATGCACTGTTTTCTTTGCTGTAAGTGCATATTTTCCCTGCTTTTTTACGATGTTGATAGTAATAATGACGATGATAACAAAAAAAAAACGATTTTCCACTAGAAAAAGTCAATGTTCTCAAAGTTTCACTAAATATAATATTAAAAAAAAAGCATTGATTAAATGCAGTTTTAACAACAAGAAAAGCAACAGCAGTAGTGCATATCTCTCAAGGTTTTATTTCGCCCTCAATACTTCTTGACGTCTGCGGAAGCAAAAGTGATGGACTGCATTTAGCTTGTCTCCCCAACGAAACAAACCACCCAGCTTTCCACTCAACACGATCGTTTAGCTTATCCAATATGAGAAAAGCCGCAAAAAAGACAGTGAAAGTGAGAGCGAGAGAGAGAAACGGAGAATAAAGAAGTGTGTGAGAGAGAGAGAGAGAGAGAGAGAAATATTTAAAAAAGACACAATCAAAACAGCAGAAATCTAGGTTGGCAGTTGGTCGTCAGGGACAATCTGGCATACGGAGAACCAAATGCATTCACCGAGTTACATCTCAGTACTTCCTGAGTTGCATTATTGAATCGGTGGTTTGGACAAATGCAAGGACAAGTCCATTGGATGAGTGAACAAAGAGCTGTTTTTAAAGTGCACCAAATATAAGGAATTAGTATGGCTGTAAACACTCAACCCCCCTTATTTGTGCTATATACTTGGCTCTGTCGACGACTACACATCTCTCTCAATGATCTTTGTCAGTTGCTCACTTTCTTTTTTTAATTTGTTCTATACAGCGATATATCTAGAACTAGAATCCTTACACTATCGTGAGTCCTGCATTAAGGTAAAGAAATAATTTAAAAATTACATAACAGTTATATTTTTGCGTGCACACAAAGAGGGACAGAGACAAGCGCGAGTATTTTATATATATATATATATATATATATATATATATATATATATATATATATATACTCATGCATTATATATATATATATGCTCATGTATTATATATATATGTATATATATATGCTCATGTATTTTATATATATATATATATATATATAAATATATATCTATATATATGCTCATGTATATATATTTATATACTCATGTATTATACATATAATATGCTCATGTATTATATATATGCTCATGTATTATATATATATATATCTTTATATACACACATATATATATATATAACTTTATATACACATACATATGTATATATATATATCTTTATATACATAAACATATGTATATATCTTTATATATACATATATATATATATCTTTATATACACATACATATATATATTTATATACACATACATATGTATATATTTATATACACATAAATATGTATATATACACATACATACATATATATATATTTATATACACATGCATACATACATATATATATATGTATATACACATGCATACATACATACATATATATATATATTTGTATACATACATATATATATACACATAGATACATACACACACATATATATATATTTATATATACATACATATGTATATATATATATTTATATACACATACATATGTATATATATATACACATACATATATATATATTTTTATATGTACACACAGATATATTCATATGTACGCACATATATACATATATATTTATATATATACATACCTATATATATATATACACATATATATGCACACAAACATGTATATATTTATATATGAACACACATATATATATTTATATATGTACACACACACATATATATACATATACCCACATATATACGCATACACACAAACATATATATATATACATATAAACATGTTTATACACATATATACATATATATATATTTACACCCACATACACATATATACACATATATATATATATGTTTATATATAGAGAGATATTTATTATTTTCATACATACACACATAGACACACACACACTCCCATATATATATGTATATATATACATATATATATATATACATATATATATATATATACATATATATATATTTGCGCGTATTTCTTGTTTATATCTTTAAGTTTCGATAACAATCAGTTTCTCCTCGCTGGCTCTCTCTCTCTCTCACTCTCTCTCTCTCTCTCCCTCTCTCTCTCTCTCTCTGTATATATCAATGACCCATTTTGGTGACCGAGTCTGTCGTTCGTTTTTCTCTACTGTTATCAAATACGAGCTCAGATAAAATTCAGCGTTTCGAATAGTGGTTTTGAAAGCATCTCTATCATAACGGACAATATTTGTATTTCTCTAGTTGACATTGGTGCATTTGCAAAACTTTAATAAGTATCTATCCATATTCCTCTCATGGAAAAAAGAATCCATGTTTTATAAAATTACCAGCAAATATGAATGTACACTTATAGACGTTTTAACGAAGTATTCACCTAAGTGCACATAAACAAAAAAACAAAAAAAACTTTCATTCGTACGCCTCAACTTAGTTTTAGTCTCACGTTTTCCCCTCCAACAAGGAACATTAAATTCCAAATGTCCTGATTTATACTCGTATACCCACTGTTGAAGGACTTCTTTTAATGGTATCGGATTATTTCAGATTCCCGGCCCTTTCAATTCCGTCATCCATCTTTGTATAATAGCGAGTAAGAATGTAGGAAATGCCATGAGCACGTGACAAAACGGCATATATACATGATTTAAAGAAGGAACGAAACATACTTTGTTTTATTTTTTGTGGGGGGGGGGATTGTGACAACCTATTGCTGTGCATAGACGGACATCTTTACTACTTTGCCTTTACTCTGTCGATGCAGTATTGGGTTTAAAAGACAAAATGTTTAGTTTCCATTTTCTACGGAAGACCTCGTAGACAACATTCTGAAACTTATGTCTTTCCATATCTCCAATAGTTAGCAAATTCGTGTACAAGTGTATATGTATTTTCACAGAGTTATAATTGATATCACCCATTGAAAGTGAGCGAGTATTTGACCACTATGCAAAATTAAACTTGCTATATTCTCTTTTAAAAATCAGGATTAACATACATCCAGTATTACGAATAAAGTAATCAAATTTACTTGTTCTTTTTCCGTTCCTGATAAATATACCTTTTTAGAATTTAGTTTCATTCAACCGTTATTTACGAAGATGTCGGAAAATAATCAATATTAATTTTCGGTAAGTATTTCTATCATTTTAATTTCAGTTACCTTCTATATCCCCGCCTCTGAGAACGTCATTCTACGACCGTTTGTTTTCTGATGCGGAGTTTATTCTTTCTTTCCGGAGACACAATTCTAATTGGCGTTTCGCTTTATTTACTACACCCCATAGAATAATGGCCTTCAAACTCTCAAAATAAAGCAATCGAAATTAAGATGAAATAAATAAATTAACAATAGCTCATCTTATAATAAATTCAAGATATTATTACAACAGAAAAGAAATTTTTATGATTTGAAAAAAAAGCTTACAACAATTCGTAACTTTTTCATTATTTTTATGGAGACATTTAGGGTTGTGATTTTATGGTGAGAAGTACCAAGACTCTTATATGTTGGACAGCCAACAAGAAAATGCAGTATTCCACCAGTATTTCGTCATGTGTTAAAAGATTTTTCAACGTATTATTTCGCCAGTAAAAGACGTGTCATATGGATATATCTTCCCTCCAACAAATATTTAATTGAATAGCGTTAATATCGTGGGAATCATTTTAAGCACTCACGCCCACACATGAACATAAAACTTAGAAAATTAAACAATCTGGGAGAATGTTAATCTGCATCGGAAAATTGAAAAGAAAACTACATTGTACGTAATCATAATATATATATATATATATATATATATATATATATATATATATATATATATATATATGTAATATAATATAAACTCAAAGAAACTTATGCATTTTTATGAATTTTATTAATTGTATATTCATCCTTAATTTGTTTTTGTTTCTATAGAAGCTTTTCGTATATGTTCCCTACTTATTGTGGAATTCTGTGTCCTGTGTTTTTTTTATTTTCCGATCTCTTAAAATAATTTTCCGTCGAAACATTTTTAAATAATTTCAAATCCATTGCAATTTTATGAAGAAAATAAAAACACAAATACAATCGAAAATATAAACAAAAGAAAGGAAATTATTTGAAAATAAACTCATTTAAATGAATTATCTATTCAAATGAAAATCATAAAAATAATTTTGTCACCACGTAGATGGCAAAACTTAATGAATATGTCAAAGTCTTCATGTTTTAATCACCTGGTTGAATTAATGGTTAATGATTGTTTTTTTGTTTTTTTCTAAATACCTGAGGAATAAAATTTGGAATTAATTTGGTAGAAGCAACCTTTAACTTCCAACCAGATCTAAAAATGTATTAGTACTCACTGGTTAATAGGCGTAAGGACATGTCATCTCAGTATTAGACATAATGTATTTTTATATCATTTATTTATTTATTTATTATCGATACAGCCTTATTAATCAGTTTATTAATGTGTATCGGTTATGCATAGCTACAAGGTACTATTTTCATATTCAATTTAATATATACAATTAAAATATATAAAACTTTTGAAAAGATCCATTTTCGAATTCTAAAGGTTGGGTAAAATACTGATTGTGGCGAACGCGCTTCAGTACAGACACAAAAGAGGTCTCGGATTGCATGCAGACATGTTTGCCAATAACAGTTACATCCGGGTTTTTTCCTGTTTGGCATGTCTATATATTGATTTTATAAGTGTAGCTTAGATGTGGCACAAGGCCGAAATTAGGGGGTACCCAGTGAGGATCGACCTCACTACTCAGTCGTAATTGTTTTAGCGAGCCAAGCTTGCTAACCATTACACCGCCTCGAGGTGCCCTTGGCATGTCTATATACACGCCACTCTGCAACTGGTCTTTGTAATATGCCTCATGCGAATATTAATCTGTGGAAAAAACAGAAGTCGGCAGTTGGCAAGACACGTTGTCTTGTGAAGTCGGTCCTGTGGGCATTTTGTTCCTCAAGTTGGTTTGGTTACCGAGGCAGTGTAATTTATTTGTGTTACTTGTCTCTTTCTCCTCTCTCCCTATTATCCCCGGCGTTGCTGGGAGAGCAATTGGTTAGGTGTCTCACCACAATCTCAACAATCTCTTTGCTTAGACTACAACAAGCTATTTCGATACTCATAATTAACGGGAAGTTGGATCTGAATTTAATGGTTCAGACCGAGGTCTCACTATCGTTGAACGGTTTGTAAAGGCCGAACTAATCAGTGATCTGTGCGGCGTAAAGAACATTCATAGCGCTCTGCCACCCCGGTTGACGGGAGTCGCTTTTGCTGTGTTCCAACAACTCGGCAAGGAAGAAAGAAAAGATGTAGGCCGTATTAGCGATGTCATGTACGTAGCCTTTGCTACAGATCCACTTTTAACATACGACCAGTTTGTAGGTAGGCGCTTGAATTCAAATGAATCTGTAGACGTCTACTTTGCAGACCTCCGCAGGCTGTCAACCTTGTACGGAGGGGTGTCTGACGGTGGATGTACATGTGCATTTGTAGCAGGGTTACTTGAGCGCGTCAGGAGGCTGCTTCCTATTGAATGGATGTACCTGGATGGCAACCATCTATTACATCGGGCTAGAGCCATTCTGAACGATGATACACCGGTGGCGGAATTGATTGTGGCAGCCGAAAAGCCTGAGCAACTGGTTACAGACTTGACGTCTGCCAATGATACGCAGAGAGATATCTCCTGCCACAGTTGTAGTGGTGCTAATCATTTGGCTAGATAGTGTTTGAGTCGACGAACTTGTCAAGATGAGAGTCGGCGAGGAGACAAAGCCGTGCGGTGCTATCGCTGTGACAAATTGGTCCATATATCAAAGAAATGTCCAGGAAACGGATCAGGGCAACAGATATCAGTGCCAGTCCCATTCACCGTCCAGATATAAATGCGACGCTGCCTGTAGTCAACATATTGATCGACGGGAAATGGAGTTTAACTCTCATTGACTCTGGCTTCTCTCGTTTGATTGCTAGTGCCGAGCGATGCCGGTTGTGGACCGGAAAGCACGTAGATGTGGAGAGGATTCATGGAAGAAAGTGGCCGTGCTGTAATGTCGGGACCGTTAATATCTGCACAGTGTCAACTCATCCAAGATTGAAGTCCTTGACGTGCGTGACAAACGTCTGGGCTTTGAATTGTATGAATAGATGCAATAACTGCATTATGTTGCATTCATATCATGCAGATTGGAGCCGTACGGTTTTGCAGCAAAGAAACACCAACATGTGCAGCTATCCATATTGAATAACCTGACTTTTTTTGTGAAACTTAACTAACAGTAAAGGATCTGGACTGCAAAATGGAAGTGGAGAGCAGGTATGGAGCCGGCTCTGTTAGGTGTCGGTGTACCCCGTTTCAAAGAACATCAGGGTGATTATGAACAAGAACTCCACACATGGATCACTAATAGTTGCCTAATACCATACCCTGTAAAGAAACTAGGGTCACCCAAAGTCTCAGTGCTATTGATGGCCGTCGTGCAGCACAACAAAGGAAAGGTGATGGTCTACTGCGAGCAAAACAAACACGTTATGCATTCACTGAAAATACAGACGTTTGTGGCGAGATTGCGCCAAAAGGGGCAAATATGGATATATTTGACTTGCGAAAAGCGTAACTTAAAGTACACGTACCTGAGTCACTGTGGTCATATCAAAACGTGATGATCAAGGGGAAGCGGTTTTGTTTAACGCGGTTGAGTTTCGGCCGCAACCCGACACCTCTAGTCATGAAGCCCATTATTACCACCGTGCGGTCACAGGAGGAGTCTGTTGGGGGAGCAACGTCGGCGTACATAGACGATACTCTCATTGACATAATGAGAGTATTATGTCTGCGGAACATGTCACTTCAAAATTGGCTCATTATGGGCTGATGTGCAAACGTCCAGAATGGATGAGGCACGCGTGCTCGGATTGGAAGTCTTGGAGGAGTGTAACACTCTGTGGTGGACGCGGGGAAACGGAATTCCAAATATCCCTGATGTTATGACTCGGCGGAATGTCTTCTCGCTATGCGGGAAACTGGGAGAATATCTCCCCGTGTGTGGATGGTTTCATGTGGTGACCAGGTTCAACAAGCGGCGGGTAAAGGCAGTCACAAAGGCGACTTCAAGCCTTCAAGCAGATGGTGAACAAAACCATGGACAGTGTGTGATAGAAAGATCCTGTCTGGGGCGACTGGTGTGTAAACGGGTCTGAAATCAATGTATGGGTCGATGCAAGCTCTCTAGCTACATGACTGGGGCTGGAAAAAAATTGAGCAACGTTGGAGAGCGTATGCTGGCTTCTTTCAACAAACGAGGCCCAACATATTGGCTAAACTGGATGCTGCAATTAAAGGTCTCAATTTGGCCCTCCAGTGGCAGGTAAAAAGTTTGCACATAAAAAAAAGATTCTTCATGTGAGTACCACTGGTAGTCTGATACCCTCATGGGCAAATCTAGGGCAGTTATCAAAGCAGCGAGTGAGATGCTGGTGCGAAGAATCTTAAGCACAATGAAGGGCCTGGTCCGAGAATATAAGTTGTCTGTCGACGTGATGCTCGTCGCGTCAAACCACAACTTGGCAGACAAGATGAGCCGTGCACCTCAAAGTTGGCTCGATTTGGCCAAAAAGGGGGCTGAATCTGTGTAGTAGGTGTGTATTTCTTCCTTCAACACAATGAATCACAGTCAGATAATGGAAGTAAATCAAAACAGTGGGCATCCAGGTGTACAATTTTCAACATATTTTGTGAGAAGAGTTTGCCTTCCGTGACTAAAGCCATGGTAATATCATCCATAGAGACCCGTGTAGAGTGCACAACAATAGATCCTGTGCCAGTCCACTGGCAAAAGGACAGTCTGGGAGTGAACAGTACTTGGCACTGGCTCGGCAATGATATCATACACTACCGGGGCAGTCATCACTGAGAGTAACAGGTAATAACAGGCCCGTCACGTTTTTCTGTGATGACCGTTACACCGACCAAACTCATTGAGTATCATACGTCAACTGGAGTCTGTGTTCTGCAAGAAGGGATCTCCACGTCAGATACTCATAGACAATAACACCGTGTACCGCAGCAGAGATTTCCGGCCCTTTGTCCATGGATGGGACGTACATTTGCGATTCCAATGCGAGCATGTCCCGACAGGAAATGGATAAACGGAGCAGCTTCACAGAAGTGTTCAGAGGATTGCAGCCAAGATGAAGTGTAGTGTTGAAGAAGCCACATACTAGTACAAGGTAACCCCCCAAAATGACGCCTCTCTACTGACTGCGCAGTCAAATCAAGTCAACAGATACGGTGTTCAACTAAAATTGATTGATTCAGTGCCTCCAATGATGTCTGAAGTGGGCCAGAAGTTGTACAATGTGGGAGACACTGTGTGGATAAAGGCCCCACACAACCGCTGTAAAACAATTTTCGGAAAGGGACGAATTACTGGACTTTTTAATCTGCAATCTATCTTGGTGGACGGAATGCTGATTTAACAAGAGAGCACTTTTAGTAAAGTAATCAAGAATTAGTTAAAGAGTTCTATAACACCTAAGTTATTTCACTTTGTTAAATACATGAAATCTTCAAGATAGTGTCATATTGGTACCTATCAATATATATATATATATATATAAAGTGAACATTGATCTCAACACTCAGAGGCGACAGGCTGTTTTAATCTAGACGCAATCGGCGGCCCGATGATTGCGTCTAGCATGAAACAGCCTGACGCCTCTGAGTGTTGACTTCAATGTTCACCTATATATATATATATATATATATATATATATATATATATATATATATACATACGCTCTATCTCTGATATTGAGCACTTTATCCCATAAATATAGCACACTTTAGAACTATATTTCTGCATATATATATATATATATATATATATATATATATATATATATATATATATATATATATATATATATATACGTGTGTGTGCTTGTAGGACGTATAATAGTATCCGAAATAAAAGTGGTGAAACTGATGAGACAACGTGGAAAATTTATTAACGACGCGTTTCGCCGGGAAGCGTCTGCTCCTTTCGGTTTCCTCCGGTTAGAATTAAAGAACGACAAAACTGTGTGTGAGGAAAAAATGCCTTAGGATCTCTGAGGATAAGTGGGAATCATAAAACGAATTCATTTATATTACCTTAACACTTCCTAATTTCCACACACACACACACCATAGATATTTTTATGTATGCTTGCACACATGTATACATACATACATACACCTATTTCTTACATATATACCATTACGTACCTGTATATGTGCCCCCTCATAAATACCCGTACGCGCGCACACAATATATATACGTTAACATATTACGTAGTAATATTAATATTCCATAGTAATACTTTTCCGCTTTGTTTCATCATCTTGAGATACACATGTGGATGAGACAAAGTGGAAATGTTATTAACGACGCGTTTCCTCGAGTTCGTATTCTCTGTTGGCTTTCTCAATTTAGGAAAAAGGGTTCTAATATATGTGTGTGTATGTGTGTGTGTTACCTAAATTTGGAAGAAAATATTTGTTATTAAAGAAGCGGACAAAGGAGGCGCAGTCATTATTATGGATACTGAATAGTATACTAGCATCATTTTTTTTTAAGCTTATCTCCCCAAGCAAGGCTGGAAGCCACTATCACGCAAGGGGTTACAGAAGGTTTGGAGAAAGAGCAGATAGGAGTGGTAAAGGAGAGGATGTGGAGAAAGATAGTGGATCGATCAAGGCAAGGGGGTTACAGAAGATTTGGAGCGAGAGCAGATAGGAATGAAAGGTGAAAG
The DNA here is from genome assembly GCA_964036315.1 of Acanthosepion esculentum. Lineage (NCBI taxonomy): Eukaryota > Metazoa > Mollusca > Cephalopoda > Sepiida > Sepiidae > Acanthosepion > Acanthosepion esculentum. Next base: position 28,290,453 of record OZ038495.1, on the reverse strand, counting down.
GATGTGAAGAAGGGAAGTGGATAGATCAAGGCAACTGGAGATGTCGATTGACGTTACACTTAAATAGTTGGAGATTGTATTTGTCAGGGAAACAGGAATAAGGAAGGGAGTTCCACAGGCGAGATGTGCGAGACATGAAGCTATTGGAGTAGAAGAGACGTCTACATCTAACAGTTTCAACGGTGAGGAGGTGGGAACGGGATGCCAGCCTCGTGGGACGTTTAAATTCATGACGCCTAGGAACCAGCGAAAGCAGCTCCTCGGAGCAATTACCGTGAAAGTATTTGTAAAAAAGACAGAGCGAGGCAACGTCGCGTCTGTGAGAGAGCGACTGCAGACGAGATGACAGATCGGGGCCAATTACGTTGCATATCCGTCTCTGGATCTTATCAAGAACCCTGATGCAAACAGCAGGGTCTCCAGACCATATATGGCAGCAATACTCCATGCAAGGGCGAATGGTCGATTTATAGATTTGGAGGATCGATTCCGGGGAGAAAAATTTCCTGGCTCGGCACAGGGAGCCAACTTTCCTTGCGTACAAAATATACTACAAGCCGATACCTACTATGAAGAAGCCAGAGAATACCAATCTCACAAAGTGATGAAAAAACTCATCAATTTAATACACTCATACCGAGATTATCTTACTTCTAAGGTACATGCCTACCTTACAAACTTTAGATATAAAATAAGCAATTTCTATGAATTACCTAAAATGCACAAAAGTGAGCTCATTAACGAAACATGCAATACTACAAAAACTAAATGTGTGAATATACCCTTCTAAGCAATTTTCTAGACTTCCTTTGGAAGCCTTTCATCAACCACGTTCGGAGCTTCATTCGAGATGATCTAGATTTTCTGAATTCTCTTTCCAACGAGATAAACCATAATACTTATATGGTGTCAACTAGAAACCGACATATATTTTAAAACTACTGACTCTCGACAATATCTCCTTTTTACATCTTCCCACCCGAAAAAAAAACACTCGTACACTGAACCTAGCTAAGCGGATATGCCCAATAGTCTCAGACTAGAAGAGATGAAAAAAATGTTCATCAAGAGAAAATACCCACGAAGTTTGGTCTACAATAGTATTGGAAAAGCAAAACAAATTAACATCCACACTCTCCGAGAAACAAAAGGAAAAAGGTCATCCCTTATATTTCAAATTTCAACACAAAGTACACAAAAATCTATACATACATACAACTAAATCTACCAGTCCTACTAAAGGAAAAAAAAACATGAAAAGCCTAGTAAAAAAATACCCAATCATAAAAATTAAACGACAACGAAAATCACGAAGAAAAAGATACTGACGAGTGCAAAACTGCAGAACACGAAGGCCCCCAGGTGAAAAATGCAACCGAACCCATTGCGGAGGATGCAGCTACCTATTAGAGGGTCACGAATTTCATTTCAAAGACGGAACAAAATTAAAAATGACTTCTTGTGCGAATCAGAGAATTTAATATACAAAATTACATGCAAAGGTTGACATGATTATTATATTGGCCAAACCGGCCAATCACTCCGGCAAAGTATGATAGTTCATCGCCAACAAATTAGGCACTCCTTAACCAGAAAATACCCCTTAGCCAACATATAGAGGAATTCGGAGGACAGAATCTAACAAATTTTAGTGTCTTCCCATTCTACCAGCGCGACTACAGAACCACTGAACAAAAGCGGATTAATAAGAGAACATTCTTCATCAACAAGTTCAAACCAATACTTAATTCATTGCATGAATAGATTCGACCAAATTTTCCTTTTCATAAGCGATATATATAGCCAATTACGTCCGTTGATTTTTTTTTCATTTTTATTATTCGTTTAAAACAGAAGCGTCAACACGTGGAGATACAAACAGTTAAAACTTTTTTTGAAAATCTAAACGAAACCGGTTAAAGTGAAAAAAAGTAAAACAAATTATTTTCTAAGAAAAAAAACCCCAAAAACACTGAAAATCCAATTGTAAGTAACCCAGTTTTAATTTTAATTTTTCTCTGTAAAATAAATATATTATAAATAAATATTAATTTAAATATTGGTGCCTTTTTCCCAATTCTTATTTTAGTCTATACAACAAGTTTTTGTACAAAATCTAACAAATACATTTTTTTCATCTATCTACCTCTCCGCCGCTCTCTCCCTCTCTCTCTCTCCCGATATATATATATATATATATATATATATATATATAATATATATATATATATATATATATATACAGTTGGATACTAAGGGGCACATATACGCAGGTATGTATACAGAGTGCAATGGTCTAAATGAAAACAAAATGAAAATAACACTGACATTTCATTTGAACAGATATATTTGCCAAAATGACACAAAAAATCTTGAAATGCTAATTTATTTAATAAAATCGCCATTGGCTACAACCACAGGCTTCAGATGACTTCCGAATCTGCTGCATCTTTTCTGGGTGGTTTCCTTGTTTAAGTTGATGAAAGCTGCTTTTCTTTCAGTTTATCTTTGGTGTTACAAGGAGTTTTGTTGGTCTCTCGCTTAACTGGGGTCAGTCTGGGCAGTTCGGTGGCCAGATGGAACGGGTGATGTGGTTGCAGAAATTGTCTTACAGTCATAACTGGGTTCTCAACTTGTGCGGCATAGCGCAGAGTCCTGTTGTGAGTCATAGGGCATTCCAGCAGCCAAAATAATAACAAACAACGTACATGCGCGAAATTAAAATATAAAATCGTGATAATTTCCCTATCACACTGTCTGTCTGTGTATGTATGTACGTATATATATATATATATATATATATATATATATATATATATATATATATATATATATATATATAAGTACACGTGCAAGGCATCTGATCAGGAGGTTTTGAGGAGCGTGGAACCACCTCTTAATTGCTGTTGTTCCAGGGTGGTAGCACCTGTTAGGGTCCCAGCTATGGGCAAATAGTTAACTATTACCAGCAATACTCTTTTGAAATAAATATTACCAGCAATACTCTTTTGAAAAAAATATTACCAGCAATACAATTTTGAAGGTTAAAATATTACAAGAAAGAGAATTTTGACGAAACATTACCAGCAATAAAAGAAAGGTTGCCGGTATTACATAACCCATTGAGGTTGATATGTCGTAAAACAAAATAAACCAAACCAATCTAAACCAAAGAATACATATTCTATTCATACGAATCTATCCTAAAAATGTTGTCGGCATTAAATAACCCATTGAGGTTGATATGCCGTAAAACAAAATAAACCAAACTTAACCATACACAATGGCAATGATGAACCAGATTAACTTAAGAAACCATTACCCGATACCTCTGTGCCCTCGTTACATCACCAGTTCAAGTTATAGTTACAGTGTTATCTGAACATGCCACATAGAAATAAACTAAAACACATCATATAAAGAATCATTTAATTTTTTTTTTAAATCCTTATGTTCAGGGTACGGTGAAATTCCACAATTCTGTTAAAGGTGAGAAAAAACGAGAACTTTCTTGTTTATAATTGGTTGGCTGAAATTCAAATCGTGTACAATTGCTTCTTTGCCTAACAGCGAGTTACGCTTCTTTAGAACCAGCGCCTCCGACAGCAATTTTGGCGTTGTTCAGATTATGTGTATGAATTAATTTCTGACTGACTCAATAATTAAACTTAAAAGTTGGAAAAACCCAACTTTGGAGAGATGCCGGGTCAAACTTCCCAGGCAAGCGTATCTGATGACAGTTCCTGGAAAAGCGTTCTTATTGAATCGTGAAACTGAAGAATTTCTATACAGAAAATAAAAATGAATATTGTTTTACTTTGTCTTCTCTTTTCAATTCCATGCAATTGTCATGAGTTCAATTCCTGGAGATTCTCCTAGTATATTTAATTTTTATTGAAAAGACGATTAGATTTTCAAAAAATGCTTTAATATCGTTTTGTTAATATTCATATTTCACATTATATTTTCATTTTCGTATTCCTTTATCTTTCATGTATCATATGAATACGAAATACTAAAAACCTTGATTATATGGGCCAAATGTTTCGGTATTCAGACATTTGGCCGAACGGACAATTAGCCGAAAATAGTGCCGTACTTACATGTATGTCACACTCTTTATCCTTTATGCTAATGTGCTACATATATTTATGTGTATCGACTGCATTAATTTATAATTTTCGTTTTTTTTTTTTTGACAGGCTTTTTAAAAGTAATCTATTCTCTACATATTATATTTTACTTCAAGATAAGTATTTTGAGAAAAAGCACTTTCGCTTTTAATAATCATTATCTTAAAGGGATGAACTAGCTTTTCTCTTACTGTTAAATACGAATTTCAATAATTAGTTGCTACTTTTTACCCAAATGCACTCAAATAGTTTAAAAATACTAATTTCAGTAAACAAATATTGAAATAAGAAAACTTTTAATTTTAAATTTAAACTAACATGGGAATGATAGTGAAAGGTTTTTATAGGAGTTGAGTCTTAACCGTCGAACAATATTGACCTGTTCTCTATCATAACTAGATCTGCTCCCCAGTCGGGTGAGAGAGCGATTCAACTGGATAGTCAAAAATGTACACGTCGACGTGTTTAATAAAATAGTAAAGTTAAAATTGCTTTTGTTGAAGTTGTCGGAGTTATCTCCTCCTAAATGTGCAAATTTTTCACTAGGAGACGCTCTCCCTTCACTATAAATACTAGGCGATTTCTTTTCTAGTTTTCTTTCGACTTCGCATTTCAGCGGACACATTTAAAGATGTGATCTCTCGCAGAGATCCGCGTTTTCGTCCACTTGTGGGAAAACGCCATGAAACACTTATATATATACATATATATATATATATATATATATATATATATAATAAAAAACTTCGGACCTCCCTGTCACTCTCGTCTGTTACCCCTCTATATAGATCACAGTTCCCCCCACACTCTCACACATACTCTCACCAATTTTTCCCGGAGCTGTTGTTCCGTTTTCTTTTCGAATCTGTAGCTCTGATGAATTGGATCGTTCTTACGATTCCAATGGAATAAATTATGACCATGGAATATTAGTGTTTAAGTCTTTTTATTATATCCTTACTCTGTCCTGGACATCGAGTTCTACCTGGACCATATCCTCTTGGAATTATTTTTATACATATATGTATGTGTATATATAATTGCATATGTATGTGTGTATTCACCACTAATATTGTCTATATATATATATATATATATATATCGGTCTTGCTTGTTTTCTTTACATCTTCGGTTGGACTCAACTTGAGTCCGCATTGTTCTTGTAGTTGGACCTTCTAGCAGGAATGAACAGCACGTGTTCCTAATTCAACAACAGGCAAACCCACACGTTTCTCTAAAAAGTTCTTTTATCCGAACCAAAACAAGTAGCAGTCACCGGCCGCGAGAGAAGAACGAACTTTATTATGGAATTGAAGCCGTCGCCCTAAGACCACATACACGAGGGGAATATGCAACACTATTTCAGTAAAAGAATTTTCATAATTTCATTACTTCTTTAGACAATATAGATATTTTGTTCTCCCTTTAAAAATGTACTTTAGAAGTCAGTTTGACAATTTCAGTAATTATAATTTACAAATAAAAAGTAAAATGCTATTTGTTCACTAACTACTGCAATTTCTTCATTGAGGGCTCTTCATGTAAAGTGCAAATGTAAAACTGAATCTTCTATATCTCGTAAATTTATGTATTTTGTTCCTCACGCAATATCGCTATATTGATTTTCCAAGCATAGCTTAGATGTGGCACAATGTCGAAAGTAGGGGTCACCCAGTGAGAATCGAACTCACTACTTAGTCGTAATTGTTCTAGCGAGACAAGCTTGCTAACCATTACACCACCTCGAGGTGCCCCGAAATATCGTTATATCTACTTTCCATGAGCAAAAAAAAAACTGCTGAATAAGAGTGGGAATTATGACCACGTGTATACATGTGATCAAATATCGACTGGCACACCTGACATTTAATTAACTATTGAAATGTAAGAGTATGCAAATGTAGGATGATTTGGTTTTACATTTGTTCTTTGCCTGGAGAGACCCGCAGGGCGAAATCGTAGTAGTAAGGAAACAGGTACCATTTTATATTTTATTTGAAATTTTATTTTTGCTCTGCTTTCGGTACTGGATACTCTAAATGCTATTGCATTTTAGGACAGTATATTACTACCGATTTCTAAGTATTTCATTTCAGTTACATATAAACATGGTTCTAGTTAACATTATTGTCACCCCTGAACCTATTTTCATAACATGTACAAAATCTTCAGTAGCATATATACATACACCGAATTTCTATCATTAATTTCAATTGAGCACTGTTGAGTGATAAGCTAATTCTATAAACAACAGCCACCTGCGTTAATGACATATATATATATATATATATATATATATATATATATATATATATATATATATATATATATATATATATATATATATAAATAAAAAGAAAGAACAGTAAGATATAAAATCCGGTATTCTTATAGATATTTTTAATTTTACACAATAGTGCTCAATGTAAATTTACAGAGCATTAATATTTTAAATTAATTGATTTAAAATATGGTTTTAACGCTACACAGTGATAACCATGTTACGAAAATGGAAGCCAAAGCCTTTGAATTCAATTTTGTTACCAAATTAAAGACATTAGTTCCATTTCCTCGTCAAGCGAATGGAATTAATGTCTTTAACTTGGTAACAAAATTGAATTCAAAGGCTTTGGTTTCAATCTTCGAAACATGGTTATCACTTTGTAGCGATAAAACCATATTTTAAATCAATTAATTTAATATATATATATATATATATATATATATATATATATATATATATATATAAATGGCATGATAAAGTAATGTGTGAAAAAAAACTATTTTTCAACTTTCAAACAGACATCTTAAAGGTCAAAACAAACTATGGCTGGTAACAATCTTACTTAATATTTAGTTTCACACATTTTGACAAATGTTTCTTGTATCCATGAACTGATAACAACAATCAACGCGTAATTTCTCCCACACATCCCATTTGCAATTTAGCAGATTTAAGCTGTCTTTAGAGATTTTCAATAGAACTGAGATAAGGACTCATTTCTGCTAGTTTAAAACAGACCATTTATCATTTTCAAAAAATTTTGTCTGCTTTTTAATGTACTGGAGAAGCCATGCATTTCAACCGAAACATAATTGTCTTGCACATCTCACTGCAAAATTACTTGGTGCTTCTTTCCATATGGTCAGAGTCGCTAGTACCAGAGGCAGTGAAGAAGTTCCACAATACCATGGATCCTCAAATGCTTATTGCAATTCTTAATAATGTTGGACAGTGTACACTTAAGAGATTTTTTCCTTTTCTGAAAATGGTACTCTTCCAATATACTGTCGTACAAAAAGGAAACCGAAAATAACAGTGAGATGTTTAAAGCAAAAAAGTCCTTAAAAAGGAAAAAAAAGTCATTAGCTGATTGAAATCATGTGACATTGCAAATTTATCTAAGGTACACTAAATACCGTTTTATTTTGTTAATGTTTCATCATTTGACATTCTGTTAGCTAGAATGAGGGCCTATAAACCAAAAACAAGAAAAACAAAATGTTTCCTCATGTTCCATTTTTAGGAGATATTTTAGAGGTGTCTGTAAATTCCATCGGTTCCAATAATTGGGACAAGAAGTATTTTCTATTTTGTCTGATTTTCAGCCAACTTTACCCCCTCTCTCTCTCTCTCTCTCTCACTCTCTCTCACTCTCTCTCTCTCTCTCTCTCTCTCTCTCTCTCTCTCTTACGTACACACACAGATCTTTAAATAAACGGAGCTAAATAAATAGAACACACATGAGCTCAATCACATACTTATATGATTGATGTTTGTGCTTATAATTCTGTGTGCGTATATATATATATATATATATATATATATATAGGGTGTCCGTAAAGTTCGTGTGCACTTTAAAAAAAAATTATAACTTTATTTGTATTTGCGATAGAAATAATCTGTAAAAAAATTTATAAAGTTCAATGTACCCAGTGTTAAGTATAGCTAAAATAACTAATGCGATTTCAGGCATTACTCTAAATCAATTAGCAAATGTTTTCCGTGAACTGCAAAATCGTATTAGCCCTTTTTATTGCTAATGATGGAGGACATCTGGAACCTTAAATAAAATTTCAATAAAACCTTAAAAAATATAGATTTACTTCTTTCTAATCCTTTTTACAAATTATTTCTATCGCAAATACAAATAAAGTTATACTTTTTTAAAAGTGCACACGGACTTTATGGACACCCTGTATATAAATATATATATATATATATATATATATATATATATATATATATATATATATATATATTCACGCACATTTTGCTATCATTCTTTAGTAACGTGTTTCATTATTACAATAAAATGGTAATATAAAGATAATAGCTTCTTTCATTACCTTACACTGATATTTTTACACCTGCTATTAAGCGTGACTGTTGAAAACACTTTAAAATACATAATATAGCGTCGTATGTAGCTTATCAATATGATTGAAATTTTCCCTGCATACTTATGAACCTAGAATCTTTCAGTGTTCCAAGTTTCACTTTTGTTCAATATTTAATATTCAAAATATCGACAAAAATGTGACCTGCAATAAAGCGTTATTTATTGCACCAATATACAATTTATACATCAAAATACGAGAAAATACATACACACACACACACACACACACATATATATATATATATATATATATATATATATATATATAGATATAGATATAGATATAGATATATATACATACACGGTGTCCACAAAGTTCGTATGCACTTTCAAAAATTTATAACTTTATTTGTATTTGCGAGAGAAATAATTTGTAAAAAGGATTAGAAAGAAGTAAATCTATATTTTTTTAAGGTTTTATTGAAATTTTATTTAAGTTTTCACATGTCCTTCATCATTAGCAATACAAAGGCTAATAGGATTTTGCAGTTCACGGAAAACATTTGCCAACTGATTTACTGTAATGCCCGAAATCACATTACGAAAAATTATATAAAACAAAACAATTAGATTGCCGGTGATGTACTTTGTCTACGTATCTGCCATGTTTACAAATGACATCAGTGTTTATCTACAGAAGCTGCTAGCCGACTAATTTTAGAAGATAGTATGGTACCAGCAACAGTTTTGTTCTTTTCCCACGTGACATCCTTCGATAAAAACTGCACACCTCCTTCATAAACCTCACTTCAAGATTGATCAGAGCTCCTCGATAAGAGTTAAGGTCAGGAGAACAAATAGGCCAAGTCATAACTGTTCGTCCTTCGAATCCCAAAGGTTGCGAGGTACGAAATTGTAGCCTTGGCTGAATGCGACGGAGCATTGTCATGCATAAAAATCAATGTACAGAATGTTAATTAGAAAGGTCGATTTAGATTTGCTAGATTGCCCAACGTCTCACCGGTTAGACTATTCGGACCATATACTCGTCTGTGCCCGGATGGTGTTAGGTACTATATCTAGAATGGCTGGACGCTGGAAGTTCAATCTGTCTTTACTGGACAGGCGGAACTTCCGGCAACAGCTAAATAGATTAATGCAGCGGGAACTAGTGGCGTGGTTATTGGGAATAAGTAGTATGGGAGGCTTAACGATAAGATTAGGTCTTTCACCGGTGAATATAGTCAGCGACTCACCATATAGAGGGCTAAAATTGTGAAGAATATATAGAATAGTCTGTCCCGGGCGGAGGCTCGAATTCCCTAGAGATATACTTAGCTAGGCAGGCTCTGGAGCGTGAGGGTATCAAGCGTTACCAATGCCAGGTAATTAGATATAGGTTAAACAAGATTAATGAAGCTGTGAACATGGTCGGAGAATTGCGAAAGTAAGAGATCCGTCGAGGTTCCGATCCATACATTTGCGCGGTCAATACCCCGGAGAGGCGTTCTCTGAGGTCGGCCAAATACATGTCTGAAGCGATTCGGTGGCATTTCGAGAGCCGTTTCACCAAGCAGTTTGGTTTCTGTGGTGACCGAATTTCGCACCTATTTATCTGACTTTCCTCGGCTTGAGCTGCCTGAAGCGGCTACTTACAAGAGAGCGAAGTTCACTTGGTTTGAAGAGGGTCGGTAGTGCCAAGTCTCCGGGACTTGATCTGCCTTATGAACTGTACTTGAGGCTGTCGCACATCTTTGTATCGATATTGACAGTCGGGCCATTCCCCGGTGCAATGACCTTTAAACGTTTCGTAGGCTATTGTATCAGGATCTAGTGGAGGGGGTTGCGATGGACTGTCTTTGTGTCGGCTTGGATTGTCGGCATCAGAATTGCATTCTATTCTGGTCTGATCTCAGCAACCCTGAGTTTTCGCTTATCTGGCGATTGATTCAGAACATAGTCTTCGAATGCGGCGGGGCGGATTTGTCCGATTGTCATCGGTGAGACCTTGGCTTAGAAGAAACGGCTTTGCACTTTTTCTACCATTGTCCTCAGGGGCATCCTTTCTAGGACAATGTCTTTGACTTGACGGCTCGTATTGCTCTCGATCAGCTTGTGCCCATCGATCTCGTGTACGCCTGTGACAATGTGTCACACCTGTTCTCCGGAGTGAAACAAATGGTGTGTCTTACCTTGCTATCCGTGGAATGAATGGTAGTGTGGACGTTGTACGGAAGGAATCTTGCGTTAATCTCATCAAGATCTGGTTGGATTCGTTGGGAATCAGCTCAGGATGAAGATCAGATCTGATAGAAAGCGTCTGATATCGACAGCTTTCAGCGAAAAGTGGGTATCTGTGGCGGAACTGGTTCGCGTCCGTCCTGGGTATGACGATAAACTACATCCGCGTCCAGGGTAAGACGATAAACTACGTCCAACGGCAAGGCCTCTCATCAGGAGGCTTTGAGGAGCGTGGAACCTCCTCTTAATTGCTGGTGTTTCCAGGTCCACTCTGACCCGGTGTGGTAGCACCTGTTAGGGTCCCAGCTATGTGCAAATAGTTAACTCCGAAACTGAGGTAAAAAGCATTATAAAAGTGTAAAAATAGGTTTTATTACCATGAAAATTATTACCATAAATACATTTTTGAAGAAAGAAAAATATTACCAGCAATACGTTTTTGAAAAAATAATAATACCCTTATACATTTTTGAGGAAAAGGTATTAACATAAATGGATTTTTGACAAACATAAAACAAAACAAACCAAACCAAACCAAACCAAACCAAACCTGGTTCGCGTGAACGAGGCTAGTCTTGAGTTTCTCTTTTTTACGTCCACTTGATGCAAAGGGGCGGTTTCCTTTGAATCCTCCACTGGTTAAGTTAGACACTATTTGTTTTCCTAGTTAATGTGAATGTGTTGTCCCCGGCTTGTTCCTGGCACTCTCTTTTGTTATGATCCATGTCGAGATTCCCAATCTCTCCAGTTTGTTTTCCACCCTTTTTTCAGCTCGGCTGGGCCAGACTTCGAGTTTTCCCACTCCGCCGTTTAATTTTCCCTTCCCACTCCATTAGTGAGTATGCTACTTGATTCTTCCGAACAGCAGAATACAGTGGTCACTTTTATTATTTTGTCGACGGGTCCTACTAACATCTGTCTTGTTTTAGTTTGAATATTTTAGTTTCGTGTATGGGTTCATTCCCTCCCCCATCATTTCATTTTTCATGGAATTTTATATAGTTTTGTAAGAAAATAGAAAGAAAGAGGCAATGAAAATTTATTACATTCTTACACCGTGGAGTGTTTTGGTGGTCCCCTGTGAATATGTGCTATTGTGGTATATGTCAGATTGAGAGGTGATGGATAAGTTCTTGTGGTGATTTGTTGTATTGTAATGAATTAATGGGTCGTGATTGTAATTAACTAGGACTAGTCTGTCCCGGGTGGAGGCTGGGATTCCCTAGAGATAGATTTAGATAGGCAGGCCCTGTAGCGTATGGGTAGCAAGCATTACCAGAACCAGGTAATTAGACATAGGTTAAACAAGCTGACTAATGAAGCTGTAAACATTGCGGCAGAAGACAGTCTTTCGGCTTTGTGCCACTATTTTTTTGTAATTATACAGAAAATAGATATACATTACATCAGGATGGAAATCAAAAGAAACAATCCGTTTTAGTGACATTCTTGTTCACCTTCAATAAAGTGTGACACAGTTAAAAACACTTTCAAATCCGTAACTTAACGTTGTATGTAGCTTATCAATACGATTGAAATTTTCACTGCATATTTACCTACTCAGTGTAGGTGTTTAAGGTTCAAAATATCAATAAAAATGTCACCTACAATAAAGCGTGATACACAGTCTATATATCTACAGGCAACATTACTGAGAAGGTGGGAAACGTTTCTGGTCTCAGTCGGTAGGAATTCTAAAAAGAAAATGATATTTAATCAGATTTTGGTAAAAGGTTTGAACCGAAAACTTTTTAGCCTCCTCTCGTAATATGAATGTATGTATGTATGCCTGCTGTGAAATTGGATTTTCACTTGGAAATTCACTTACATGTCAAGCATGCATACCCGATATTTAATTTACGCGATTAATATTCACCATTGAATTAAGTGCATTAACAAGGATTGTGAACAAATATTCGTTATATAAAATGCTTATTTCATCATTAGACGAAGGACTGCCAATGTTAATAATGTAAATATATCTGAAAGAGAAATATGAATTTTTAAATTTGGTACGAAACATTTCTTTAGGCCATCTTTCAGATATAACCCGCTTGCAATATGTTCTGGAATACCTGGCGTACTATGTCCTATATACAAACTCATTCCTTGCGACTACTGTCGGACAGACGTCAGTATCAACCAAACCTCTCTCTCTATCTCAATATGGTTAGTGAAAAGGACAACGTATACTACACTTTGAGCCCAACCCATCGGTTTAAGAACTGAATTTAGCAGTACGACATTAACTGCGCATTGTATATGGCTGGGTGGCCAAGAGGTTGGAACGACAGCGTTCCGATCATGATACACGATTTCAAATCACAATATTGTTAATATTTACTGCCCCCCCCCCCCCGAGGGATGTATGTGGCACAAGACTGAGTTTACCGTGGGTTCTCCGAGCCCGTAGGCTCGGCCAAAAATATTCCCTTAGAACCCGCATAAACGGGTTCGGGGTCTGTCTACCTCCCCAGACGAAACTTTGCCCTTCGGCAAAGCCTCGTCCGGGTTCCTCTCTGCTCAAGGCAGAGAGTTCGACAGTTGAACCGGATATGGCACTGTTCCCCAAGCGTAGCTTACATGTGGCACAAGGCCGAAATAATGGGACACCCAGTGAGGATCGAACTCACTATTCAGTAGTAACTGTTTTTTAGCGAGACAAGCTTGCTAATCATTACGCCACGCAGAGGTGCCCAAATCACAATATTGTTGATCTTTCAAGGAAGTAATTTCTTAATATCGACACGATGAGACAATCCCAGCATGCAATCGCATTGAGAAGAATATGGAAGACATAGCGTGGGTTAACAGAATCCGTGTCAGTGAAACAAGATACAGGACCCCGTAAAAGTGGTAATTTATCATGACCGAGGGTTTAGCCGCCTTTAGCTGTTAATCATGTTTTATGCAGAAACTGTGTGTAAGGTCCAGTTAACATAGGTGCAACATAACCCACAGGTTAGCTTTGTAGGAACTGAAAAACACAAATAGGCTTGAGCAGGTGACCGAAACAAGGATCTGCTACTAGTCACTCTAACAGATGGATGTATTCGGTAATGAGTAGCCATTATTATCATTAATTTTAACTTCGCAATAAGACCTTTGGGGAGGGTATAAGATTATCTTCCCCCCGACTCCAGCAAGAGTAAAAATAGAATGGAAAACTACACAGATTAGTTTTGGGTTGCACCCAGACTAGGAGTAGGAAAACTATTTATTCAAAATAATTAGGTGTACATGTGCCATAAAGTATGTTGTGAATATGGATTATCTCCGCTTTGATAATCCAAGCTATAAAAGCTGTACATTTCCGCTTGTCAAGTAGAAGAGTAGTAAGATTCTTAATTGAGTAAATTGTAATGAAAACAGGACAAGAGATTCTGTCTAGTAATCTTTTATTCAATTAAGAATCTTACTACTCGTCTACTTGACAAGCGGAAATGTACAGCTTTTATAGCTTGGATTATCAAAGGGGAGATAATCCATATTCACAACAAAGTATACGAAGGATTTTCCTTGCAGCGAACTGATCCCCACCAACCGTTTTCAGCCGAACATTGCAGCTGGGCTGAAGTGGGTTATTTCGACAATGCCGTCCTTGGCTTGTCATCAAATTACCAACTTGAAATGTTCGCTCATAAACACACCGTACATAAATGGATTATGATAGTTCGTTTTAAGTTAAAGTACGAGGATATCAAATTAAGATTTATAAATATTATAACGTATCTCCTATATTGTATAAGCATTTGACGGTAGCAGATCAAAAGGATTAGTAAAGTTTTCACAGATTGAGGGCCAAGAAATAAACGTAAGATGAACGGTCTGTTAAACTGGCTACTGATCTTTTTTTATGTCCGGCATATAAAACAAATCGTTTTAGATGTAGAAAGGATATAGATGAAATCGGACTATTTAAAAGCTGTATTTTAAATAGTCTGGCTACTTCCAACAGTGTTTGATGTACCAATAGTCAACAGTACAGCTACACACACACACACACACACACACACACACACACACACACACACACACACACACACACACACAGACATATATATATATATATATATATATGTTAATATATATATATATATATGTATATGTATATATATATATATATATACTCGACTCTCCCCCGTCAAATTCGACGTATGAGTGTCAAGCAGATCAGTTCCTAGGATAACTGACAGCCCGACACCAGCACATGAGATTAGATTATAGTGGTGAGGGTTTTGTGCAAAACCATCCACACTTTTTGAAGGGCCGAATACAGAGACGGTGCACTGGGTGCCACAGGGTCCCCAAACGACCCTTCGCAGGTTTTGAATTCAGAGTTGTCCTTCTCTTAGACTAGTTGCCATCCAAGGCTATAGAACCTACTCTATCCTGCTAATTACCGATAGCTGGAGGGAGAAGAAGAGAATTCATACCTTTCCCAAGGGTATTAGCACGTAAGTGAATGTAATGGATTCGACTGGAATTCGAACTACATATATATATATATATATATATATATATATATATATATATATATTTATATATATTTATATATATATATATATATATATATATATATATATATATATATATATATACACATATGCAGAAATATAGTCTTAAAGTGTGCTATATTTATGGGGTAAAGTGCTCAATATCAGAGATAGAGCGTGTGTAAATATAAAAGTGGACATGGAAGTCAGCACTTAGAGGCGACAGTCTGTTTCATGCTAGTGCAATCGTTATATATATAACAAAAATCACACAAAAATATCTTGAAATGCTAAAGAGTAAATTTATTAAATATAATCGATATTGGCTTCAACGATGGCCTCCAGATGACTTCGAAATCTGCAACTCTTCTGGACACTCTCTTTGTTTAAGTTGGTGAATACTGCCATAATCCATGCGTTCAGTTCATCTTTGGTGTTACAAGGAATTCTGTTGGTCTCTCGCTCAACTTCGGTCCACACATAATAATCAAGGAGAATCCAAGTTTGTCGGGGGGACAGATGTAAGAGGAGATGTGGTCTCAGAAATTGTCTGACAGTCATGACTGGATTCGCTTCATTGTGTGGTGTGTTGCAGAGTCCTCTTCCCAAACATAGGGTCTCCCAGTAGCCAACCTCTTGACCCAGGGCAGCAGTACCTCCTCAATGTACTTGATGAGGGTCTCCGTGTCGAGACTGACGCCAGAAATATGGACAAGCAATTCCTTTTAATTAGGTCAAGGTCTTCAAAACCCTATTTTAACTGCAGTTTAATTGGCATATTAAGATTTGTTGTGGTATTTGTTTTAGAAATATAGATTACAATTTGATTTCAAACTTTTATCCTCGACATTGAGTGATACTATGTTATCTTCCTTTGCTTGATATGGAAAAATATCCCAGCATGTGTCGTAGAATCAACAAAATAGTAAATTAACTTAATTTTCTTGCATTTTATTTGGTAAAGCCAGTATAATAATTTTTTTAAAATGTTTCCTGTCATTCATTTTATTTGCTGTGAAGTAAAAACACTTGGTGAACATCAGTTATAATTTGGGCTATTCGTTTTTTACGGATTATCAGCTTTTGGGGGGTTATTTAAAGACGGAAAATAGTTTAAAGTCAATGATTCCCAAAGTGGGGTGCATGCCAATATTTTGGTGAGGCATGCGTAGGATGTGCACCCTTCGGCTTACTATACCAACAGAATAAGGGTACCAATTCGAGAAAGAAATTATTAACAGTGAATTGTTATCTAGTGAGCTCAAAGTTAATGTTGCATTATTTCATAATTAAAATGGTCTAAGTATATAACAGAATAAGCTTTAATTCAAATATTTTTTCTGACTTTTAGTTCTGTGTTTTGAAACTATATATATATATATATATTTAACCGTCTTTTGGTTTGTTTGTTTTTATTTCTCTCTTTCATGGACGCCATAGCTTTTGGAGGCTTTTTTAGTGACCAAGAATGGATTCCTTCACGTGAATTGCAGTAAAATTTCAAATATGTAAGAATTAATTATTACAGGGGGCACCAGGATTTTTAGAAATACCAAAGAGGTGCATGACCCAAAATCTGTTTTAGATTATTAGAATTCTTTTGAGAAAATACCAGTGATTTAATTAACCTAGATCTGTGGGAAAAGAGGTATTTACGCGTAAGTAAATATAACGAACGCGACTGTAATTGGAACTCAACTTTCCGTTCTCTATTTCCGAGTCGTTATCTTTTACGCCGCCTACATACCTAAGCTTACAGCACCTGATATTCACAAGCGGTCACCCATCTAGGTTCTGACCAGGTCCGATGTTCGTTAATTTTGGTGATCAGAGCAGGACCAATGTTTCAACTTGATATGTCCATAAGCCCGTTAACTGCTGCGAACCCAAAATATTTGACAGTGGTTATAGAGGGAGTACAGGAATATATCTCCTTAGCGCGGGTATCTTAAAAAGTAAAGAAAATAACATTACGATTCAGTGGAAATTATTTAATAAAAATAGCGATAAAAAGTACCCGAGGATAAGATGCTATAAAAATATACAATGGAGTTAGCTACATGCTCAGAACTAGAAAACTACCAAAATCATTTGAAATCAAACTTCGAAGTAAAGAATACTAGGGATAAGAGGAAGAAAGGAACAAGAAAGCAGAATAAGATAAGAGACAATTGATTAAATAGCAAAATTAAAGTGAGAAGGACACATAGATGGAAAAAGTGAATAAGAGATGCTGAAAAACGTTGGCTGATTGATGTTCACTGGATTGCAAATAACATTTAGTGACACATTTCGCCTTAATAAATTGCTTTCTCTTTTAATTAAGGCAGCATTTTTTTTAAATTGAAATTATAGTCAAATTCATTATGGTGAGTGACTAATGCATTGAGTGTGTTATATTGTAAAATATATCTTTTGTGTTAATATAATCTTTTATTTTAATTCCTTGAATTTCTGTCATGCATTTTTTGTGAAAATCATTACAGACTAAATTCCTGATTCAGATTATAAGTTGTTTTTATTTTGTTTTGTATTAATTAAATCACCTATTGTTTCAGCAGTTGATGTATCAAATTTCATGTTTAGTTTAGATAAATTCTTTTCAATTTTATATGTGATGGTTGTTAAGACGTATAATGTACCTCGTTTCATTAATTTTCTTCATATCGTTGATTCTTTTATATTTAAACATTGATAAGTTTTCTGTTTCGCGTTAAATATGAAATATTTTGAGTATTGGGGAGATTAATAGTATTTTCAGTTTATCTCTCTTCAACATGCAAATATTGGGGATGACAAATTCTAATTATTGGATTAGCTGAGTTGCCTTCCCAAATCGAATCCGTAGGCCTCAACCGTGGTGATGGAAAGCGGTCGGATGGCATTACCATTTTCCCTTTTAAAATGGAGAAGTCGTTGATTTGGGATGCGACCTGTGCGGATACATTTTTGGCCGGTAATTTGATCAGGTCCGCGGTTGAGCCGGGGTCCGTCGCCCGGGACAAAGAGATAAAAAAATATTTAAATATTCTTCTCTTGCTGATAGATTTTTTTTTTTTACTCCTATGGCAGTGGAGACTTCTGGGGTTATTGGCCCTCTTTCGATGGCGTTCCTTCGGAGGACTGGCGCGATTGCGTCTCGATTAAGGGACGGGCCTCGCGAAACTGAGTGGCTCTTGCAGCGTGTCTCACTGGCTATGGTTCGAAGTAATGCTTTCTCCATCATTGCGGCTGGCAGAGGATAGAAAAAAATTGTTTATAGTTAATTTGTTCAAACTTTTTTTTCAATAAATAAACTTCTCATTGTTTTAAATTATCGGATTCATAAATAGAATCCGATAAAGATTACGGATTTTATTTTGTTGTGAACAGTAATTTATGTGGTAATTTCTAGAAATAGATTTACAATTTAGTTAGTTTATCTTTAAGGTCAGATAATGTTGTTTTGTCGGATATATATTAATAAAGCATCAACAATATGTCGGAAATATGTTGATTGTTTCGCCTTCTTGACTATTACGGTGGTATTACTAGATCAGGAGAGATATCCCTTTCGACCAGATTGCTTGAAATTTTAATGTGACGGACTCGTTGTTCTAAGGAACGGTGTGAGAATTTTCCAATTTATCATTCAACTGCCTAACATTGTCCTTATATATAGAAATCATATTCTTCCATGTAGCCGAGATAGCATATACCGGGTGTAACTGCAAAAATGTACAAATCGTGTAACAGCACAATTATCCATCCCCCCAAATATTTAATATCTAAAAAAAAACAAAAAAAAAAACATTAATCTGAGTTTCTTTATTACCAAGTTTTCAGATAAGACGTTTAGCCACCTTTACACTATTTTTCATAAGAATCACTGAAAAACCCTCTTCAGCTAGAAAGAGAACAGGTTAAAATCGTTTTGTGCCAGCCGCACTGTCTTCCCAACTGAGCAATGATGAGAGGAAAAATATCATTCTTGACTTCAGTAATGGTGCCAAAACTCATATTCTGGTTTCCATCTTCAAAGTCCAATTAAGAACCATCAAGAGGACGGTGAATAAGTTTAAAAAAGGGAACAGTAGAGAGGAAAATTTTATCAGGAGATTACAACAGCAAGAGGGATCATCATTTCAACTTAGAGCTAAAGAGATCAATTAGAAAAACATCCAACTCAATCCATAAGACGTTTGGGACGTGAGAGAGGAGTTTCAGCTATGACAGTTCAAAGAGCAGTGAAAAAAGACTTGAAACTGTAATCGTATGTAAAACATGTTACACCGGCGATAAAGTTAACTTGGAGAAGGCGAAGAGCATCTTGAATAAGTTGAAAAATGATCCTGGAATAATAATAATAATAATAATAATAATAATAATAATAATAATAATATAGATAAATATATATATATTTATTTGAACTTAATTTCAATCCTTCATGAGCTTCCGATCCTTAGCGATGATTAATTAATGATGAACATGTCATTTTCATTTATGATCGATAACATCACGATTCTTCTGTTAGGTTTGGAGATTAATACCTCCAATAAGATATCTTTAGTCATCGAAATTTATTAATGATATCTTACTGGAGTTATTACTATACAACGGTTCAAAGCTTAATCTAAAAATGGACAATTTTGTTGTTACACATTGTGTGTGTATGTGTGCCTCTCTGTCTGTGTGTCTGCGCGCGAGAGCATATATATATATATATATATATATATATATATATATATATATATATATATATATATATATATAATTTTAAAATTTGTGTATTTAGGTAGCAAGCCTTCTTTCATGCACATTTCATTGAAAACGACAGACAATATGCTTTTATTTAGTTTTTTATATAATTTCTCATGCGATCTAATAATTTTTTTTCTTTTTGGGTGATAAATTATATAGAAACTGTCTGGATGTTATTTTTATACGAGCGCATTCGGCTATACATTTAGCCATTTTCAAGGATTATATTTTAGCAGTTAAAATAAGAAATAGTTTGTTGTATGTATGTTTTATAAAATGTTTTCATTTTTCTGTATCAAAACACGGTCAACTCTTAACAATATTAACTACAATATATATATATGTGAAAATATATATGTAGATATATATGTATATATATGTGTTTATATATGTATATATATATATGTATATTTTATATGTATGTATATATATGCATGTATATATATTTATGTATATGTATATATGTATATATATATATGTATGTATATGGATATATATGTTCATATATATGTATATATATATGTATATATATGTGTATATATATATATGTTGACATCTATGTCCAAATTTATATGTATATATATATACATATATATATGCATAATGTATATATATATGCTATAAATATACATATATATATGCATACTGTATAAATATATGCATATATATATACATATATATATGTATAATGTATATATATATGTATATATATATACATATATATAGTTATAATGTATATATATGTATAAGTATGTATATATATACATATATATATATGCATAAAATATATATGTACATATATGCATATATATATATATAAAGTATATATATATGTATAATATATATATACGTGTGTATATATAAATATATATATAAGTATAATGAGTATATATATATGTATATATACATATATATATGTATAATATATATATATGTATATATACATATATATATGTATAATGTATACATATATATATATACATATATATATATGTATAATGTATATATATATATGTACATATATATACACATATATATATGTGTATAATGTATATATATATACATATATACATATATATATATATATGTATAATGTATATATATATATGTATATATATGTATATATATACGTATTTATATGTATAATGTATATATATGTATAGATGTACGCATATATATGTATAATGTATATATATATGTATATATACGTATATATATGCGTAATGTATATATATATATGTATATACACGTATATATATGTATAATGTATATATATATATATACTTATATATATGTATGATGTATATATATGTATATATATACGTATATATATGTATAATGTATATATATACTTATATATATGTATAATGTATATATATGTATATATATGTATATATATGCATAATGTATATATATATATTTATAATTATATGTATATATATATATGTATATACATATACATATATATATGTGTATAATTATATATATATATGTATATATATACATATATATGTATATTTATATATCTATAAACAACAATATATGTATAATTATATATATGTCTATATATACATATATATATGTATAATTATATATATATGTATATATACATATATACATATGTATATTTATATATATACATATATATATGTATATTTATATACATATATATGTATATATATATAGATATATGTATATTTATATATATATGTATATATATACATATATATATGTATATTTATATATATATATATGTACATATATATATATACATATATATATATGTACATATACAAATATATATGTTTAATTAGATATATATATATATATATATGTATATATATATGTATATATATATGTATATATGTGTATATATATATATGTACATATACAAATATATATGTTTAATTTGATATATATGTATATATATATGTATATATATATGTATATATATATATGTATATATGTGTATATATACATATGTATAATATATATATATATATATGTATAATCTGTATATAGATGTGTATATATATGTGTATTATATATATATGTGTATATATATGTATATATATGTATAACGTATATATATATATGTATATATATATATATGTACAATGTACGTATATATATGAATATATATATATATATGTATATATATAATGTATAGATATATATATATATAATGTACGTATATATGCGTATATATATGTATATATTGTATATTTATATGCGTATATAAATGTATATAATTTATATATATGTATATATATAATGTTTATATATATATGTATATATATAATGTGTGTATATATATGTATATTTATATAATGTGTATATATATATGTATATATATATATAATGTATATATAATGCATATATATCTATATATAAATGTATATATATATTTGTGTGTGTATCTATATATATGTATTTGTATATATATATATATATATATATATATATATATATATATATATGTATTTGTATATATATATATATATGTATTTGTATATATATATTATATATATATATATATATATATATATATATATATATATATATATATATATATGTATGTATGCATATATAAACGTATGTTAATATGTATAAATGTATCCTTTACTGTAATCTCGTTCTCAGTTCTCATGTGCCTGCGTGCCGTGTTTTTAATTCTTGTTCCAGTTCCTTCGCCATTTTATAGTACCTTTGTCTCTTCTACCGATAAAAAAATGAAATAAAAATGGAAGATATACGCACCAGCAGTAAATTGAAAATAAAACCGAATTGGAGGGAGCAAGTAAAATAGGAAACGAAACAAGATAAAAAAACCAAATGAAAAAATATTGCTGTCGTATTTTTCTTAGATTCGGAAAGAAATAACAATAACCGACAGAATTGTAAATCAAGGAAATGAGAATTTGTTGGAAAAAGATTAAAACCCAAATGTGTCATCCATAGATACACACATACACACGGACATATACCACAAACATCTATCTATATTGATATTCTTACAAGCGAATATATTTAAATCATTCTCAAACATTGGCATCCATCATGCAAAGAATAAAGATACTTACATAAATTGCCTTGTCATGCAACTAGTTCTACTTACTCTCCTTGGGTATGTTTGATAATTTGTAGGTATCTTCCTTTTCTATTTTTGCCTTTTTTAGCTTTCATTCTTAGCACTGCAGTGCAGTATCGTTTCTATTATTATTATTATTAGTATTATTATTATTATTATTATTGTTATTATTATTATTATTATTATTATTATTATTATTATTATTATTATTGTTGTTGTTGTTGTTGTTGTTAGGTGAAGGTAAAAAGTACAAGAATGTTCTGTATTATTATCCATTGATAATAGAATTGGCGAGAGAAAATAGGGAAAATTGAGGTCTTATTGAATATGGTTATATATGGATATAGTTAAACCTACTTTTTATATTATTAGCTGAATTTACTCTGGTAGTATTGCCGTTATAATGGAGGTATTAAACAAGTTTTTGATTCTTTATGATTGAACAGTCAGGAAGTGTTGGCGAAATAAATTCTCCTTAAATATTTTGAAAACTTACTGGCTACACTTCTTGCTATTATCTTACACTTTTTAACAGGGGTTTCTTGGGGGATTTGCCGACATTGAGTTTGAACAAAGATCGCCAGTGAGCAAACAAAAGCGTTCCCATTATTGAATTAAGTAAACCACGTGACCACAGAGGAAATGCATATATGGAATTAGCGTGGTGTCTAATTGATCGCTATTTCTATTCTATCATCTATTACTATACGGATCACACTTTCTATTCTATATTCTGTTACTATACAGATTGCTATTCTCTTCTCCATACTATTTCTCTATTCGGATTACTATACAGATTACTATTCGAGCGAGTATTATTGAGCATGTACTATTAGTTAAAGTATTACTCGAAGGCTTCTGACACCAGTATTGTTCAATGGCGTTACTATAGTTGTATCGATTATAAAGTCTCTACTACAGCGAGCATTACGAAATGACAATGAGTATTCGTTGACATCACTAAAGTGACAACGGGTGTTCGCTGACATCACAAAAATTTTGCTGAGCCTCAGTTTATGCACATACACCCACCCACACACAAATTAATTCCGGGGATGGCCATACAGTATCGCTGGGATTATGAGTTGGGCAAATATTTGTATCCAAACACGCCCGAAAATGTTCCAATTTTAGCTTTCTTGAGATGCAGACGAAATACATCATTCTTTGCCGAGCAATAGAGGAAGTTGTACATGTTCATGTTATAGCGTTGACAAAAATCGAGTGTAAGGAATCTTGAGTAGTAGATTAACATTAATTTTTGTGTGAAGATTGGTAAAAGTGCGAGTGAAACGTTACCCCTCTTAAATGTGCTATGATAAAATACATTTTTGAGTAGTACAAGAGGTTCAATGAAGGTGCCTATTGACACAAGAAGTGGGTAGTCAAAAATACAATAAAAAATGAAAATTTGGATAAATTTAAGTTTGCGACACTTAGCGGAAGAAGTGGATATTAATAGTAAAACAATGTAGAAAATTCTAACAGAAGATTGTAAGCGATCGGGAATTGCAAAGGAAATATTTGTCGGAGAGTAAGTTATTTTTCTGACTGGTTGCGTGCATTGTGAGATAGTACCTGCGAATCGAGTTTTCGGCATTTCTTTCTGCCCCCGATGTTCGAGTCTGAACTTAGTGATTTATTTTCTGCGTTGTGGAAATAATCTGCGACAAATATTTCCTTTGCAATCCCAGATCGCTTACAAGCTATTTCGGCACTATGACGGACAAGACATTTGACGTGAAGTTGATACCCGAGTTTGATGGTTCAGTGACCGGACAAGCAGTTAATGAATGGATTGAGAAGGCAGAATTTGTGCGTGACCTTCGGGGCATCCTCTCGTCGAACCGGGCAGTCCCCGGAAAGGCGATTCCACCCAGAGCATCGATCACGTCTGGTCGGACGACAAAGTGACAGATGCTCCACTTAAGAACATGATTGAGGACATAGCGGAAAGAATACTCCAGAATGATCATGCACACGTTAAGTGGTGCACAAGCGGACACGCTTATGAGGTATGGGTCGATGCAAGTTCTCTCGCCACAGGGGTTTCGTTGGAGGTTGACGGAAGCGTTGTAGAAGACGCATGTTGGCTGCGGCCTTCGAAAGACGCCCAACATATCAATTTATCAGAATTGGATGCTATTCTGAAGGGCGTCAATTTAGCACTAGTGTGGGGCAGAAAGTGGGCTACACCTCTTCACGGACTCCGCGTGTTTGCACCGGTGGGTATCAAACATGCTCACTGGCAAAGACAGAATACGAACTAAGGCGGTAAGTGAGATGCTGATCCAGAGGCGTTTGAGTACTCTTGAGAAGCTGATTCAAGAGTATAACTTTTTGATAAGTTTAGTAACGTCGACTGAGAATCGAGCGGATAAGCTCACCACAACGATGGTATGATCTGATCAAGAAGGAGATCGAACCAACACGCCCGATATGAGCTTCCAAAGATTTAGGAATGGTAATCATTTCGTCAAACACAGTACATCAATATTCATTGATGAGCAGAAACAACTTCACGTTTCAGCTGATCTTTTGAAGAATGTAGATATGTCAAAGATCATTGTCGGTAATAAAATGTAGTGTTTTGTTACACAAAAATATACACCAGAACATGTAGTGAAAAACGATTTCATATTGGCTAAAAAAAAAAAATAAAAATAAAGCAGATCTTGCTCGCAGTTCGAGATTATGCTTTGATGTTTCTTTGATCACACGCGGATAGTCTGCAACAAAGGGTTGACACAATGACAAAATATCAATCATCATGTTCAGTTGACAGTGTTATGGCTATCTATTTGGAAGAAAAGACCTAAAATCAAGTCAGATAAGTAAATTCTCCAACATGACAATGCTCTTGTGCATGATGTTCGCGAGTTTCTGGTCAAGAAAATGGGCCATCTATCTGATTCTCCAGATGTCGAGATTGTGTTTTTCCCCCAAAGTGAAAAATAACTTGAAAAGACAAAGATTTTATGATACCACAAGCATCTAGTAATACGTGACTACATCACTGAAAGTTGTTTCGGATAATTCCCCACCAATAGTATTATCGTCTTATGAAGTGCATAGCTTTACTATTTTGATAGTAACACAAAAACAAACTTTTATTTCTCGGCGACATTTCGGGATTTAAATTGTCACACACACACCAGAACTTTTGGTATTCTCTTCATGGGCAGTGATAACTTTTCACGACCCCTTGCATGCATGCATATATACATACATGCACACAATATTACGGATAATTACCGCAGCATAAAGTTTTAAAAGAAAAGATAAAAAAAAAACAACTCACTGTCTAGAAAACTTCAGGTTTACCCCTCCGTAGTGGACCAATACACGAATTCGGAACGACAACGAAACAATAAAGAACGAGAAATGTACGAATTAACAAGATTTAACTAGACAATACAGGAAAATATTTAAATAAGACAAAGCGTGGGAAGATGTGTGCTATATATTTCTGTATAAAAAGATGTATGCCTTATATTCTGAGTTTAAAAGTTGAAACAAAAAAACTTAGCTCCAGTATTTCTTAATTAAAATCGAGTTTTCTCTCATCCTTCTCTCTCTTACTCGTATGTTTCTCTTTGTGCTTTTTCTTTCCAAAACCGTTTGTTTCACTCGAGTAGTTGTGTCCTTTTGTCTCCTTTTTCTAATGCAACCTTCGTTATTCGTATATGTAAATTCGGCGTATATATATATATATATATATATATATATATATATATATATATAATAAAAAAGCTCAAACACTAATAGTCCATGGTTATAATTCATTACATTGGAATCATAATCACGATCCAATTCATCAGACACACAAATTCAAAAAGAAATCGGTAAATATAACTCCAGGTATAAAATAAATCTTTTAGTGGGAAACAAGTATGAAAGTGAAATGTATAAATGCTTTAGAGAGGGGTGTAAAGGAGAGAGAACAACAGGAAGATCTAAAGATGAAGGTGGGGTTTAAAATTTAACAGAGAGAATGGCGAGACGAAGTGAAAAGGAGAGAAATCACGAAGAAACACAAAATATTTATGCACACACACTCGCCTAACCCTATATATATATATATATATATATATATATATATATATATATATATATATAT
Source organism: Acanthosepion esculentum (assembly GCA_964036315.1). NCBI lineage: Eukaryota > Metazoa > Mollusca > Cephalopoda > Sepiida > Sepiidae > Acanthosepion > Acanthosepion esculentum. Next base: position 28,263,289 of record OZ038495.1, on the reverse strand, counting down.
ATATATATATATATATATATATATGAAATGGTCGAAGTCCGACAATTATTTAATATTTTCTGCTTATACGTTATATCTATAGATAAAAATATTTCAGAAAATGTTTTGATTATAAGAAAGAATATTAACTGCATTTGCTACACAAACGCAGCCGTTTTCTAGGCGTATCAATGCATCTCATCAGATGATTGTAAATTGCACACACTCTCTCGCTCACACACATTCTCTCTCTCGAAATATATATGTATATATATCTATATATGGATATATAATCTATCAATATATATACAACGTCTATACGGCCATAGACACTCCTTTAGACACAGATACCTCAGAAACCAAACGGCCCTATCCAAACACTACTGGGATCTGGTGGATAGGGGTCTAACCCCACTTTTCGAATGGAGATACTTGTCAAGAGCTAGTACACCTAATAACATACGTGATAGGTGTAATCTGTGCATCGCCGAAAAGATCTTTATCATCAGAGATAAAAATCAGGATGAACTGTTAAACCTTCGGAGTGAGATCCTCTCCAAATGTAGGCATATAAAACGGTTCAAAACATGAACACCGTTTTGTAGCACGTGGCCGGGTGTGACACTTCTACCTTAGCCCAATAACATCGGGCATGACTTTCTGTGTATTGAATATTACTTGTATGTATTATTGTGTATGGTTATGTGAGACACCAGGTATTCCAATTTTTTATTTATTTATTTATTTATTTTATTTTATTTTATTTTATTTTATTATTTTTTTTAATGCTTCATCCATGCAATGACCATTACGTATATGTATCATTGTGTATGTTTATGTGATGAGACATGTACTTCTAATTTTGGCTTTTCTTTATTCACGTGGTGATACATGTGTGAGGGGTTGGGTGGGTAAACGTTCCCCTAATAACTGATTTGCAAAATCAGATAGAATTATAATAGTTAGACACCTAGGTATACATTCTAACATTAGAGATAAATACACGCTACTCAACCAGCGGTTTTAAAATATTATATGTTTTAATTGACCTTTGATTCAGGTTAAATATAGAAATGGATATGTGCGTTCATGTGGGTGTACGCATCTGTGTGTGTAGACGTGTATATAAAAGCATACGCATAGATATATGTATATAATGGTGTATGTAGGTAAGTACATGAATGTATATATATATGTGTGTGTGTGTGTGTGTGCGTGTGTACACCTACATGTATGAACGTGTGGATACGTAGGTAGAGATATATATATATGCAGATGTATTTATGTGTGTGTGTGCATATTTCGGAATATCTATATATATATGTAATCATATAGCGGTATATGGATGTGTGTGTGTGCATGTTTCGGGATATCTATATATATATATATGTAATCATATAGCGGTATATGGGTGTAAATGTACGCAGGTATGTATAATCAACTGTAGGTACGAAGAGAGAAAATGGAATTTTGTCTACAAGTTTTCATCAGCCTTTATCTTGTCAGCGGGATTTCCCCCAAATTCCTTGTGTTGGTCAAACGGTCTCGTTTGGGATGGGGGCGGGATGAAAACAGGCCGCCCGAGAATCATTTGGCCAGTCCGATAAATTTATGGAGGCAGAGATTGTTAGTTTATGACTTGAAACGGCTAGACAATGCGTTTCAGAACGCCGTCCCTACTTAACTTTAGGGAATTCTAAAAACCCTTCTAAGGTTAGATTATCTAAACTCTCCCTTTATCTTATTAGTGTGTGTACGTATGCGTTGTAGGGGTCTGGGCGGGAGCATAAGATTGTATCGCCTAAGGGGTGTGAGTGTCACCAAGAAATGTACACTCTGCCGGTATATCTTTGAAAATACGCACCCTTTTATCACTGAAATCCCTTTTTAAATCTTCCCTCAGTTAAATTTTAGTGCCCTCTCCGCCTAAAGTCCGCCCCGTCTCTCTCGTCTATTACCCCTCTATATAGATCACGAGTCCCCCCACACTCTCACACATACTCTAACCAATTTCTCCCGGAGTCGTTTTTCCGTTTTCATTTTGAATCTGTAGGTCTGATGAATTGGGTCGTTTTTGCGATTACAATGAAATAAATTATGACCATGGAATATTAGTGTTTAAGTCTTTTTATTATATATATATATATATATATATATATATATATATATATATATATATATATATATATATAGATAGATAGATAGATAGATAGATAGAAAGATAGATATAGATAGATATTTATCGATATATATATATATATGTCTATTTGTATATGTCTGTATATATATTTGTATATATACGTGTGTGTATAAATGAGTATGTATATATACATATTGTATACATTGTACATATATATATATGTATTGTGTATGTATGTATGTATATATATATATATATTTATATGCGCATATTTTGTATATATATCTATACATATTGTATACATATTTATTGTACATACAGACATATTTTACATATTTTCACATATATATTGTGTGTATATACACCCCACACACATATTTTATGTAATTATACATACATATATATGTATATATATATATATATATATATATATATATATATATATATATATATATATATATATATATTGTATAGCTTATTGTCGGCTACAAGTGAGTGCATTTTGTATTAGTTTGGTTGTAATGAGTTTTTAGTTTAAAATTTTTGTTTAAATCGACTTTTCTTTTTTCGCATTTTTTTCGCTAAAATCCGTGGCGTAGAAATAAAAATTAAGTTCGTCATGATGTTAGTACCCTACATACCGAGTTTTTATGTAATCGGAGGAAAAAATGTAAATTTATCGATTATTGATTTTTTAAATTATCAATTTTTTACACTAGGAACCTATCTCTTGCATTGTACAATATATATATATATATATACATATATATATATATATATATATATATATATATATATATATATATATATATATATATATATATGCCAAATTTGTTGCATGGATTTCTGGCAAAAATCTCTCACATAGACATCCTTGGTAATATATCATATTATATATTTGTATATTATAATGTATTAAATACAATATATATAAGTATATAATATGTATTATATGTGTATTAATTACAATATATATATATATATGTATATTATGTGTGATATACACATATAAATCATAGGTATATAAAATATAACATATTTTATATACATATATAATATATGTGTATATTCCATAAGTATATATATATACGTATATTTTTATATTATATATATATATAAATGTATATATATATATATAATATGTATATATATATATCTCATATATATATTATATACATATATTTATTATAAATATTCAGTATCTGTAATGTAATATAAATGGCGTAATATAAATAATTTACATTTCTTCACTTGTATGTCATTCCTTGATCCAACTAATGCTCGTGATGAGCGTCTAAATGTCAATAAGCAGACGTGGCTCTTGGGACATTATTCCGAGGTAATCCGTATACTTGGATGAGTTGCGGCGCTATATCGAGGCTAATTTGTGTCTTCGTCACCGAAGCCCGTGGTAAAGTTGGTATGACGTTTGCGTTGTATCGAAACGGGTTCGATTTTGGGTAGTGGATGCGCACTGCTGATGAGTCCCAGATAGGATGAAACGGCCGTCCAGTGCTTTCTGCATTCTGCTTTCTCGATGAATTACGATATATGATTCCTCTAAATCACCCCCAATTTCTTCACTCATATATATATATATATATATATATATATATATATATATATTAGTGAAGAAATATATATATTCTACGTATTTAGGTAGCAAATGTTTAAGACAAATATTATTGAAAACAGTAGATATTGCGTTCCGATTAATTTTAATGACCGACTTTTTCCGAATTAATGATTAATCCTTCTCAGTCAAAGAGGATCTTAAGAGTTCGCATCCTCAAATGTATTGAAAAAAATAACACATTTTTGTCTCCGTCACAATTCTCACTAGTTTTACGAAACTCAACAATTGTCTTTACCTACTCTGATGATGACTTAAGAAAGTCGAAACCTTGGACCATATTTCTTGTACTTTTCTTCCGAAATGAACGTCAGGCCATTTATGATGGAATTTCCTTGTCTGAGAAGGATTATTCGTAATTTGTAAAAGTCGATCTTTATAAGTAATCAGCACAAAATATATATTGTCTTCAATATATATATATATATATATATATATATATATAAAGAGGTAATCATACAATGAATCAATTACCAATATTAATGTAATTAATGGCGAGTTCTGGCTAACAGATTTAATAGAAGCAATAACTTACTAATAATACATTGAATGACACGATCCTCATGTATAAAATTGTTGTCAGATGGATCTGGTGTGTTTTTAGACCAGCAAGTACTTTTGGAAAATTCACGTTCTCATCGTCAGGCTGTATTTTTTTCATTAGAAATAAAACTCTAAGTCGAAATAAATGTATTGTATACCGAAAGATGTTTCTTTTTCAAGAATGTGTTATTTATTAACGGTTAAATAATATTGCAACGTGAAAGTCGCAACCCTAGAGTTCAAATATTTCATGTGATATGTTTTAGCAGTTTTTTTTTCCGGAATTTCGTATTGCAGATCAATTGTTTACCATAAACCTATTTATTTTTCTATGTTATGGAGACCTCCCTTCATGGAAAAAATAGACTCGTCTTATGACTGTATTATGACTCGCAAGAGGACTGTAGACAATTGACGACTCGACTACGGTTGAGGAGTTAATGGTCGAACTCTCTGCCTCTGCAGAGAGGAATCCGGACGAGGTTCCGCCGAAGGGCAGAGCCTCGTTCGGGGTGGTTGACCAACCCGATCCCGTTTATACGGGATCTAGGTGCTATTTTTGGCCGAGCCTACGGGCTCGGGAATACACCACTTTAAACACGGCCTTGTGCCACATCTGTCCCTCGTGGGGAGGACACTAAATACCGTTGACGAGTTGACTACTCTACTTTGCAGTCAGTCGGACGTGCAACACTTCTGTATTCGTTCTTTTTGTTAATAATACGTTTTCACTGAATTGCAGAGTTCGTGTTTTCTTTCGGACCTATTCCGGGTCCACAACATTCTTCTTAATAAATAAAATTACAAAACACTATTTGTCTATGAGACATGTATAAAAGCATTGCTACCTCTCACATATATAGTGTGTGTACGTAATTACATCAATAAGTAGTCTAATTATGAAAAAAACATTATACAATACCTGTTTGTCAAAATAATTCCTTGAGTATATACTTAATTCGATGTTTCCCTATTAAACCCACAGACTGAACATTTGGAAAGTGTTTTAAAACTTTATCCGTCGTTAGGCTGAGAACCTTTCAGCATTCTCTCGAATGCAATAAAAAATATGATCACTTCAACCTACTGACCTATTGATTCACTTTTATGAACGTGTGAGAAAATATAATAAGATTTCTATAATTACTTATAGGCTTCCGACCATATCACATTGAAACATCGGTTCTCGTTTGATCACCGAAGTGAATCAACAGCAAGCGTGGTCATTA
>OZ038495.1:28237765-28252765 GCA_964036315.1 Acanthosepion esculentum | reverse complement strand
TCTGTTTGACTATTATCGTTTCTAATCAGCATTACAGTTGCGATATTGGGTAATGAAACACTTCCGCCATAGGAATTGTACCAAGATGCATTAATACATTTTCATTGGAGATATTCATACTACAGACTAGAATTAACTAGAAAAGCCTCAGAAAGGAATTTGCATTTAGTATATCTATCACACACAAACACCGGGTGTAACAGCAAAATTGTCCAAATCGAGTAACACAAACTTGTCCATTTGTTATATTAAGATTTGAACCGTTGTATCTTAAAAATGATTAGATATCCTGCTCCGAGGTTTGTATAACACTATTGGACTCTGCTCTGGACAATAAGAATGTTTAATCACTCTTCAAGCTTAAGAGAAAAATCGTGATGAAATCGATCATAAACGAAGATGATATTATTTACATTGTTCGGACCGTTGTCCTCATCCTTACGATGTTTCGGCCGTTGTACACTTCAGCCTTCTTCAGGTGACTGGAATTTCGAACTGAACCCTTTATTTCGTCCACCTGGTTTGATCGTTCTAGTTGCACGTGCCATACCACTTCCGCATGTCTGTTATCTCCTTTTAGCTAAAGTCTCCAAGTTTTTGTTCACCACTGCAGTAGCCAGGTATTGAACTCGCAAGTCACTGGATCCAATCAACGCTTTTATCTACTGGGCCATGTGTTTTCACACACACACACACACATACACACACACACACACACACACACACACACATATATATACATATATATATATATATATATATATATATATATATATATATTGAAAGTAAGCATTTGTTAAAATTCTGTTAGTTGTAAATGAATACTATTTTATTCTCTATGTCTAAGTTTTTGAATGACAAGCTAATTCTAAAAACAACGGCCACCTGCGTAAATGCGAAGCTCTTCAGTAAAATGAATGGAGCACTATGGCTGCTTGGCGTTTGTTTACGTTTGTAAAAACAATTCGCTAGATTTGGCTGACTCATTCTGTCGAGTGAAGATGCTCAGTGGTTAAAGCTCTGACTGACACCAAATCGGTTGAATTTCGATCCGGGCTTGAGGCATTCGGTTGTCTAGTCGCACTGTTTGATGACGTAGCCGATCATGGCTCTCCACCCCCTCTATCGCTTGCAGTTCTCAACAAGTTCCTTCCCTCTGCTACCTCACCCAGACTGTTCTGTCAACCACTTTAAGCCCGCTAGTTATATCATGTGTTGTTTTCCCTTGTCACTCTTTCCCTCTTTTTCGCCCCCTGAGTATCAGATTCTCCAGGCCCTCTTTCCTCATCATGTGTCCCAGGAATTTCAGCTGCCTCTTCCTGATGTTCAGTATAAGCCTCCTCCTTGTTTGCATCTTCTCTAAGACTCATTGCTTACACGCTCGGTCCATGATATCCTTAGCATCCTTCTGTAGAACCACATCTCGGTCGCCTCGAGTCTCTTCTTCATCATTGAGGAAATCGTCCAACATTCGCTGCCGTAAAGGAGGACAGATGTCACGTGACAGCTCAGTATTCTTTTCATTGTTACTAAAGAAATCATCATGTCTCGCAATACTCTGCTCAGCTTTTCCAATGCGTCCTTGGCCATCTCAATACGTCTACGGATCTCAGTGTCGCATTTGCCGTCCTCTGTCAAAAAGCTTACCGAAACCTGTGCGTCTGCTTGATTGTAGTCTACCCGACCTGAAAATTGCATCTCGGGCTCATCCTCTTACTGATGACCATGCATTCTGTCTTCTTGTAGTTTATGCTTAGTCCCTTCTTCTCACTCCGTTGCTACCTTCTATAGGAGATATTGACATTTCTTTTCCGTGTCTGCTATCAGTACTGTGTCATCTGCGTATCTTATGCTGTTAAGGGGCTGTTTTTGGTAAGGTGGGCAATAGTGAAAGAACATTGTCATACTCTTTGGTATAAATTTTTTGGTTTTGATCTGTAGCCCTCAAAAATGTCTTGTCTAAGAAATTAAAATATCTGACATCTCCGTCTCACCTTTTCACTGTCGAAACAGTTATATGTAACAGTCTCTTCTTCTCAAACAGCTTCTTCTCTCGTACTTCCCGTCTGTGGAACTCCCTTCCTCTTATTTGCTTCCCTGATAACTATCATCTTCAACTATTCAAGTGTAATGTCAATCGACATCTTCTAATATCTTAATCTTGTTCCCCGTTCTTCTCTTTATCCTTTCTTCAAACACGTCATTTCACTCTTGTTCTCTACCCTCTGTAACCCTTGCGTAGTGTCACTCTCACCTTGCTTGGGGTGAAATTCTTTAAAAAAAAGTTTTATCTGCATTTATTTTGTTATCATCATCAACTTTGAAGGGATTTCTAATTTTCATTTGTACAAGATTAACCGAAAATATTACACCCACTTTCCTTTGAGGTTAAAGATTTCCGTGAAAGACCCAAACTATAGACCAGTCATCAGATCCACCCAATGTCACTTTACATTTGTCACTAAAAATTACTATTGATAATTCAGTTTTCTTGTACATCTTTGCCTAACGTCAGTTTTTCTCTTTGCGAAATTTACTGAAAGGTAATTTTTTCGGACCTCTTATGACTTTAACTAATAAACTTCCGCCATTTTTCTCACAATTTACGTTCGAAATACCAGATTATTGAAATATTTTCTTGCTGATAAATCTACTTTTCTAACTGGTCAATCCATTTTCTTGCTTGTTAATGTTTTAGTTTTTCTCAAGTCTCTTAAACATAAAGCACACTTTTTCGATTTTGCCAATGTTCTCAGTCTATTTTTAATGTACGGTGAATTTTATCGTTTTCACAATTTTCAAAATTGTGTTCTCATTACGGAATAAGTTTACAATATCTTTTTCAGCTTATCTCTTATGAAACGTCATGATTTTTATTGTTCTATGTGTCGTGTCCATTCAGGAAGTCTGTGATCATGGCTCTCCACAATTTCCTCTCCTTAGTAACTATTTTTTCTTTTTGGATGACAAAACAGGATTCAGATTTATCCTAAACCTTGTTTTGCCATCCATTACACAGATTCGGTAGGTACATTATGCACTACTTTCCTCTCTCCTTGCTTTCAATATGACCTGTGAGTGTCAAATTCTCCAAGCCCTCTTTTCCCCTTATGTTTCCTATATATTTCAACTTTAACTTTCTGGTGCTGAGTATATGTTTTCTTTTCGCTTCCATTTTCGGTAAAACATCGTCTTTGCTCACATGTTCAGTACATAGTATTCTCAGCATCCTTCTGTAGAACCACATTTCTGTTGCTTCTAGTCTATTCTTGATCTGTGAGGAGATTCTTCAGCATTCACCGTTTTTTTCTTTGGCTATAACGAAATTGTCCTGTTTTTTAAATACTTTCCTTAGCTTTTGGAAAGCATCTTCCACTCTCTCAATTCGCCTTCGGGTTTTGATGTGACCCTTTCAATCTTCTGTTAAAACACTTCCCAGGTATTCAATTTGCATTTTGTGTTGCTCCATTTGCTGATAACTCTGCATTTCTTTTTCTTACAACTGATGTTCTGTCCTTTTTTTTCTCGCTTTCATTACCTACCTTATGTAGGAGTTCCTGTAGTTTTAGTTTTGCATCTACTATCAATACTGTGTCATCTGTATATCTTATGTTGTTAAGACTGTGACATCTAATAATGAATTCTGGTTGGTTGGTTGGTTGGTTGGGGTTTTTATGGCATATCAACCACTATGGGTTATTTAATGCCAGATCCAGTTTCCACATATTTATTAAATATATATACTTTTTAAACGTAATTTATGGATAACGTTGGCAACATCATTGTTTCAAAAACGTATAGCTAGCAACATCATTGTTTAAAAAACGTATAGCTGGCAACATCATTGTTTTAAAAACGTATAGCTGGCAACACCATTGTTTCAAAATCGTATAGCTGGCAACATCATTGTTTTAAAAACGTATAGCTGGCAACACCATTGTTTCAAAAACGTATAGCTGGCAACATCATTGTTTCAAAAAAGTATAGCTGGCAACATCATTGTTTTAAAAACTTATAGCTGGCAACACCATTGTTTCAAAAACGTATAGCTGGCAACATCATTGTTTCAAAAAAGTATAGTTGGCAACATTATTGTTTCAGAAACGTGTAGCGAGCAACATTATTGTTTCAAAAACGCACAGCTGGCAACACCACCGCTTCAAATATGCGGATGCAGTTTACCGCCACACCCAGGACGCGGATGTAGTTTGTCGTCATACCCAGGACGCGGATGTAGTTTGTCGTCATACCCAGGACGCGGATGTAGTTTGTCGTCATACCCAGGACGCGGATGTAGTTAGTCGTCATACCCAGGACGTGGAAATGTGCTGGAAAAGACGTGAAAGTTTGGAAAAGACCTGGAAGTTCATTATTTGCCCATAGCTGGGACCCCAACAGGTGCTACCACCCCGGGTCAGGGTGGACCTGGGAAGACCAGCAATTAAGTGGTGGTTCCGCGCTTCCTCAAAACCTCCTGATCAGAGTCCTTACTGTTGGGTGCAGTTTAACGTCGTACCCAGGACGAATGAATTCTGGTAGGACTTTTATCTCACAATTGCCTCACCCCATTTTATTTTTTGTATATTTACTGGATTAATTTTCTATACATATGCAGGCGGTTTTCTCTCAGTATAAGTTCTGGATTATTCTAATATCCTTCCTAAATATATCCAGGCAACGTAGCAGTTCCAACATTTTTTTGTGACGTAATTTATCAAAGTTTTTTCAGTGTCTTTAAGAAACCCGCACGATTCTTTCCCTATTTTTTGTATAATTCTGTTGCGGGCTCTTTTCATCAGAATTCGGATGTTGAATTTTGTTATATGGCGCATTAGGCTGATTGTCATATGGAGTTCAAATTCTTTTGTATTTCGATTTTTATGCAGTGCTATGAAAATGGATCTACTTAAGTCTTCCGGTATATGACCACTGTTTTAAATTTCATTTCTTGTATCTGTAATCTTGTCAACGGCAAAATAATCTGTGGGTAATTCAGTTCGCCCGTCGTTTGCGATGACTGAAATGGATTAAACTGCTTGCTTTCGTCCAGTCCTCCGGTCTACCAACTGAGCTATTTCTAGTGACCTCTTATTCTCTCAGTCTCGTTAGTTCGCACGTACGCCGTCACGCTAATAATGCGCTCTCCCTTCTTCCTCACAGACTCGCTATTTATCCTCGTGTCGGGGGCAACAAAAATTTGCATACGACACTTACTTCTCGTTCGCCCGAGACTTCCGGTTTTATAAATTCAAGCTGGTTTGAATTCTTAGTCTTTTTTTAAAATTTTTTCCCATGCACGTCTGCCTGCGATCTTTCAACAGGACCTGACACGCCAAGCAAATTCTCTTTGCGGGAGGTAAGCCTTCTCGTTCCTCACATAATATAAAGCTACCATTTCTAAGTCTCAGGGATACGGCATTACAGGATGGTTATTCAAATTAATACAATCATTCCTGTCTAACCGTTAAATGAAGGTCGTACTAAACGGGTTCTCCTCCAGTTGCACTACTATTTACTCCTGCCTCAATAGTAAATCCAACATCGCTGTCAGAACTAACCTGGCCGTTTTTCTTGAAAAGGACCTGCAATGTGTGGTTGACTGGTGTCACGAAATGGCTTCTAAACTTTAATGCCTCCAAAACGAAACTGTTCTCATTTACCCACCATAGAGGACCCTTCCTGCTTCCTATCAGAATGGCTGATGCCCAACTCCATGAGAGCACCTCCCTGCGCCTTCTTGATCTCATACTTTTCGCTGACCTGAGTTGGAACAAGTATATTGAAACAATAGCTTTATCGACCGCAAGGAAAGTTGGTTCTCTGTGTTGCTCCAGAGGGTTCTTCCCACCTGTGTCTATCCTTAAAATCAACCATTCCTCCTTGCATTGAATATTCCTGCCATATATAGTCTGGTGCCCCCGCTGTTCATCTCGAGCTCCTCGACAAAATCCAGAGACGGATATGCAATGTGATAGTTCCTAATCTGGCAGTTACTCTCTCGCAGACGTGCTGTGGTTTCCCTATGTCTTTTCTACAAGTATTTTCATGGCAACTGCTCTGACGAGCTACTTTCTCTGGTTCCCAAGCTGCATAAATTTAAGCTTGCTACTAGGTTGGCATCCCGGTCCCACCCTTTCACTGTCGAAACGGCTAAATGTAGCCGTTAGCTTCTTCTCTCGCACTTCCCGCCAGTGGAACTCCCTTTTTGCTACTTGCTTCTTGATAGCTATGATCTTCAAATATAATGTCAATCGACATCTGATGCTTTGATCCTGATACTCGTCTTTCTCTATATCCTTTCCTCAAACACCCTCTTTAATCTTTGTTCTCAATTTCTGTAACCCCTTGCGGGATAGTGGCACCCACGCCTTGCTTGCGATGATATGCTTAAAAACATCAATTACAATTCCGTATGGGCCTGCTGCATTGGTTTTGTTCAAATTAGTCATTGCAGATTTCACTTCAGATTTTAATATTTCCGGTCCTTCGATATTTCTTTGTATTGCCGGCTATCTTCTTTCGTCGTAGGAGTTCTCCAATGTATTCATTCCATCTTTAAAGTGTTTTTTTTATTTAACTTACATCATCGTCCCGTCCTTGGATTTTATGCACCCTGTTGTCGAATATGTCTTTTCTACTGTTAGTTATCTTATTTTTATGCATATTTGCTTTATCTGTAATATACAGCCATTCTATTTTTGCACACTATTCGTTGAGTCATTTCTCTCTAGCTCGCCTTCATTTGTTCTTAATTTCATTGCGCAGTGCCTTTTATTATGTACCGTACGTTGGCATTGTTTTTGTTTCCTTTCATCATGTCAAGAATTTAATGTCATCCATTTCCTTTTTCTTTGTCTAGTTTTCTTTGGTGTGATCTCGAGTGCTGCTGTTAGTAAAGTTTCTCTTAATGTGTTTTTACATTCTCATTTTATTCATTATACCTGCTTTTAACACAGTCGAGTGAATCAGGAGTCTGTCGTACTGCAATTTGGGTGCCCACTTGGCTCTCTTAAATTTCCGTAGTTTTACTCTAAGTTTAGATATATCTGGAAAGTGGTCTCTCCCACAGTCTCCCACAGTCGGCACTTGGGTATGCTGTAAAATGTAAAACTACGTTCCTGAATCTGATATTGATCATGATTGTCGATTTGTTTAATATTTTTGTTTCTCCATGTCCTTATACGTCTTCCGTGTTTTTGAAATCAGTTGTTGACTGTTATCTGATCATTCGGCATTGGACCCCGTTTTGCTGAAATGTAAAAGAAATATCAATAACTATGAGATTACATATTTTTAACAACATAATGAACAAGTTTTATATTAAAATCTGACACAATGAAACCATCTATTTTAAATATTAAATAAATATATCAGCTGAAATTCATATGGTATATTTATCATATAAATATACTGAAAATGAAATTGGTTGGTTAATACCAATTTTACTGTTAACAGTGATTTGTATAATAAAATAATATCTGAGATAGTGTAGATAAGAAAAAAAAACTGGTGTTTTAATGAGGATATAATGTCAAAAAAGTTTTTAAATGTGGATACAATGGTAAAAACTTTTTAATAAGGATGAAATGGTAAAAAAGAACTTTTTAATGTGGATACAATGATAAAAAAAAATTATTTATTGTGGATATAATGGTAAGCAAACTCTTTTTCTTCTGGATAGAAGGATAAGAACAAATTCAGTCTAGACATTAAACCGGTCGAGTCTTTTGCGTGTTTTCTCTAATTTTCGGAAAATTTTAAAATGTTGTAAAATACAAGGCGTATAGATTTTAATGTCAACTAACAGCAGAAATTTCACAGGATAAGAATTGTTAACATTGTGAAAAAATGTTGAAAAATAAATGAAAAGAACCAGACAGAGCAATTACAATAAGTTATGGTGTCCTTTGAGTGTATTACAGTGCAATCTGAACGTATTCATTTTCTTGGCTGATTCAGCTTGCATTTCAGGCATCAAAGAATACTTTCGCTCTTGTTTCCTCTTGGCAATGATTGTTTGAATCTCTCTATTACTCACTCAGATCTCTTTTCTTTCTTTCTTTCTTTCTTTCTCTCTATCTCTCTCTCTATCGCCCCCCATACACACACACACACACACACACACACACACATATATATATATATATATATATATATATATATAAAAGAACATAGAAGTCAACACTTAGAGTCTACAGTCTGTTTCATGCTAGATGCAATCATCGGCCCGATGATAGCATCTAGCATGAAACAGACTGTCGCCTCTAAGTGTTGACTTCTATGTTCACTTTTATATTTACACACGCTCTATCTCTGATATTGAGCACTTTATCCCATAAATATAGCACACTTTAAGACTATATTTCTTCATATATACGCACACACACACACACACACATACACACACACACGCACACACACACACACACACACATATATATATATATATATATATATATATATATATATATATATATATATATGTATACTTTAAAAATTAAGAGATCAGTTGATTTCGCTACCTTGGTTTCAACCGCAGGCGATTTTTATCAATTGACCTGCCAAATGTTTAATATTTAAAAAAAAAACGAAACAAAAAACGAATGAACGCAATATAATTTTTAAAATAAACAAACGCACTGCGTTGGGTGTGGTAGAAACTAAGGAGGAGGATAAAAACAAGGTTATTATAAATGTATCGGGAGGAGGGGGGTAACTGAAATGTAGATATTTTAATTCGTTTTTTGATCTTTTGTTTTTAAATAATAAAGCGTTGGGAGGTCAAATGATAAAAATCGCCTGAGGGCACTCTAAGGTTGAAACCAAGGTAGCAATTAACTGATCTCGTAATTTTTAAAGTTAAAATCTCTACATGTTATTTATTTTATTTTATTTATTTCACACGTGAATCGAGCACTGATTAGTACTACTGCTCCTTGGTCCAATTTAACCCTGACAATTAAACACACAAACACAAACACATATATATAACTTAATTAGTGGATGTCATTTTATCTTTAGAAAAAACCTTTCGGTCAACACTTTATCAAATGGATAACGTTGGCGTATAGAATAATAATCAGTAACACACTTGTAAATAGCGAATGATGAGGGAAAATTGGAACACGATTAAAATAGACTTGTAAACAAATTGAGGACTAAAAACAAAATAAATCATTGTTTGAGGGAGGTAATATGAGAAATCGTTTTTTAAAATTTGTTTTATACTCTTTTTGGAACATTTTATTTTAGTTTTAAACATCAATTTGTTTATAATTTTATTTTAAAGGTGTTCCAATTTCCCCTACTCATTCTCTAATTACAAGTGTACCATTCTATATACTAACGTTGTACATTTGATAAATTGCTGACAGAAAGGGTTTCTTAAATTTAAAAGGACGTCCTCTCTATTTAAGTTCGACAATTATTTTAAGACCTTTTTTATTTTTATACGTTCTTTTTATAGATACAAACAAATATTTAAGTAAATGCTCTGTTTGTCTGTTTTTTGTTTATATATATATATATATATATATATATATATATATATATATATATATATATATATATATATATATATATATATAATAAACAGTATTATAACATTTACCGGCCTGAATATTCGAGAAATTTTCACAGAAAATATTTGTCCTCCGACAGGAATCAAAAATGTATTAAGATAATTGTCGGAATTTGTCCATTTCATAATGTGTGACGTCAATTGTTTACATTTGGATACGCTTTAAGCAGATATGAATGTACGTGAGAGATTCATGGAAGATTGAAGTTTTAAAAAAGTAAAATCGACCTTGCTAATCGAACGATCCTCCGTGGCTCGATCGGTTAAGGCACGTTAGGCTAAACGACGGTTCTGTATAGGATACAGGTTCGATTCCTGTCGGAGGACGAATATTTTCTATGAGAATTTCTAGGACATTCAGGCCGGTAAATGTTATAATACTGTTTATCATATTAAAAAAAAAAGAGCATTTACTTAAATATTTGTACTTATAAAAAGCATGTATAAACATAAATAGGTCTCCGAAGCAATTGCGTGGTGAGAAAGAAAAAACACCAGTCTACAAATTTCCAGAGAGACCATTGAAAGTAGAAGACAAACCCTGAATTATGTACAGTCTTTTACCTATCTTGGTAGCAAAGTCAATTACATTGAAACTTTAGATGATGAAATCATGCATCGGATTGCTAAGCGTACCAGTGCTTTCGGCAAACGTCGCCATCGCTTGTGGAATGAGCGGGGTATTCGACTGGATACGAAAATTCGGGTTTACAGAGCTGTTGTAGTTGCCATCTTTTTGTACGGCTCAGAGTCATGGACTCCATAGAGGTACCATATACGCCAGCTAGATGTTTTCCATAAAAGCACTCTGCGTGCAATCTGTGGAGTTAACCTTCAAGATAGGACAGCTAACGTAGACCTGTTTAACAGGTGTAATATTAGAGGAATCGAGCCTTTTCTCATACAATCTCAGTTACAGTGGAATGGTCATGCCTTGAAAATGTCTGATGACAGAATACCCAAGATCCTAATGTACAGCCAGTTAGATCAGGGATACAGGAATGTAGGACGCCCATGGCTAAGATACAAAGACAAGCTGAAAAGCAACTTGTCAGCAGTCAATATAGCACATAACACCCTTGATCGCTTAGCCTTGGACGGGTAGAATGGAGATCAACGTGTTTTAATGGACTCGGCAATTTTCAATCTGCTTGTCTGAATCATCTTCAAGAGGCGAGGGCAATATCTAAAAGGTCAGCCAATCTAACAGTGATCTCATCTCACAATCCTCACACTTGCTCCACATGTGGCATCATTTGTAAATCACTTGCGGGTCTTAAATGCCACTTAAGATTATCGCACAAAAAATTATAATTGAATCAACTAAGCTGTCAGATCCTCATTATATATATATATATATATATATATATATGTGTGTGTGTGTGTGTGTGTGTGTGTGTGTGTGTGTGTATGTATATATATATATATATATATATATATATATATATATATATATAAAACCAAGTTTGATTAAAAAGAACCAATAAAATTTGTTTCATTTTTATTATTTTTTTCGAATATGCTCTTAAGTATTGTGCTGGAAGTTATGGATAAATTATCCGAAGTTCATATTGAAATAATGTCGAACACCGCAAACATTATCAATGACCAATGTGATACTAATGTGGTAGTTAAAATTCCTTTGTTTCTTTAGAAAGCTGAAAGTTTGAAATAGTCTGAGATGACGTCATTTGTAAAGGTTGCTGGGAATATGACATCACAAATGAGTGAGAATTATTTATTTTTTTAATATTTCATTTTAATTATTTTATTTATCTCTTTGTCATTTTTCTTCAACTAGTATAATATATGCACACATTAAATATATAAAAGACACTTTAGGAGACACACACACACACACAGACATATATATATATATATGTGTGTGTGTGTGTGTGTGTGTGTGTGTGTGTGTGTATGTGTGTGTGTGAGATATAAACCAAACACATAAATACTAAGATTTATTGTTCCAAAGTTGTGTGATAGGTAAGTAAATACAAATAGATCTGAATTGCCTGAAGCTGATAGATATAAATCGATTTAGAGAAACAAATAGGTCTACACCCACATATGTAGAAAAAATAGCAAAGAAAAAGAAAGGTTATCGTCATATTCTTGTGCGTTGCATAATCACCCTGCATAATCGATAAGAATATCATAACAGCAACAAACTGGAAAATAAATTACAACACCTTGAAGGACGATACCCTACTTTCATCTGAATACACGGCATAGTAAGTGAGTAGTAGGTATGTATATATATATATATATATATATATATATATATATATATATATATATATATATATATATATATACAGGGTGTCCATAAAATTCGTGTGCACTTTAGAAAATTTATACCTTTTTTCGCGACAGACTTAATTCAAATTATTGTCTAATCAAGAAATTATATGTTTGAGTGATGTTTTCATAAAAATTCTATTTAGATGTCTTGAAATATATTATTCAAAGAAAATGTTCTCTATTTGGTTTTATTCTTATGTTTACAATTAATTATAAGCATTTTACTCATTTTTTTATCCTTTTGTTGTTCCATAGTTTTAAAGAATGATCTAGATATAGCAGAAAACCAGGAATTCATTAATGACCGGATTTTCCATATTCTATCTGAAATTTTATCAAAGATGCCAATATTATGCCGCCATGCTAAAGATTAATTAAAATTTTAGTAAAACTATTTAATTTACCTGTCTATATTTCTGAGATGAGGTATTATGTACATTATCTACATTATTCGAACTATTGTCCCCATCTTTGTCGCCATATTTATTACAACGTTTCGGCCGTTGTACGCTCCGGCCTTCTTCAGGCGGTTGGAATGTCGAAATGAACCCTTTATTTCCTTCTCTGGGGTATACTATTCTAGTTCCACATGCCATGTTTAAGGGATGTCAGTTATCAGTTATCTCCTGTTAATTTCCCTCTGAAATTCGTAAACTTAATGAATCAGCACCAAAATCTCAGCCGACCAAGCATAGAAATGATTACAATATGGGAACCAGTAATAAGGAATACGAGAGAAAGGCGATAATAACAACAAAAATTGCAATATGAGCTCTGGTAAAAAAACATGCAATGATAACAGCAAAAAATTGCAATACGAGCACTGATAAAAAGTGTAGGCTGAAAACATTAGGTTTATAATACCCAGAAATTCAAACACAGTGTTCTCAAGGACACATGAGACAGTGGATAAAGGCGTTAGTCAGATCCAGTGACAGGACCCAAAGAGTGTGAGTTCAATATCCGGTTAAGGCAGTGGAGAACTTTCAGAGGAAAGGAGATAACTGACATCCATTAAACGTGGAGCTAGTTGCTGTTATCATAAAAAATGATCAGAAATTACCGAAAAGACAGTGAGTTTAAATACTTTTATTTGAAAGTAATTATTTTCTTTATCATTTTCTATTATTATCAAATCAAATTTGATCATGATGATATAGATTAAGAAAAAATGTCTAAATTTTTACAAGAAATATTTTCACTGTTATATTGTATAGATACAGGGTGTGCAAAAGTAGGTATATAGTAAATATTACCAGTATTAAAATAGTGATTCTAGAATTCATTTAATTCACTAAAATCTTTTTGATTATTTTTATTTTCCTAATTTTTATTCTAATTTTTATTTTTTAGTAAATAATAATAATATTACATGTTTTGCAGAGGAATGTGTGAATGGGGGGGGGAAACAGTTTAAACATTTGAGGGATTCATATGTTTACCATTGATATGTTTGCATAATCAACACATTGTTGTGCGTTTTGTGAACGACATTCCATGAAGAAGGTCTGAACGTACAACGGCCGAAATGTTGTAATAAATATGGCGACAATGACGAGGACAATAGTCCGAATAATGTAAATAATGTATTTAATTTACCAAATAAAGTAGAAAAAGAAAAAAAAGGAGTGATTAATCAAACAGAAAAATGAATCCATAGATGAATGATTAAAAAGTTGTTGGAGATAAAAAAATACAGATTTGTAGAATAAATTAAAGGCAGATCGGCACAGAAAGAAAAATAATGAGTTTAACAGAGAAATCTTAGGAGAGGAAGAAAGTAATAAAACTCTTATGCTATAATGAAAAAGAAGAGGAAAATGTATATGCGCTAAAACAGACTGGTCTAATAAAAACAGGGGGAGAGTCGTTACTGGAAAATTTCACTGCTGGTTTGTTGTCCCCTGTATTTACGTTGGCTGGTGTTTCTTGGGAATTTGTCTCCGACTTTTTTTTATATATCCTTCTGCCGTGCGGGTTCTCTACAATACGAGTAATCACTGTTTTACCGGCTGTAAAGTCCATAGGAGAAGTCTGTAGAAAATAGGAGAAGCTTCCTTTATTCTCTACCGACTGAACTGGATAAACAATAGAAGCAGATAGGCTCTTGATAATAGTTGAACAAGCGAAGTCAGTCGAGGCTTGGAATGATTTACAGAAGGGCAACAAATCGGAATTTGAAAACTGAGAGCCTCTTGCACCAGGATTTGGTTAACTGTATTTGCGAATAGTACTGCCAGATTGATTTAGACGATTTAAGTGAAACGTTAACCATATAGTAAATGTTCAGTAGTAGAAATAATCAGAGCGTCAAAGGAAATGGTATAAAGTTACGCACGTAGCAAAAAGGAAGTTGATAAAACTATAGAGAATAAATGAATGTCTGTTTTTCGGCAAATCACTTGTACCGGCGTGGATTAACGTTCGTTTTATAAGAGTACTTTTATTTGTCGCGTATTATTTCGTAGTTTTTTTTTTGTGTGTGTGTGTCTGCTGTGAAGACAAACAGCGCAAAAAACTGAAATCTTTCTTTTACCCTAATTGGTGCATTCTAACGACTGGCCAGATTCTTTCATGTCCAGCATACCATTCTTAACATCGCATTTGTTCTTCGCTATTTAACCCATTAAAAATCAATGACTCTTTGAACTTCATCATTAAAAAATCATCTTCCATTATTTTCGTTGTTTTAATCTGTTTTCTTTTATATCTGTTCTATTTATCTTCTTGCACGAAACTACTTTGAAACAATATCTTTTTTTTAAAAATCCTACACCATTTCTTATTACCAGAAACATTACGTTAATAAATACACGTGTTGGAGTAAACATTCTTGTTTTTAAAAGTTTAATATATTGATTAAAATTTATATGAGTGGAAGATAGGATACATCTATGTTTATTTGAATAAGATAAGTAACTTCACGAGGTTTGCATTAAGTTAAGGACACTTGTTCAAAGATTTCCATTTTGACGTACTGGATTTTAAATATGTATATTAATGCCTATGAAAAAGAACAAAACGTGATTTTTATTCCATGAACTGTTGGTAAGCTTTTCTATGATTACAGCAGTCCATACACTTAAATAATTTATATTTACTTATATTTTTTAAAA
>OZ038495.1:28195265-28230265 GCA_964036315.1 Acanthosepion esculentum | reverse complement strand
TATATATATATACATACATATATTGATATATATATATATTTACACATATATACATATATGGATATATACATATATATATATAATCATATATACATATAGGGATATATAAATATATATATATATACATATATATATATATATATATATATATACATATATGGATATATATATACATATAATCATATATACATATATGGATATATATATATCTATATATAGATAGATAGTTATATAGATATATCTATAGATATACATATATATATATAGATACATATATAGATATATCTATAGATATACATATATATATAGATAGATATATAGATATATCTATAGATATATACATATATTTTTGTCATGTTTCGTCATTTTGTCATGTCTAGCCAGACTGTTTCGCTGTTTCACAGCTCATCAGTGTGGCTAGACATCTGGTTGCCTCTAGCTAGCATCGAAACCCGACTGAATTTGCGTCAGTCCGAACTTCTCCCACTAAGCCGTCAGCGTACGGTACGGGATAAGGATGATTTTTAGCGTGTTTATTTTTAGATTCAGATAAACACACAGTGACTGAGAATGACTCAATTCTGTCGAAGAGTATACACACATATATATATAGATACATATATCTATAAATATACATATATATAGATATATCTGTAGATATACATATATATATAGTGAGAGAGATATACATATATATATAAATATATATATCTATAGATATATATATATATATATATCTATAGATATATATATAGATATACTTATATATATATAGATATACATATATATATATAGATATGCATATACATAGATATACATATATATAGATATATATATATATAGAGAGAGAGATACATATATATATAGATATACATATATATATAGATATACTTATATATATATATATATATATATATATATATAGAGAGAGAGAGAGAGAGAGAGAGATACATATATATGCATATATATAGATATATATATAATTATTTATTTAAATATTATAACATAAGTATGTTATAAATTACAAAAATAGCCATTTTGTTTTAACACCTCTGGTGTCTTATCAAGTGATGATGTTAAATGTATAATAAATGGTTTTAAATGTTACAAATTAATTAACGATCCTTCGCTATGGGTAAACGCTGTAACATAAGCCAGAATGACCAATGAAAATACAAGTACATGAGAATTCAAAAAATTTGACAACGAAGCAAGTTTATCATAGATATTAAAAGTATTTATAAAATTTGAAATTAAAATAAAAAGTAAAAAATTACCTATTTAGAAATCTAAATCTAATCTCTATTATGTTTAAAATTATAGAATTACTGAGGAGAAAATAAAAAATACATATGTTATTTAATTTATTTTTTCATTGAAATTACGTTAAAAAAGATGTTGATAGTTCTAGACAAAAATGTTACATTTTAACATTTTAATTCAACGAGTGTAACTATGATGATCACCTCTCACGTAAACCAATCCAAACACAATCAGGTTATAATGCATAAGCGCCCAGACATATTTAGATATATATACACACAAAAAACGATGACGAGACACGAACCTTGATAAAATAAAATAAAAAAACGAACCCGCCCCACACACACACACTCACAAAACCAAACGTGCATGCACCTTCCTTACACATAGACATCGATAAACACATGTACATACTTCCGCATGCACATTGATCTAGACAATCAGACCAATAGCCAAAACATATTCAGGGCTTAACATGTTATTAAACGAATTCTAACTACTTATTGAAATATAAC
Source organism: Acanthosepion esculentum (assembly GCA_964036315.1). NCBI lineage: Eukaryota > Metazoa > Mollusca > Cephalopoda > Sepiida > Sepiidae > Acanthosepion > Acanthosepion esculentum. The sequence goes on along the minus strand of OZ038495.1, from coordinate 28,228,487 downwards.
TAATCTGGGTAAATATATATAGATAAAATTGGTAAAAAAAATAAAAAATAAAAATTTTAAACAAGTAAAGGTATATAAATATATATATTTTTTTAACCGTATAGTTTTCCACACACTACATGAAAAAATAAATAACTACATCCATATATAATCGTACATTCACACATACAAACATACAGACTGGCACACATATATATATATATAAGCATATACATATACAGGGCTACACGTACCTACATATACATATATACGCAGACAGATACGCATATACACACATACGCACATACACATACATATAAGCACATATAAATATATCGACCGATACAACAACGTAAAAAAGTAAATAAAGCAAGTAAAAATATATATACACAAACATGCACATATATACAAATACATACATACACATACACATACATATTTTCATATACATACATACGCACGTCTACATATATGTATATAAACTAAACACATAAACATACATTTACAAATACACGCATATACATGAAAAATCAAACAAACGTAAATGAAAACTATATAAACATATATACGTATATACACACACATGTATACATGTATACACACATACATACGCATATATATATATATATATATACATATATATATAAATAAACATATAGACACACACACACACACACAAAAAGAATAAAGAAAGGAATATGTATACAGAGACCTACATATATTCTAACAATATTAACTTATTGATGATAAAATACATTAAAAGATTATAATATTTTTTAAAAGTAACAACAGACAGTCTATGAGCAATTAAAAACTCCTTATCAACCAAAAGTAGATTTTAGTTAGTATCTATGATACACTCTAAGACACTAATGTATACATAAAAATACACATAATACGACATGCGAACATACATCCATATATACATAAATATATAATCATATATAAATACCCATATCAACACATCCAGATATACATATATATATATAAGTACACACACATCCGAGCGTATACATATAAATACCCACACACATATATATACATATATACAAACACATATACATACATATATATTTAAACGAATACATTTACACATACATACGTATACACACACACACATATATATACATATATATATACACACATATACACATACATACATATACTCATACACATATACACACATACATACACTCACATATACATATATATACATATATATATATATTTACACATTTATACACACACAAGTACACATACATATCCATATACACATACATATACTTACACACGTAGTAGTAGATACCTAACAAAGTTTACATCCCTACTCGTATACATAAACAGTTTAACAGATGATAGGTGACAATATACACACATATATAACCTCATATAAAAAAATATAAGTTATTCCGTATATACAAATTCTATACTTAGATATATATATATATATATATATATATATATATATATATATATATATATAAAAAGAGAGAGAGAGAGAGAGACATATATATACATGTATATATTGAGATATGCATATATATACACATATATATATAGATATACATATATATACACATATATATATAGATATACATATATATACATATATATATAGATATACATATATATACATATATATATAGATATATATACATATATATATACACATATATATATTGATACGTATATATATATACACATATATATAGCGAGAGATATATACATATATATATATACATATATATATAGGTATATATATAGATATATACATATATATAGATATATATATATATATATAGAGATATATATATACATATATAAAGGTATACAAAGATATATAGATATATATAGATATATATAGAGATATATATATAGATATATATATAGATATATATACGTAGATATATATATATATATTTAGATATATATATATATAAAGATAGATAGTTATATATAGATATATATAGAGATAAATATATGTACATATATATATATATAGTTATATATATATATAGATATATATAGATAGATATATATATATATAGGTATATATATATTTAGATATATATATAATGATATATATATATGTATAGAAAAAAAATATATATATATATGAATTTATATATATATATATAGCATAATGTGAAGCCACAAATACTTTCTTGATATGTATATAATCTGGAGAAACAACTGTTTTTTTTGTGAAAATATTTATTTATATTTGTATATATATATATATTTGATATTTCACATTTGCCCCGATCTTTCATCTGTAATATCATATATATATATATATATATATATATATATATATATATATATATAGATAGATAGATAGATAGATAAATACTTTCACAAAAAAATCATACAATTTGTTTTTAATTTGCAACTTTTCAGTTGTTTTCTCCAGATTATATATATATATATATATAATGGGAAAGGTTAGAGTAGATCCAATTAGAGAAAAGTTTATATAAAATTTATCAAAGCAACTTGTCTCTCGTTTTCAATGAAATGATCATGAAAGAAGGTTTGCTGCCTAAATACATAATTTTAAATATATATAAGCATACTACAGACGGCCGCTGTTAAATAAATATATATATATATATATATATATATATATATATATATATATATATATATATAGATAGATATACTTATATATATATAGATATATACACGCATAAATTGAGAGATATACATATATACACATATATATATATACATATATATATGCTTATATATATATATATATATATATATATATAGAGAGAGATATACATATATATATACACACACATATATATATATATATATATATAGATACACATGCATATATATATACATATATATATATACATATAGATATGCCTCATTGTGGCTAGACGTCCGGTTGCCTCTAGCTAGGATCCAAAATCCGACTGAATTGGCGTCAATCGGAAATTCTACCAGTAAGCCGTCGGCGCACGTCAGGGATGAAGGTGAATCTTAGCATATTTATTTTTAGATTTTAGATAAACACACAGTGACCGACAGGACTCAATTCTGCCGAAGAATCATGCTATATTAGCTTTAATAATCACTGTTTACATTTTCACGCTTCCTTCCCCACACAGCTCAACCGAAATTTATTTTCAGGAGCCAATATTATTCTCATCCACAGACAGACTGTTTCGCTGTATCACAGCTTTTCAGTGTGTCTAGACGTCCGGTTGCCTCTACATATATATATATATATATATATATATATATATATATATATATATATATATATATATATATATACATATATATATAGATCTCTCTCTCTATATATGTATATATATATAGATATAGATATATATATATAGGTATACTCATATATATATTGATATATATTTATATATATAGGTATACATATATATATATATAGGTATACATATATATATATAGGTATACGTATATATATATATATATATATATATATATATATATATATATATATATATGTAGATATAGATATACCTATATATAAACATATATATATTTATATATAAATATATATATATATATATATATATATGAATATATATATATATTTATATATAAACTAAATCAAAGCACCTTGTCTCTCGAATTCAATGAAATAATCATGAAAGAAGTATTGCTGCCTAAATACAGATATTTTAAATATACACACATACATATATATAAGCATACTACAAACGCACGCTTTTTCATATATATATATATATATATATATATATATATATATATATATATATATATATATGAATTGTGTAAACACTCATATGCGTATTTGCTAAAAAGAAAGAAGGAAATGAGGTGGACATATATAAATTGAATAAAAAGTAATGGAGGTATATTTCTTTATATTCATTGTGCGTTGAATAGATTTTGCCTTTGGAGAAGGATCTGGAGATATTGAATTTCTTCTGAAATCGATTCCAGGAAAGAATGACTCAGGAAGTTACTGAAATAAAATCGTGATGGCGTCTAGCTGAACGGACTGAAAGATTGACGGTATATAGCGCCCTCTGATGGTCTTTTCTTCACTTAGTCTTCACTTCACGTGTTTTGTGTTCATTTCGTGATAAAGTTGCAACAAAATACCCAGGAAGTGTAGTAGATGTTTAACTCTTAATATTGCTACATAGAATAAGAGTAATAATGAATGTATTTTTGCAATTTCTATCATATCGTACAACATAGATATAATGTGCTGAGATAGACTTTTAAACCACGTGACATGACATCATGATTTCCCCATTCATTCCAAAGAATCGCATGGTTTTAATGCTATATATATATATATATATATATATATATATATATATATATATATATATATATATACATTGTGTGTATTTAGGCAGCATTTTTTCATTCATACATGTTTCGTTAAATAATATAAACAAGTGTTGTCTATTTAGTTTTTGTAAATTATTTTCATATCGTTTGATAAACTTTATACCATTATCATTAAACGAAGAATGAAAATCACAATATTGATACATATTTTTTTATCCATTCTAAGCTTTCGGCTTGCATAAGCCATTATCATTGTTGGTAACATCTTTGATAATGGCTTATGCAAGCCGAAAACTTAAAAATATGTATCACTATTGTGATTTTCTTTCTTCGTTTAATGATAATGTTATAAAGTTTATCAGACGATATGAAAATAATTTACAAAAAGTAAATAGACAACACTTGTCCATATTATTTAATGAAACATGTATGAATATATATATATATATATATATATATATATATATATATATATATATATATATATATATATATATAGCATTGAATATGACTGATAATGGGTTTTTTATGTTTTTGTATTCTTACAAGTATTTTCCTTTCTGTATAAAATTTGTGTAAAAATGTCCACTACGACCAATCATTTCCCAGATCCCAGCCCCTATCTACGTGCTTTCAAAATTCCTTAACGGTATAATTACCCCTAACCAACCACGATTTACAGCATCAACCCACAAATTCTTTCAATTTTTAAAAAATTATGAAGCCACTCCACGAATTTTAATGTCACTCGGCTTTGAGAATTTAGCCACAAAATTATCTTCAAAAATTTATTGCATCTATGCAGAATCAAAGTCCCCTACTACGGCCATAATGGCAACATCTACTTCCAAAATTACGATGTTGGTATGGAAAATCCGCTCGACCCTGGCTTCTTCAATTACTACATATCCTACGTAGAAACATGATATTTAAACATATCACTACGTAGAGGTTATTTGTATTTTAGCGAAGAACAAACATGAAATAGATAATGTCAAGTCACTATTTGAATAAAACAAACTTTGTCGTTAACTTTTCCGATAAACTGAGTAAAAAAAAACTTCTCGCTCTTAAACATTCTCGTAGAATACAGTAATATCTTTCACTACCTTATTATATAAAAATCCATTAGCAGAAACTCTTGCCACCTTAATTTTAAGTGAATGCCAACTTAGATATAAAATAGCAGTTTTAAAAATTTGTCCTAATAAGAGCACACGAGAATTCATCTTTCCGTTTAGTTTTCTTTAATGAACTCTATAATGTAAAACAGACAATAGTTAACAATGGTTTCCCTAACTACCTCATCGACCACCAGATAAGACTATTTCTTTCAAAAGTGACTAATAATGATACTGAACATACAGTCAAAAACATTAACATTTACAAAACCCAAATACACGTCAACTATAAGCAAGGTGAATTTTCACTTAGAAATATCATAAAGAAATACACAACACCAATTGACCCGAAGAAGAAAATTAAATTATCTATTACAAAAATTTAAAACCGCTAACCTTATCATAAAATAACACCTGAAAATTAAAAACAACAAGGGACCAACATTATTTACTAGTTTCCTGATCAAACCAAACTCATAATTACATCGGTTACAATACTACATGCATATCTAGACGACCTATGTTACACCTACCCGACCATAGGTTCATTAGGACTCATTTAAACACGCACAAATCCTCCCAGATCCCCTCCAACACATATTAGTAGAAAATACAAGCATAATAACCTCATCTACATATAAAAAAAGAATAAAAATAATGGAAGTTCTCATAATATACAAGGGAAAGTCAACTCTCAATTTATTTATCTACATATAAAAAAAGAATAAAAATAATGGAAGTTCTCATAATATACAAGGGAAAGTCAACTCTCAATAACATTAACTTTGATCAGGGCCACATTCTTATAACTCTAGCTACATACATACATGCCTTTTTGTTGGGGGTGGGTATTTCAATTTCAGTTTATTCCCTTTAGTAATTCAACTCTCCAAGTTTTTTTGTTTCCATCTGCTGTGGCCAAGTATTGAAATCACAACTCTTTGGGTTAAGTCACTTTTACGATTCAGTTGTGTGGCATATACCATACTCGCTTAGACGATCATGTATCTTTCGATATATGACTGACGAGGAAGATTTTTTCCCGCAGTAGGTTACCATTTCTTTCTGCGGTATACCAGTTGCCATTCAAGGCTATAGAACCCATTCAGTTCTGATATTTGTCCATAGCTGTGGGGAGAAGAAGAGGATTCACACCTTTCCCAAGGGTATTAGCATGTAAGTGAACGTAATGGATTCGGCTGGAATTCGAACTCTGCTCTCCTTTTTGGATTACTCAGCCAATAATATACATTTGTTTACCGTTTGGTGCAACACTGAGCTTCAGGAGGATTCTGGCTATCCTTAGGTGCAATTTCACACGTACATGAAACTCAGTTGCACTAAACAGTGTGAAATAAATGTGTATTTATTAGTAGTACAAATTTGAGATCTGTTATTTTACATCGAACACTATTTTTTTAATGTGAGCGCTCACTATGCGCTATATATATATATATATATATATATATATATATATATATATATATATATATATATATATATATATATATATAAGTCAACACTTAGAGGCGACAGGCTGTTTCATGCTAGACTTCTATGTTCTCTTTTATATTTACACTGATATTGAGCACATTATCCCATAAATATAGCACACTTTAAGACTATATTTCTTCATATATATATATATATATATATATATATGATAGAAATTAGGAGGATGATTAATTAATGATGAACATGTCATTAATGTTTATGATCAATTTCATCACAATACTTCTGTTAAGCTTAGAGAGTAATTATAAATTCTTATTGCTCAAAGTAGAGTCCAATAGTGTTATAAAAACCTCGGAGAATTCCAGTAAGATATCTTTAATCATTTCTAAGGTACAATGATTCAGACAATTTTGGACAATTTTGCTGCTACACCCGATATATATATATATATATATATATATATATATATATATATAAGTGATTTTATAACATATTTATGTTGTAATATTCAAATAAATAATTATATATATATATATATATATATATATATATATATATATATATATATATATATATATATATATACAATGAGGAGTGTGGACATCGATATCAACACTGAGTGGCGAAGCTGTTACATGCATGATACAGACTGTCGCCTTTCGTGTTGTTTTCTATCCCTACATAGCTTATAGCTGTCCCCAATATTGAGCACTTGTTTCCATATAAATGTATAAAACGTAATGTGTGTGTTTAAAATATGATATATTTTATGTAGACGAGTACTCACTTTTGATGCCACACGCCACGTTCAAGCGATTATGAAACCATTTGTCACTATTCCCTGTGCGTAATCTTTGTATGGGTTATTTTGTGTTTATTGCAGAATATATACATGGAGAAAGAAAGAAAAATAAACATCCGATTATAGAAAGAAGATGTAAAATTAAATAACGTGCGTACAACTAACAGACATGTTATTCACAGACAGGCGCTGTACAATTTACTTAATTTTTCGATGTTTCTTCACATTATCTTCAGTACACAATGGCGAGGATAAACTTTCTCTGCTGTAAATAAGAAAATGAATAAACCAATAAAATAAAAATGAAAGTGGGCGCACCCTAAAATTAACCCATTAACTGCCAATTTTTTTTAATGCGCATTTTTGGCCCAGACTTCTGTCTTAGGAGTTTATTTATTCTTTATATTTAATTTCAGTAGTTACCATTGTCATTTTTATAGAAACTAGAACATCAAATATATATGTGTATAAAACATCAAAAAATAATATTGATTAGAAATAATAAAAAAGTACTTTTCAAAATTGTCATTATTTTTCTATTCATGAAATGTAAAATTACGACAGAAAGTGACTTCTTACGGCTAATAATAAAAAATTTAAAGGCTAAGTATTATAAAATATACCTCTGCAAATCCTATATATGTAAGCAATTCAATGTAAATACAAAGAATAACATTATTTACATTATTCGGTCTATTGTCCTCATCTTTGTCAACATATATATTACAACGTTTCGGCATTTGTAGGTTCCGGCCTTCTTCAGGTGGTTGGAATGTCGAACTGAACCCTTTATTTCGCTCACTGGGGCAGACTGTTCTAGTCCCACGTGCCATGTTTAAGGACACATGGCACAGTGGATAAAGGCGTTGGTTAGATCCAGTTACAGGACCAAAGGAATGTGAGTTCAATACCCGGTTAAGGCAGTGGAGAACTTGGAGAGGGGAATTAACAGGAGATAGCTGATAACTGACATCCATTAAACATGGCACGTGGAACTAGAACAGTCTACCCCAGTGAGCGAAATAAAGGGTTCAGTTCGACATTCCAACCACCTGAAGAAGGTCGGAGCGTACAACAGCCGAAACGTTGCAATAAATATGGCGACAAAGATGAGGACAATAGTCCGAATAATGTAAATAGTGTACATAATACCTCATCTCAGAAATATAAACAGATACTGAAGGAATAACATGTAGTGAGTTTAATCTTAACAGATCCCCAAATGGAGCTTACGGCAGGTAATGGGTTAATGATTTTTATTTCCTTACTTTTATGAAGTTGTTTATCCTTGTTGCTACTTTTGTGATGTTAGACGTCTTCGCTTGTCACTTTTGCTATGTCAAGCGAAAGCTCGTTATCACTTCCAAAAATGCTCGTTATATTCGAGACGTCGTAAACACTGGTACTAGTAATAACGCCTTCCTATAATATCCCCACTAGTAATACTTGTTCAAGTAGTAATTGCCAAACAATATAATGATCAGGAGAGAATCATAATCCGTGTAGTAGTAGTAGAGTAGAGAGAGTGAACGTATAGCAATAGTGCATAGACAAGAAGAGTGAACAGCGATTGTATAGTCATCACGCTACTTTCTCTTTATTCACTTCCTTAATGATCACGTGATCAACTTAATAATAGAATCGCTCGTGTTACTCATTGGCGATCTAGTTTCAAACCACAGTGTCGGCAACAACACTTATTAACGGAAACCATGAAGAAAAGAAAGAAACAAAGAAAATGAAAAAATGCAATACTGTATAGCATCCGTACTATACATATGAGGGGATGTTGAAAAGATCCTGGATCTTTCAAAAAGAGATTTTTAAAATTCTGGTTTTTTGGTCAGATTGAGAGTAATGGTAAATTATTCTTATTCCCGAACGATCGCTAACAAACCAGAATCAGAACAAATACCATTCAATATATTTTCTGGGAAATGCCACTTGAGCTTTTCAAAATACACGACGCATCATTAATAAATCACTTCAGTATATTAGCTTATCTTTATAAAACAACGAACCCATTGAAAAAGTGTAGGAAGTTTTATTTATAACAATAGCGACAAAAGAAAATACTACAAAATATAAGGGGAGATAATAGCTATGATACAAAATATAGTTGTATCAAATATGACCTAATGAGTCATTGTATCATGTGTGTTGGGGGAGGTTGAAATGACAAGAAAACTGGTTCATTTCTTCGGTTTTTTTTTTACTAGTGCAGTCAATGATTTCTGTGTACGTGTCTGAAAACTAGGGTTCAATCCTTGGTAGTCATCCAAGTGAGAACCATGAAGTCGATAAAACTATTCAGCGATTTCTTGATCTTGATCATTGTTTTTCTTTTGCATGTAAATAATTTTGCCAAAAATAACACTGTAGCTGTTTTTAAAATGAATTTTGAATTTATACATAGATTTATTGAACCGCATATGTGCCTTTTCATTTCGCTACTACGAGAAAAACTCATGATTCAATCGTCCCAGAACTTGGTATCTTTCTGCGTGATCGGTTTGTTTGATGGCAAATCAACCTCAGAGGGTTATTTAATACCAACATTTTGTTTTTTATATATAAATACATATGAATAGTTTGGTTTGTTTTACGGCATACCAACCTCAATGGGTTATTTAATGCCGACAAGATTTTTTATTGTTGGTAATTTTTTTTTTCGAAAAATGTATTGCCGGTAATATTTTTCTTTTTCAAAAATGTACTGCTGGTAACAATTTTTCCAAAAAAGTATTATTGGTATTAAAAGCTATTTTTATATTTTCATAGTGTTTTGACCCCTTTGAGGAGGTAACTATTTGCCCATAGCTGGGACCCTGACAGGTGCTACCAACCAGGTCAGGATGGACCTGGGAACATCAGCAATTAAGAGGTGATTCCATGCTCCTCAAAATCTTCTGATTAACGGCCCTGCTGTCGGATGTAGTTTATCGTCTTACCCAGGACGCGGGTATAGCTTATCGTCTTACCAAAGATGATGAACTTTTACATAATAGTTCTTTCCATTAAGAGAAATGTCATGGATCTAAATAAGTGGTAACCCAAACGTGCAAAGTCAAGTGAGTGCACCGGTTGGAGTGCAGACATCCCAGCCATGTTTTACCGGGTCTTTAAAAAGATGAGAGGTGTGGTGTTGTCCTAATGGAAAACAAAACCGTTCTAATTGGTTAATTCCAGATGCTTTTCAGCAATTGCTACCTTTAATTTGTGTTGTTTAAAAAATGTTTACCGTAATTCCCCATGTATAATACGCCTTCATCCGTAATACGCACTCCTAAAATTATGCTGAATGTGTGTCAAAATGCTTCTACTCACGCATAATACGCACCCCTTTTTGGTAATCAAAACCTATAATTTGTACCTCTCCAATTTCATTACGGCCAGCGTTTCCTACTCTTATTAAAAATGGTTTTAAACATAGAATAATATTATTCTAATTTAGTTTTATGATAATTCTTATTTTATTTTACGTTTCTAAGTATTGTTAGTTTCATAAGAATGTATTTGATATCCTTCTGGGGTTGCAATCGCCAAATGTTGGTGTCAAATTGTCATGGTTGTGGTGAGTAGTCATTTCGCAACTGAAATCGACCTATGAAACTGCAAGTTTTGTTTTTTTTAATTTTTCTGTAGCTGTACATAATACGCACCTCTAATTTTGCTGTTCATCTTTTTTTTTTTAGAAAAAATGCGTATTATACATGTGGAATTAGACCAGTTTTGTTGGGTTTGATCAAAGAATTTCAGATGAAAATGCGGTCCTTTAAACTTTTTTTTCCGCAATATATTGATTCCCGCATCCAAGTACTTTCAAATACCTTACAACGCTCATCTCATATGTGGAGAATCTTTGTCATGTCCGCTGGCGTGTTAGCGGGATTATTTTGAATCAGAGTTTCGATTTGGTCATCATTCTCGACTTGCAACCTGCTCGAACGTCCTCCGTCTCCGAGATCAACATTTACACCTCAGAACAGGACGAATGATTTACAAACAATGCTTTCTGTTACGGCACCGTCTTCATAAACGGCACGTATCTTTCGTTCTTTTTTTTTTTTTTTTTGCTATTTGTAGAACGTTTTTTCCTTTGTGAAAATAAGAGCTTAAAATGTATCCCATATTAACCCATTTTTACTTTTAACGGAAAAATTTAAATCCTCAAACCTTACACGAAGCTTTCAAAAAGAGGCATTGAAATGTAGCCTCTCGAAATCCTAAATTTTAATAAAAAAATCCATCTGTTCGTGACGCTAAGAACTTTTGTTCCAACCCAAAACTTTCTACCATTACATTTTATCTATTTTACACCTTAATGGTTCCTTATTTCTGTCTCAATTTCCTCCTGTGTTCTTTTCTTTCTTTTCCTTTTTCCTCATTCTATTTCTTCTCCTCCTCCTATTTCTTCTTCATTTTCTTTTCCTTTCTTTTTTCTTTTCTTTTCCTTTTTTCTTTTCCTTTTTCTTTTCCTTTCTTTTTTCTTTTCTTTTCTTTTTTCTTTTCCTTTCTTTTTTCTTTTCCTTTTTCTTTTCCTTTCTTTTTACTTTTCTTTTCTTTTTTCTTTTCCTTTCTTTTTTCTTTTCCTTTTTCTTTTCCTTTCTTTTTTCTTTTCTTTTACTTTTTTCTTTTCCTTTCTTTTTTCTTTTCCTTTCTTTTTTCTTTTTCTTTCTTTTTTCTTTTCTTTTCCTTTTTTCTTTTCCTTTCTTTTTTCTTTTCTTTTACTTTTTTCTTTTCCTTTCTTTTTTCTTTTCCTTTCTTTTTTCTTTTTCTTTCTTTTTCTTTTCCTTTTTCTTTTCCTTTCTTTTTTCTTTTCTTTTCCTTTTTTCTTTTCCTTTCTTTTTTCTTTTCTTTTCTTTTTTCTTTTCCTTTCTTTTTCTTTTCCTTTCTTTTTTCTTTTCCTTTTTCTTTTCCTTTCTTTTTTCTTTTCTTTTCCTTTTTTCTTTTCCTTTCTTTTTTCTTTTCCTTTCTTTTTTCTTTTCTTTTCTTTTTTCTTTTCCTTTCTTTTTTCTTTTCCTTTCTTTTTTCTTTTCCTTTTTCTTTTCCTTTCTTTTTTCTTTTCTTTTCCTTTTTTCTTTTCCTTTCTTTTTTCTTTTCCTTTCTTTTTTTCTTTTCTTTTTTTCTTTCTTTCTCTTATATATTTTTAAAATATTTACTTTCTTCGTTTCGTGTTTTTTAAACTGACACATCTTTTACTTGTGATTATTTTAAATAGCATATCATATAAATAATCTTAATACTTGACCGCTTCACTAGATTTAGTGTTATATTTATTTTGCACTTACTGATCAATTTTTAATTTAATCAATCAACTTGATCTCATTCTTCTTCTTAATAGTGCCAAATTAGTGCTATTTTGAACAGTGCGATCTCTACGGGGTGCTGCTAAAGTTGTAAGACCAATTAAAACAAGATTAATAAAACTAGGTTGCTTGATCATATTTTACCGCACCCCCTTGTAATTTATAATCGCTTAATAGTGATACTATTGATACTTACTGGTTTGGAGATTTATTACCGTGCTTCTAAGGAACGCTCCAACATGAGTCTTGGCTCAGTGCCCGCTAGACACTCGTAAATGATTATCATTAATTGACTTTAGACACGGTTATGGATTTCGAGTAAATGAAACACTGCAACCAGAGAAGATGCCAACGTAACTTGTTAGGCGGTAGATTGAGGTGTACCTATGTAGAGTGTGCAATTTCCCTTTAAAAATCATAACATTTCAATCACGGTACGTCACAGCTCTCGGTGGGTAAGCAAAGGATTGAAAATATCTAACCTTGTTTTAAGGAGGTATGTGTTTTGCCTCCAATAGACGGTAACAGTTTTCGTGAGTTTCTAGAGTATCCTCGGATGTTTTAGAGCAGCAAACTCTATTTTTTTTTAGATTATGTTTCAGAAGACAATGTTTTTCGGACATCAGTTTCATGCTACATTCTTTTTTTTTAATTCGTGGCTCTAATATTCTTTAGATTATTTACATTATTCGGACCATTGTCCTCATCTTTGTCGCCATATTTCTTACGTTTCAGTCGTGGTACGCTCAGGTGTTTGGAATGCCGAACTGAACCCTTTCTTTCGCTCACTGGGGTAGACTATTCTAGTTCCACGTGCCATGTTTAATGGATGTCGGTTATCACTTACTCCTTATTACTGGTTACTATTGGTTACCACTGGTTGCCACAAAAATCTCCTGAGCCGACCAAGCATAGAAATGAATATAATGTGGGAACCAGTAATAAGGAGTCCCAGAGAAAAGCGATAACAAAAAAAATGCAATATGAGCTCTGGTAAAAACATATATTTGATAACAGCAAAAATTGCAATATGAGCACTGGTAAAAATGGTTGCTGAGGACATTAGGTTTATAATAACCAGAAATTCATCCACAGATTTTCTCAAGGACACATGGCACAGTGGATAAAGGCGTTAGTTAGATTCAGTGACAGGAACCAAAGAGTGTCAGTTTTAGTGGAGAACTTGAAGAGTGAAACTAATAGGAAATAACTGATATCGTGGCACGTGGAACTAGAACAGTCTACCCCAGTGTGCGAAATAAAGGATTCAGTTCGACATTCCAACCACCTGAAGAAGGCCGGAGCGTACAACGGCCGAAACGTTGTAATAAATATGGCGACAAAGGTGAGGACAATAGTCCGAATAATGTAAATAATGTACATAATACCTCTCAGAAATATAGACAGATTCTGATATTCTTTGTTTGATTTATTATTTGGATGATTTGCGTATAGTTTTTGCGCCGATTCATTCACGCGTTTTTTTTTTCTTCTATAAGTTAGTTCAATTTAATTAAATTTAGGTTGGTGCAACCGCCTCGTATGACCAGCGATATTATTCCGGTCTTATTTTTAAGATTGGCCTCACCTTGGCACTCTCTGCCTCAACTATAAAGTATGCTTCACACATGATCTTTGATTAAACTTTCACGGATATCTATGGAGAATCAGAGCGCTTTTCAATACTGTCCTTATATACGGAACACAGATTCATTGAATCTTCTCAGCTGCGCTTGGAGGTAGCTATTATTTTCTTTAAAATTCGTGCGTCTGCGGTTGTGGTTGCTGCTGGTATTGTTATCACAGGGTAGTTATTTCTCCTTTATTGTAGTCATCATCTTTGTATGACTATATATGATTTTTTTTCATGTGTTCTAAGCAGATGATCATCTCTTTCTTTGTGATTCTTTCTTATTTGAATTGAAATTTTGAATTCATTTTGAAGAAATGGCATTATTAATCTCAACAACTAGTTGGCAAAGACGTCTTGAAAACCGGGAAGATATGAAAGTGCTGTTATACCACTGAAACCCTATAAGACGCGCTAAAACTCACGGTAAATGGAATAAGGTTAATTTGCAGTATAACACCCGTGCTCAGTTCGCATTAAAAAATTTTTGGCTTGATAAATTTTATAAAATCCACCGTTTTGGAGTTATCGACAGTGAAAGTTCGTATTCATTCGCGTCGTTGGCGGCAGCCATTACTGTCGTAGGTTGCATGCATTTACTGCGGAAACCTAACCGCGGATTTGATCTTTCTTGTTTAAATTTGTCTCAATTACTACGCACGAGAACTATTTACGTAGACACACTCAGTTTGCGCAATGATACCTACACTGATAGCTATTCTGCAGCGAATGTATGCAAACAACGCCAGTAATGGCTGCCCGCGACGCGAATGAATCCGAACTTTCGACAACTCGAAAACGGTAGATTTTATCAAATTTATTAAGCCAGATTCGAATGAAATCTGTACAATTACACAGATGGAAGCGGAAATTGAGCGCCGGTGTTACACTGCAAATTAACCGAGAATAAGAGTAGACTCATACAGAAAGTATAATTTATTTGTAATTTAGACATTGAGAAATAAACACATCAAAGCAGTTTTCACATACAGTTCAATTTTATGCAGATTTGTAGAGAAATAATAAAAAGATCATTTGTATTAAAGAGACCTCGATGACAGTAATGTTCGAATTCATGTAAAACAGCGGTAGCATCAATGGGCGTGTCTAGGGCCAAATAGCCTGATGGAGGTAATTTTGAGTTCAGAGTTGTCACTCACGAATGAAGAGCCTAGTCTGTTATGCTGTTTATTCCATAGCTAAATGAATTGAGGATTCAGACCTTTTCCTGGGTCAATAGTGTGAAGTGAACGAAAGAAACTTTGTCAGGATTTGAATTCAGCCCGGTAAAACCATTTTCCTCATCGATAACCATTACGTTACCTGCACGTCTATGCATTTTGAGTATATCCATTCAAACCTAATGATTCTCTGTTTAAAAATACTTGCATTATTAATAGTTTAACTATTTGTGCATTTCGTCCTAGTTTCGGTAAAATTTTTTACATTCGTCTTAATTATACTGACAAGGTTAATTCTGTGTTTACTTTCAATGAAACAAGACTTATTATCATTGTAATTATTGATAAGTAGCAGACTTCGCCAGCTCGCTATTTTGTAATTTTTCAAGGAAAAATTAGTTGTTTTTCTATGCGATTAATGTTCACTATTTATCAAATGTGGAAAGGGTTGTGGACGTGCAATGTATTTGTTCAAAGACAATTGGTCGTGTGTGGGCCAGGCTTCTTATAGTTAAGGAAATCCTCGAATAAAAGAACAGTAATGAAGGACAGTTAATTAATGAAATATACTTTTTTAAAATCAATATGCAAATTAGTTAAACATGACTAGTGATATCGCATAGAAGTAGATAATATATAATATAGATATTTAGAGTTTTAGTGTGTCAATTCGTACCCTACTATTTTGAGTAAGTTCCCGTTTTCTTATCTCTCAGAGTGCGCTCAGAGGCTTCTCTGTCGAAGCCCTGGTGAACAGCTGCCCGAGGCCGCGCCCTCCCATTACACAAGAAGGAGGGATCGGTGCTCGCAGCGACGCCAGCGCAACCGACGGTTGCGGGGGCTATGGGCAATTTTTGTCCCTACTCGCGTGCACGCGCTTGGGTCTCGACTTTAAAAAGACCTTGTATCACATCTCATTCTCTTGGGGGAATGAGTAAACACCGTGTGTCAATTCGTACCCTACTCTTGAGTAAGTTCCCGTTTTCTTATCTCTCAGTTGCGTCTCTGTCTTTGGACAGATTACGCTGCGGGGGTTCTCTGTAAAAGGACAGAGGGGCAACTGAGGGAAATAATATTGAAGAGGTGCCCAGCCCTGGGTAACAGCTGCCCGATTCCGCACACTCTCACTGCACCGAGTCCAGCGCAACCGACGGTTGCATGTGCTGAGGGGAAGTTTTTTTCCTGTCCCGGGCGTAAGCGCTCGGGTCCCCAGCTAAAAATAGACCTTGTGTCATATCTCGTCCAAGTGGGGGGGGGAGTAAATACTGTGTGTCAATTCCTCATTGGAGGAGTTTCTAACGCAGGCTTTTCTCTCAGTTGCGTCTCTGTCTTCGGACAGAGTGCGCTCAAGTGCGTCTCTGTCAAAGGACAGAGGGGCAACTGAGAAAATTATACTGAGAGGTGCCCAACCCTGGGGAACAGCTGTCCGAGGCCGCACCCTCCCACTGCACTAGATAGAGGGATCGGTGCACGCAGCAAGGCCAGCGCAACCGACGGTTGCGGGGGCTGAGGGCAATTTTCGTCCTTGTCCCGGGCGTTACCACCTAAAAAAGACCTCGTGTCACATCTCATCCAAGTGGGGTGAAGGAGGTTAATACCGTGTCAACTCCTCTCTCGAGTACTTTGAAACACATTTATACTTACCGGGCGCAGGAATCCGTCCCAGCACTGGTAGTATCCATCAAAAGACAGAGTAGCAACTGAGGAAAATTATACTGAGCGGTGCCGGCCCTGGGGAACAGCTGCCCGAGGCCGCGACCTCTCATTGCACAATGGAGAGGGATCGGTGCTCGTAGGGAGGCCAACGCAACCGACGGTTGTGGGGACTGCGGACGATTTTTGTTCCTAGCACGGGTGTACACGTTCGGGTTCCCCAATTTAAACGGACCTAGTGCAACATCCTGACTCTGTGGGGTCGAGTAAATACCTACTAAGTCGAGTTGGGACCTTTTAACCTCAGAATTCGTGGGAGAATTGAGCTCCAAGTTCGCATTTATTCATATAGAATGTAAAAGAAACACTGAAATACCGTGAAACGAGTTCAGATTTTGTTAATGACATTTGACAACTTTTCTGTCTATTTTAACTTTGAGAAAGATATTAATTTAACATTTTCTTTTGAGAGTTTTTAGATTTGACAACGAAAGAGTTATGTAAAAAAGTTTCATATTTATGAGTCAGGATAAAGACAATGATTGTTATTTTAACATTTTGGTGTTGTCTTGTAAAGGAAATAAAGAAAATAGTAGCTTGGGTAGGTTTTAATGGCTATAATATAAAGTGACCTTTCTTGTCATTCAGAAAAACATTTTTCAAATGTTAAGTTGAGGATTCGGTAGAACTTTGTGTTTTGTCTCAGTCACCGAAGTATCCGGTTTTTATTTTAAAATGGCGAGAGATGACGTGTGTGAATGTTGTCTTATCTCTTTTTTTTTTTTAAATATTTGATCACAGATTTTGTTGGTCATTTGATGTCATCTATTATTCAACGGCGTTAATATCACGTTTAATTTCCATATGAAAATAATTTGAAATTTCTTTTCTTTTAAGTCTCCTCCCGTTTGTTGACTTTAAGCGAGAGGCTTGCATTACAAATGAAACAATATGCAGTAACTTAATGGAATCTTACTCAATTTTATGTTTGATAAGTGGAATGAAGTATCTCTCTTCTGAACGAATTGAATAATCTTATTCTGTAGACTACTGAGAAAGAATAAATCGCACATACGAAACATATGGAAGTTCTTTTATATATAGTACAGTACAGGTAAATAATATTAATTATTAACACTGATCCACGGAAAGCTCGATGTATTTATTACAATAGAGCATATGTATTTTTTACAGCAAAAAAACAAAAGTTACCTCAACATGGGGTAGTCTATTTTAAGCCGTTCTGTACGCGGCTATCATCATCCCTTAAGTGTCTGTCTCGGAGTATTGTTTTAAATTTATTTTCAATGTCAGTCTCCACTAGTAGACGCCTTGTTAATGAGAATGGGTTTGTGTTAGCATAAGGTATCTTATCCCGGGGGAAGCAGTCTGGGGTTGGAGTTTATTTATGGCTAGAACCTTTCGCTGATTGTAGTTTAATATCAGTTACAAAAATGTGGCGTTTTTTATACAAGTACCAAGTGTGTTTTTCCAGGATTCACAATAAATAGTTTTTGTACTACAGGTGTCCAATATTATTAATAAGCGATGGGGGATTTAAACTTAAACCTTTTAAGATTAATGTAAATTAGTGGAGTTATAGATTGTGGCTAATACCCGAACACCCACTGGAATAAATGATGCTGTCCAACATACTTATATCCGTACATATCTTCATACATACATATATTTACATTGACATGTCCATACATATATTTCACTATACGCACACATACACCCCCACATATATACATATGTATTCTTACGTAATTTTGAATCTCTATCTGTCTACATTTCATGATTAGTTCTCTCCGTTGATTTAATAGTTTGCATTGATCTTTATATTTTATTATCCTGATTTTTTTTCTTATAAATATAACTTGGACCTATCCCTAAAACTACTGAGGGGGGTCGCGAAACCTAGAATTTTCCTATATATTTGAGGATTCAGACCCTTTTCCTTCAATTTCCAATTTTTTTTTTCGAAAGGGCTGTTTTAAATTTTGGATTGTTGAATTAATGTCTATGTATTGATTCTTTTTTTAAATTCCCCTGCAGAAATGCCGATGTAAATATTATGGTTTGTCGTATTTTCTTTAGGGGTAAGATTTGCCTGGTATACTACCCTAGTGAATCTGCACTTGCCCTCTACTGGACAGATTTCCTTAATTCTACAATTACAGGGGGTTTCCATGTTAGATTTAGTTTTTTTTCCCCATGGAATTTATTTAAAATGTAATTGTTATGGGAATTAATAATTTGGTATATATTATCAGTGCAGGAGTAGCTAATTTTGATTTGCTTCCTGTTGAATTTCTTATTTAGAGGATTTTTTGTTGAAGTGTTTAGTAATTAAATTTAGGAAGTACTGTCGGATGTTGATACTTGACAGTTTGAAAAAGTATGGGCGGGGGTTGAACCAAGTGATTTCTCTTTTTCTATTTTTACACCTACATTCCACTTTTGGTGTATCGGTATTACTAATGGTAGTCGCGTATGACAACTTAATTTAGAAACCAATTTTTTGTAGGGCCTTTTCTTATAGTTCTTTATTCTTATTAAAGATTTTTTTCATTAGACGATAGTTTACTAATCCTGGTGCAAAAGGTAGTGGGTATTTGTCTTAGGATTTCACTGGGGTGGTTAGAACCGATATTAATATAGTTGGGGGTTCCGTTCCCTTTATGGTAAGGCTTAAAGGATTTATAGTTAAGGTTAAGAGTGATATCTATCTTAAACCGTCGGAATTTTAAGGCCCTGATCATTTTCTTTTGTAATTTCGCTGTTAGTAGACCATTACTATTAGGGATGTGGATGAGCCCGTCATCCCTATACAGTCCTATTAGTTCCGGTTATATATATATATATATATATGTGGGTGTGTGTGTGTGTGTGTGTGTGCGTGTGTGTGTGTGTGTGTGTGTGTGTGTGTGTGTGCGCGCGCTCAGATAGCACATACATGAATAAATAATAAGGTAATTATTGCCCATTTGGTTTCCTTGAGACTTTACTGTTCAAATTTATATATTTGAGCAAACATGTTCTACAGACGTGGTCATGCTCGTTTTATAGGAGGGGAGGAAACAGTCCTGTGAATATTGATTATTAAAACTGGAAACGGAACACATTGAGGGTATCGATTTTCGATAATTGATTGATCAGTCAGTTCGCAGAAATATAAAGGCTTTAAAAAACGAGCAAAATACCGACTGTGTATTGTGAGGGCAGAGGAATAAGGAACGCATAATTTTTAATGTTACTCTAAAGACTAAAAGAAAAAGAAATATTTTCTTTGTGCATGTCAGCTATTGGCTTTAATTTCCGTGTATTTTGTGGACACCACCCTCTCTTAGAATTATACGCTAGGGATTTAACATGCATGTGCTGTTAAATACATTTCGTAGTACAGTACGCACACATACTACTAATAATTTGAATGGCGCAATAGGTTCAGATGCAATACAAAGTGAGGTATGGAAATGTAGAGTTAATGATACATCAGCAACTGAGAAATGATTTTTATACGATCACATATACAGATTGTAGCAACATACGATCCAAGCTGTCCCCGACAACTCCGGAACTGAGGTCCAGAGAGAAACCTCAATCAAATTGAGAAAAACTGGGCCAATAACTAAAACCAAGAAGTACTTCGAGACTCCAGCAGACCCCAGGAGGGAGAAAATAATGAAAAATTATCAGATAATGCAACGTAAAGTTTAGCATGATACGAATAACAACAACAACAACAATAAAAAATATCAGTCTTGGGCGAATCGCCATTTCCACTGTTTCAACGGCACGGCTACAATTTAGAAAGATACTGAGTAAGGTCCTGAATAAATTAGAAGAATAATAAAAGATTAATTTACTGATCAGTGTACATAATTGCTTAAATGGATTAATCAAGATGTTCATACTTTTAAATGCTTAAACAACATTAACCGGTCCGTAGATAAATACAGCTCGTTTCATCTCCAAATTATGAGAAATAAATCCGATGAATATATGTAAAATTATCCCTATAAGCTGAGTTTATTTATAAAAGATGAAATCCATATAATGCAGTTACTTAATAAATTTATTAACGGAAGTATACGTAGCACCATCTGACTCGATAAGGAGCAAAATGTCTTCAGTTTCAAACTTGATCTTCACATGTGAATTTCGAACAAGGCACGGCAGATTTCTTTTCTTATTTCAACAGTAAGAGATATGCTATATACAATTCTCTAATAAAGTACTGACTTTTGGATGAGACTGATTCAATGCTAACATATATACCAAAATCATTTCGTGGCATTTATTACAAGAATTATTAATTTGGCTACGTCCAACATATTTTTAAGGAATATTTTGACGTCAGGAAAATGTAGCACTCCATAAATTCATTTACTCATATACCATTGTGAAAAGTATTAATATGTCAATCTTAAAATGTATTTTTATTTTTTTAACCTAATGCTATGCGGTTTATTTACTTGATAATCTAATTGATTATTTCTGTCAGTTGCTCCCAACGATAAACTTTAAACGTCTGAATATCCCAAAAGTAGACTGTATTTATGCGAGATGGGTAAAGTGTATCGACATAGATACGTAGAAAATATACATCAAACTGACATGTTTTCTTATTTACATCATTCGTTGCCAAAGCTTTAGCTAAAATAAATGTCTCTAAAAAAAATGTACTTGAGGAAAATAATAGTTAAATGAGAAGAAATGGTGCTGATGTATGTTTTTGTTGCAAAAACAAATGTCATATATTCTTTCTTGTCTACCAATTCTCACCTCGTTCATAGTTTTAAAAAACCAATTACAGTATTTATAAATCAATCAATTACATATTACGAATTCGTATTTAATAATAATGAAGCAATTTTCATTCCTCGTCTCTTTCTTTCTTGTCTCTAAGTTTATGCTTATCTATGTACATATGAAAGCATATGTAAAGATTCTGGGCCGCTTGGCAGAGACGATAAACAACATCCGCGTCCTGTGTAAGACGATAAGCTACGTCCATCAGCAAGGCCTCTGATCAGGAGGTTTTGAGGAGTGTGGAACCACCTCTGAATTGTTGGTGTTCCCAGGTCCACCCTGACCCGGGGTGGTAGCGCCTGTTAGGGTCCCAGCTATGGGAAAATAGTTAACACCCAAATTTGTGTAAAAATAGGTTTAATACCAGAAATACTTTGTTATAAAAAAATTATTACAAGCAATAATTTTTAAAGGAAAAATTATTATCAGCAATACTTAAAAAAAATACCAGCAATACAGTTATACATTCTTTGAAAAAAATATGACCAGCATAGATTTTTGAAGAAAAACATTACCAGCAATGAACATTTTGTCGGTATTAAATAACCCACTATACTGGGAGCAAACCGCTTGATACGGGATAGATTGGTTTGGTTTGGTTTGGTTTGTTTTATGGCATATCAACCTTAATGGGTTATTTAATTCCCTAAAAAATATGTAGGACGTAGCCAAATTAATACTTTTTGTAATAAACGCCACGAAATGATTTTGGTATATATGTTAGCACTGAATCAGTCTCACCCAAAAGTCAATACTTTATTAGATCAGTAAATTAATCTTTTCATCTAAACGTTGTTTTATTAGGCCTCTGAAATAAATCTAAGACTGAAAGGGGTCATAGATTCTTCCATATTTAAACTCTCCTATTTAAACTCTCCCTATTGGAACTCATTTTTTCACGTGATTTTATATATATATATATATATATATATATATATATATATATATATATATATATATATATATATATATATAGCGCAGAGGTAGAAACTCCGAGTGATACCAAATCGGTTGTCTAGTCACACTGATGAGCCATGATACAGCGAAACAGGCCTGCATGTGGATGATATTTATATATACACACCCCTGGTCAAAATCTTAAAACCAGATACAAAAGAGTTTAAAAAATATAAAAATACTGTTACTTTAATCAAAGTATATTTGCGAAACATTTGCATTTAATTAGAAAATGTAGTTTATCCAAAAACAAGTGAAAATGTTAAGCTTTTAATTGATTAATTTGAACAAACATTGACAAAAGGATCACAACTCTTAAGGATCCGTGGCACAGTGGATAAAGGCTTTGGTTAGATTTAGTGACACGATCCAAAGAGTGCGAGTTAAATACCTGGTTAAGGCAGTGGAGAACTTGGAGAGGTGAATTAACAAGAGATAACTGATAACTGACATCCATTAGACATGGCACGTGGAACTAGAACATTCTACCCCAGCGAGCGAAATAAAGGGTTCAGTTCGACATTCCAACCTCCTGGAGAAGGCCGGAGCGTACAACGGCCGAAACGTTGTGATAAATATGTCAACAAAGAAGAGGACAATAGTCCGAATAATGTGAATAGTGTACAAGAAAAGTGTGCTTTTTAAGTTGGTAATTGAGTCTTGCTTTATCATTATACTTCTCTGTAGCCTAAGTGGTAAGAACACACTTAGATTAGAGAAGTGTTTTTCATGATGAAAAAAAAAAAGAATATAGTTTTGAACATTTTTAACGCTCCGAAAGTAATGCATACTGTTTATATCTGCTGAAAGTACAACAGGTACAGTGGCGCACGATAACACCGGTGGACAGCACCACTTTCTCAGTTTCTGTATACTATTTATACGCACAGTCACCAGGGACGGCTATGTATATTCAATAACCTGATAGAAGTGTTCATAATTTTCTTTTTAGTCGAAGTGCTGACGGCGCTTTTACAACAAATATTGTCTGTGTTATTTCTTTTTCATCCGCCCGATTAGATGAAGGTTGGAAGACGTCAACTCAGTGTTTGTATTACCTGCTCGTCTCCTTCCAATGTATGTAGTGGGTGAGGTAGGTAAATTCACTTAAAGTTTACTGCATAATCTTCAAACTATTGTAGGGTGTAACATTATAGTGTTACCATAGAAAAGTTTTATTCTCTGACAAAATTTTGCTATTTATCGAGTCAGATGCTACTGCACGTATTTAATAAATTTATTGTGTCACTGAATTTTATATTTTATAAATAAATTTAGCTTATAATAGAAATTTGACAGATTCCTCTGATTTATTCCTCGTAATTTGGTGAGGAAAATAGATTTATTTACCTTTATATATAAAAATGGGAATTTCTGTCTTTATCTGAATCAAGTCGCCGTCTAAACCCGTGGACCAATATCGATGAAACTTTTCGTATCTGTTAAACTAATATCAAGTTCATTGCTAGGCTAATTCTTTTTTATAAAGATCTATAATGGGGCCCCTAGATCGTTGCTCAGTGCCAAGTCTTACGAGAAACGCTGTTTTCTGTGTTTAAGCAAGGGAGATAAGTGGTCTCGCATTTCTCGCGTGTTATTTTCTATAAAAAAATCTTTATTTAACACATTAATTCAGTATATTCTTTAAATACGATCTCCGTGGTGTGTTTACACGGAAAAATAATCTGTTTACATTGCAAAAAAATTAATTCGTTTCAAATTTCGCCAGGTTCGAATTTATTAAATACGCTGAAATTCATTTAAACTTCAAATAATATTTAAAGTAAACTTATTTGCAAATAAAAACTTTACCTAAGCTCATATTTCAGCCGACCCTTAAAAAGGCATATTGTGGTTGTTTGTGGAATAACAACCTCTTTCAAGGACATTTTTGTGCTATATATCGTCTGTATCACGCAAAATCTAGCTGTGGAAATAGACATCCTTCTTTTAAAAAAATAATCCAAACGTCCTGTAATCGGAATGAGCGACGTACCCTTCCCTGTTAAATGTTACATTTAATTACGGCGGTTTGGTATATCCACTAATTCACCGAAAACAAAGCATAGCACGATGAAAAGTTTTATCGTCAAAATGTTTGTTATAATTAATAGAAAAGACCAAAATAGTTTTTTTTATTATTCTATTAATTTTTTTCATCCTTTCTAGCACTTTAAAAATGTTGCTTTTTATGTTAGCATTTAAGCACCTTTTTTCAGGTGAAACACATCGATTTAGGAATTCTTTCAAAAATCAAATAAGTGTCGGATCAGAACTTATTCACAAATAAATGCAATTATTTTAGACAACTGTTTATTTTTTGAGAAAGTCATGGTAAAAATATCTTTTTACATCTGTTACCTCCTCTTAATTTTATAAAACTTGAGAAATTCAATGGAATGCCTTTTATTGATTATATTATTTAAAAGCAGAAGTCTTTAATGAATATAAATCATCGAGTTTTTTTTAGTATTGAATCACAATTACACAAAATTCAGATTTGGATCGTAACATACAAAACCTAATAAAAATAAGACATTAATTAATTACAAAGGTTTTTAATGGATTTTATGAATAATATATTTTAAGCCAAAATATTTTTCCGATAAAAAATGTTTTTTACAAGAATGGTTTTCTTTTTTTTTTCAATTTTAAATACAAAATGTGATAAAGTTGTGAAATATTTAGAAAATTAAGTTTCAATTTGTTCAGTTTAGCGAATGCTGTTATTAAGTAGATCTGCACAGATAATTTTGAAAGCTTATTACAATCTGCGTATTTTAAATAAGAATTTCACTGTTTCTGAGTCTGTATAAAACATTTTCCGTTTTCTTTTTGTTTTAAGATTTGTTTCTCCTGACAGCTATAAACTGACCAAGAAAATGTTACTTTTCATACAGTAAACATATGTCAAATTCTCTGAATGAATTTGAGCATCATCATCATCATCGCATTTTCAAAAGGTTTATTTTTTTACGTCCTATTTCAATAAATATTTTAATTTAATTTTTAAACATAGTTTATCGTCATACTCAGGACGATAAATTACGTCCAACAGAAAGGCTTCTGATCAGGAGGTTTTGAGGGGCGTTGAACCACCTCTTAATTGCTAGTGTTCCCAGGCCCACCCTGACCCGTGTTGGTAGCACCTGTTAGGGTCCCATCTATGGGAATATAGTTAACACCCAAACTTGTGTAAAAATAGGTTTTAATACTAGAAATACTTTGTAATAAAGAAAATGTAACCAGCAATATTTTTTTAAGGAAAAATTATTATCAGCATTACTTAAAAAAAACTACCAGCAATACAAACAACTATACATTCTTTGAAAAAATATGACCAGCTATAGATTTCTTCATGGAAAAATATTTCCAGAAATAGTTTTTTGAAGAAAAACATATATCAAGCAATAAATGTTTTGTCGGCATTAAGTAACCCATTTAGGTTGATATACCGTAAAACAAAACAAAACAAAACAAACATAATTTTTTGTTTTTCAGTGAGTTATTTCCTTTCTTGGTTTCAATTTTAGAGGCGGAAACAAAACAATATTTAAAATAAGGAAAATTAAAAAATAATATTTCATAAAAATGAAAAAGTACCTGTAATTATTAGGTACGTATGAAAATTTATATTATTTGTAATTATTAATTTTTCTATTATTTCAGTTGTGAAATTATTTCATAACTAAGATATAAAAATTAATAATAGATAAAAGTAATACCATAACATTTCATAAAAGAATGAACTTAAAAATTAGGAACCTCTCTTATGAAATTTTAGCTCACTCTAGTTATGAAATTTTAAATTTGTTAATATTTAAAATTTTATTTTTCCAGAAATCATCTTTAAACGTAAGGCTTTACAACTGAAGTACCAAAAGAACAATGTCAATGAAATATTGGATTTCTGAAAGTATTTGTTAATTTTTTTTAGATTACTGTGTAGTTAAATTAGTTCACTTGAGATTCGAAAATATTATGTCACTTCTTTTCTTTCGTCCGATAATTTCTCTGACCTAAGCTGTCAATAAATCGATTTACCTGTCAGTTACCTCCAAAACAACTCACGACGATTAAGACATGGTTTAGAATGGTATTCCGCTGATAAAATAAAAAAAAAGATTTTTAATCAAAATTCCGAATGTTCTAAAAAGGATGAAAAAATAGTAAAAAATACTGTGGCCTTTCCTCTTAATAATAACACAAATATTTACACGATAAAATTTTTTTCGCCAAGTTTTGGTCTTTTTTTTATAATGGTATGCTCTTTTTCAGCGAATTAGTGGAGATTCGTAAGACGATATCAAATCGAATCACGACGAAAAATTAAACTGAAATAAAAATAATTAATAAAGAATTATTTTTGTATTCCACTCAGTATTCAAATCTCTATATATAATCTATCAGTTGGGCAGATATATTTCCTCTAACGAGGTAACGTGGCTTATTTTGGGCTTAGAAATACACGAAGTGCATCTATCAGTGGTGACTCTAGCTGTTCATCTCGAAAATGGGCAGTGTGTATAGTTCACTGAAGATATTACTCGAAACGTAGTTGAGAATATACCAGAAACCACTTTGACAGATTTCTTCAAATTATGCCAAAGTGACCTGTTTGCCCGAACACTGCTGTATGTTGAGGCCCCTGTCTGCTACACCCGGGCACACAATAGACGGAGCAGGTGCAAGAAAGTGTTACAAGTTGAGGGCTTGGAAGAAAATGCTGTCTTCAGAAGCGGGTCTATCTGGCGGGTGTACATTATGCCGCCCAATCAGCAGGAGTGCTTCTTTCTGAATCTACTACGGTCAGAAGTCCTCCATCATCCAAAGACCTACGAATATATAATGGAGAATTATGTACGACACACAGAGAAGTTTGCGTCAAACAGACTAGTGGATGACGATGTCCATTGGGACAAGACACTGGGGGGATGTCAGCAGAGCACCAAGACAACTGCGCCAGCTATTTTCTATAATGCTGATGACATGTGTCTTGGGTGATCCTCTCAAGCATTGGGTGACCCACAAAACCAGCACGACAGAGGACATCCTATCAAGGATTCAAAGCAAACGTCAGTGGAAATTGTCACGTTCAATGATGCCATCTACAATGAGGCATTAGTTGACCTGAAGATTGGAGTGCAATTTATGGGAGGCTAAAGAACTGCCACATTTTCCTAACTCAACCTGAGTAGGCAGCAAACAAACAATCTTACAACTGAGTACACGCATGATATCAACAATGACACCGAGGAAATGACAGCGTATATAGCTGATAACGAACACAAACTGATGGAGGAAAAAGTAGGTGTTTATAACACGATTATATCGAGCATTGAAGCTGAAAGTGATCTATTCTTACCCGATACCTCGGATGGAACTGGCAAAATGTAAATTTATTTTAACACTAGCCCCATTATAAGTTATAGTGTCTGTGAACACAGAAAAGCCCTTCTCAGTTTAATCTTCTTTGAATTGTTATTTTCGGATAACCGATTTGCATGTTATGTAAGTTGCTTTACTATTTTAGTATTCATAACTTATTAGTATCTCCTCCAAAAAGTATACCGTCCTAGGTATGACGATACACTACATTCGCATCCTGGGTAACACGATAAACTACGTCCAACAGCAAGGCTACTGATCAGGAGGTTTTGAGGAGCGTGGAACCCCTCTGATCAGGAGGTTTTGAGGAGCGTGGAACCCCTCTGATCAGGAGGTTTTGAGGGGCGTGGAACCACCTCTTTATTACTCGTGTTCCCAGATCTACCCTAACCCGGGATGGTAGCACCTGTTAGGGTCCCAGCTATGGGCAAATAGTTAACCTCCAAACTCTGGTCAAAACACTATAAAAGTGTAAAAAGAGGTTTTAATACTAGAAATACTTTGTAATAAAATATTACCAGTAATACATTTTTGATAAACAAACATTAACAGCAATACATTTTTTGAAAAATAAATATTACCAGTGAAGGAAAATTCTTACCAGAAATAAATATTTGAAGGAAAAAATATTACCAGAAATAGATTTTTGTAGGAAAAATATTACCAACAATTAAACTTTTCTCGGCATTAAATAACCCATTGAAGTTGATATGCTGTAAAACAAACCAAACCAAAAATTATAGGGGCGTGTGTTCGATATTTTCTGTGAGCTCACAAAAGCGCTTTTCAATGATACTTACCATGAATTGTTACTGGTACGTCGGATAGTTATATATATTTTTTATTCCTATATCAGGGAAATTGGGCGTTGAACTACATCAGTGTAAACGTCACATTTGAGGCTGTATCTGAATGGCAAGAATTTCAGAAGGATAACTTTCTTTTCGTAAAAGACGCTACGTCGATGTACATCAGTTGGTACCATTGTTTTCTCCATGGACGAGTTCAATGGCAAACCTTTGCTTTATACACATTTTCATATTCGATGAGATTTTGCCAGACTGGCGTTCAGTTACTATCAATGAATCGAGTTATTGGCGGGAAGATTTAACATATACCGCCATAACATCGGGCTATCGTGTCTTGAGCCAACATAATATAATAGGAATCATTGCTTTTGAAGGGACCTGTATATGTGTATATATATATATAAATAATAATAATATATCATTAACGTCTAACAAACCTCAAGGATATGTGGTACAATGGATAAAGGCATTGGTTAGATCCAGTTACAGGACTCAAAGAGTGTAAGTTCAATACCTGGTTAAGGCGGTGGAGAACTTGAAGAGGAGATAACTGATATCCATTAGACATGGCACGTAGAACTAGAACAGTCTACCCCAGTGAGCGAAATAAAAGGTTCAGTTCGACATTCCAACCAACTGAAGAAGGCCGGAAACGTTGTGATAAATATGGCAACAAAGATGAGGATAATAGCCCGAATAATGTAAATTTTAATTGTTAATTTCCTTCTCCAAGTTCCCCACTGCCTTAACCGGGTATTGAACTCACACTCTTTGGGTTCTGTCATTGGATCTAACCAACGTCTTTATCCACTGTGCCATGTGTCCTTGAGGACATCTGTGTGTGATTTTTTTTTTGTTTTCCGTTTGGCGGCAATCAATTTCCATTCTCAAAGTGCCATCTCATTTTTGCACAAATTCTAATGATCTTCCTCTCTATTTACAATGTAAGTACAATCTTGAGGCGAAACTTTTCTGACAGAAAAAAGTTTCTTTTTGGTAGGCATAAATAATATGAACAGGCGCAAGCAAATTACAACTGTTAGATATTTACATAGTGGAAGTTATTTGATTTTGTTATCATTGAGTTTCCTGCAAGGATTCACCGACGTTGCGTTTGCAATACGGATTTAAGCCATTGGACTCCCACATGTTTTCTTTTAGATTGATAGAAACAGAATATGACAAATATACACCGACTGAATAGATAGAAATGTCTGTATCAATATATCGTATTATATAAAGATTTGAAGCAGCATTGAATAAAAATTCAAAATTGCTCTTAATGTTTTCATGGCGATCTGTCTTATGACACTGATCGAAGCAATATAGCCATAGTCACATAGAAAGAGATTTGGATCAGTAGTCAGGAAGTAAAATTGAAAACATTCAAAAGCAAAGACTTCATAAACATGTAAAAAGACTGATTGATATGAGAGAGGAAAATAGGCCTTATGCGTATACTGGTCGATCAGTTAAGAATATAATTTAATTAATAGTTTAAAATATTGACACATATTCATTAATATAAAAAAATTGCACTAATTTAATCTTTCAACCATGATTACCTCATTATTGTCCAACACATCGAAGAATCTGCGTGCATTTGTGTGTGCGAGCGAGGGTACATGAGCGTGCAGGTTTTGTAGAAATGTTAGATCTATAAAAGATATGACAAATTCAAGCAAAAATATTATCGGCTTATTTTTCTATGTTCCATGCCTTCGTCAGTAAACAAGCCTCTCGGAATAATTCTGTTCTTTTATAATATAACTCTCTGAATAATTCTGTTCTTTTATAACAAGTGTAAAATACCCTCTTCAATATTTTTTGTTATGAACATCATCGTGACACACATACATACATACTTACGCAAACTCAAATTATACAACAACAAGCATTCATTGGATCATAAATCAACACTACTTTGCAAATCGCAGCTATGCGACAATTTTATAATGGCTATATTTTCATGTAGTCGATTTTGTGCACTTTTGGGAGAATGGGATACCAAGAGCCTTCTCAGATTAGTAAATATTTTCAGGAAATATCAGCTTTTAATTGGTAAATAAACACACAGGTGGGCGTTGCAATCCACCCACGCACAATGTATTTTTCCAGCGCGTGACAAAGTCAAGTTGCTCGCCAAGGCGCTATGAGCCTGTCACGTGATTACATTAGCTATAAATAACAGACACGAGTTCGCTCATTTTCTGTTTTCTCTCTTCTTGCTGCAAAATGTAGTCTCAGAGAATTATCGTCTAGACCTTGCGGTCAGACGTTAAATAGTATTTCACGCATTCACGGACGTACGAACTCATACGAACTTCAAGGTAACCTGGTTGGTAGTCTCCAATAATTGTCTTAATTTTAATGAACCTACTTCTGAATTATTTGATGTGATAATTTTATTGGGCGATTTGTTCTAGTTCCACAGTGGTATTTTAGTATTTAATTTTGTAAATTTGAACTGGTCCTCTGGTTTGAAGATTCTTGAAAACACAATAAAAATATCAAATTAATTACACTGGTTTACATTTTTTCACAAGTTGACAACTTGAGAAATAAAATGTGCCATTTATTATGTATTTTGGGATGATGAATTCGAAAATAACATTCAAATTAGATTATTGGGTCTACGTTTAGTAAGTTATGTCATAGACATGAGTACAAAAGATATCTCCCAGAAAAACAACGTTGATTTACAAAATTTTGTTCTATAGATGCTATCAGAGCAATACGCAAACACATTCAGATGACAATATATGTATTTATTTAATAAAATACAAACGGAAAACTTTCTTCAGAAATATATACATGTGTAGTTGTTCATTACCAACATGTCACTTCTTAGTTTGTCTTTTGTGAATTGCAGAAGAACCCTCTCTGATAGTCCAACAATAATCAGCCAGCATTGATAGACTAAATCTGCCCTGATGCCTTTTCTCCATTGGTGAAAAGAATTGATGAAATTGTCCACCGTGCTCGTAACACACAGCACCAGTTTTTGAGGAAAAATAAAAAAGCGAGTCTAAGTGGATCTACCATATGTTACAGCCAATATGTTTGTATACTTTCATGTAGGGGGCGGGGGCTTCCACCAATTTTCTGCAAATTTCGACTCTTTCATTACCCGGAAAGTTGGTTGCTACCAACGTAGTCCACAACTAAAATTGTAGTTGTGGACTCGACTACATAGAGAGGACGTCTCAATGTTTGGATTATAGACTAAAGCAACATTTATCTCCCATGATTCTGAATCCGGCCGCCAGCAATAGTCAACTAGTTAATACATCCGGGTCATCTATTGCACAGCATATTATAAATAGCAGGATTTGTATTTCTGAATTTAGTGTGGACCGTTTTACTATTTTATCAAGGTCCCACTCTCGTTATCATCTCAGGGTTCAGGAGTCCTTATATATTAGATCCCGCAAGCCTTCCCTCTGTAAACAGGGATTGTTTGCTGAGTCTGAATATTATTGAGTTCTTGTTTTCCTTGATTATTTCCCCTCCTTCATTAGTCATCAATTTAATTTACACGTTTATTATTTTATTTCCCAGGATTAAACGTGATAAGACTGGGACGAAAGCGGTTGTTTTTTAGCTAGTAAAATTTACATTAAAATGCTTTGTAGATTACGCTTATTCCTTGCTAATTGTTTGTATATACGAGAGTCATTCAATAAATAAGGTGAATTTTTAGGTATAAGAACTTCTAATACAGATAGAAGCTTACTCTTTTTTTATTTTTTTATTTTTTTATTTTTTGTTTTACTTCTTTTTCACAAGGATTTAATTTCTTT
>OZ038495.1:28187765-28190265 GCA_964036315.1 Acanthosepion esculentum | reverse complement strand
TTGCTGGATAAAGGGTGTGTCCAGCAAAGAAAACACTTGTTCGTACACAAGAAAAATGAAATTAAAAACTTAACCGTAGTACCTTGTCTGTCGTTTTTAATGAAACTTACATAAAAGAAGGATTGCTGCCTAAATATACAATATATATACATACATACATATATATATACATACATATATATATATACATACATATATATATATACATACTTATATATATATAAATACATACATATATATATACATACATACATACACATATATATATACATACATACATACACATATATATATACATACATACATACACATACATACATACATACATATATATACATACATACATACATATATATATATATATATACATACATATATATATATATATATATATATATATATATATATATATATATATATATATATATATATATATATATATATATAAAACGCGAACAACAGCTTTCAAGTCTAACTTTCATGGATCAAATCAACCATGGTTTCATATTAATTACTGGAATTTCTACATGGTGAATGTTGCTTTTTTTCTTTCTTTTTTTTTTGTTTCTTACAGTTTTGGGTCTCCGTCAGTAGCTTTTACGAAAATTGTTCCGTTTTCTCTTTTTCTTGGTTTCGACAAAAATTTAGACGAAAACACGTTTGGCAATATATACAACTGTGTTTTTTTTGTCAGGAATGTTGAATGATTGTTCCTTTCTCCTTCTACATTGGTAACTAAACTTTATAATTTCAGCATGGAAAATATACACATGCCCATTCGAGTCAGTACTAATAATTATTATGACTAGGATAGTTTTGTTTTTGGCAGAGGTTTCGTGCTACGTTTCGAATATTTAACTGCAAAAGTAAACCGTATCAACAGTCATCTCCATTTACCCTGTTAGTAATAGCTATAAACATACTCCTATTTTCATATATTCTATTACTCCTATAAACCATTACATGATGAGATAATCATCAGTTTTCTCTTATCCCACTATATCTACACATTCCTTGGGCAGCTATGTTGATTCTAATTGTAGTATTAGTTTGTCAAGTTAGCCTAATAACAATTTTCAGCGTGTACAGTAAAGAAACATTTATTGTTTCTGGATGAAATATTTTTGTTTACGTTGCTATTAAAATAGAAAATTTCAGATAGCAGTTTAATCATTTTCATGTTAGAATTATTATTACATTCCTAAGTTTTTATAATCATGTGATTTCCGCCGTTCTGCTCCCCGGCCTTCTTCAGCTGTCTATCATATAATCACAAGATATCTTGTATCAATTCTCGCTCGGCTATCTATTCGGACCCGTGTTCCTTGTTCATTTGTCCCACTAAACCAGAGTATATATAACTTGCCTTCACTAACCACCCCAGGTATTGAACACACCCCTACTAAAAAAAAGATATTTCTTAATTAACTGTAGAGACTTGGTCTGTCACCTGCGGAACAGATTACTCGCAGGTATAAGCAACCCATTTACACTCACATATATCTGAGGAACATTAATACCAAGTGTGTGGTGAGCTTAGAGCTTGTGAGCGTGTTCACAAAGTTTAACAAATTTTCGACACTATCGGTGGTTTGAGACAAATTAGCTAAGCCCCACCTTTATAGATAGACTGTCGACATATCCATTAGGCTGTTTAAACTGTATAAATTCAAGTGGGTTTCGACATATACCTGTAGTAAAAACAGAATTAGTGAATAAAGTTATACCAAAGCTTTATTGCACTTTACTCTGACTACTCGTCTACTGACGGATTTTCAAGGGTGGTTTTTATACCTCCTAGATCTTAAAGGGAGGTAACTGATGATTTATGAGTACAATACCGATATGAAAAACGCTTAACTGGAAGATCGCCTTAAATCTGGTAATGACGAACAGAGGGCGGTAAGTGCGACACTGAGATCCGTAGATGTATTGGGATGACTAAGGACGCATTACAAAAGCTGGGCCAAGTATTGCGAGACAGGAGGATCTCTTTGGTAACAAAGAGTACTAAGCTGTTACGTGACATCTATCCTCCTTTACGGCAGCGAATGTTGGACAGTCTCCTCGAAGATGAAAAAAGGACTCAAAGCGACGGAGATGTGGTTCTATAGAAGGATGCTAAGGATATCATTGACCGAGCGTGTGATCAAGAACGAAACTTATTGAGAGCTACAAGTGATAGGGAGAAGTGGAGAGCCATGATCGCCTACGTCCTTAAAGAAAAGCGTTTATTGATATTAAGTATATCTCGTTCTTAGTTACTTTTACAAAACCTTTTCATGCTCACAAATGTTTTGGATGTTCTTCAAATGATCATTTCATGATATCTTGCTCTGCTGAATTCTTCAATGCTTCTAAATAAGTCATTTTGCCTAAAATGAGCGACAAATGACATCGTGAACCGGTGCTTCTAATCTGACTATAAATAACATCTGCCTGTTTGAAATTTTGTTTCATGCCTTCTAAACGTACCTTGGCCTGATGGATATACGATTTC
>OZ038495.1:28165265-28182765 GCA_964036315.1 Acanthosepion esculentum | reverse complement strand
TATTAGCACTGGAATTCGAACTCGACTCTCCGATTCCTCAATCCGAACTGCTATCCATTACTTAAAGCCGAAAAAAATTGGATCGTAAGAGAATTTCTTATTTATGAATGAATAGTGCATTAACAAGAAGTTTTAGAATAATGATTATTCCAGATAAAATTTCTATTTAACCCATAGCTTGGAAGAAATGGATACATACTTTTCCCAAGTAAATTTGCGCGTAAGTGAAGGTGACGAATCCGGATGGAGCTTGAACACGCCTCTCCGGTTTCACTTGCCGTGCGGTTATCCATTATACCACACGCATGACAACTAGCCTTGGAGACTAATTCTACGGTGGATGCAGACGGATTTCTGGTCGAATGCACTAGGTAACCATATCATAAGGAATATGAATGATTAGTGGCTCGTAGAGATCTCCTGCTATCACCGTCTGTGTGTAATGAACAACTACTTCCAGAACAAAAGCATGCTGGAGATATCAAGGTCTTTTGCATTTAAAATATATCCTCTAGAAACTGATGGTTCATTAATGTTTACAATGAAAATGTCTAAATAATGCTTTTGCCTCCCGATGAAAGAAATGTCTTCACGTAAAACGCCTTATTCGTAATCATAAATATTTAAAAGACACATATCTTTTTTAAAAAAAAAAAGTAAAAGATGTCAATATTGGATGAAATTTAAATACAAAAGTCAAATGGAATCTTCAGCTGGAGAGAAGGAAAGGTTTACTCAGAATATGAACAATATCACGATAATAAAGCACGATTGAAATAACTAATACTTTTCGGGGCGTCATGTTGTTGTAATTTGTGGGCTTCAGCGGAGTTTTCTAAAAATCTCACTCATAGTTCTTACCGTGTTATATCCTGCGTCCCAGAGTGGATTCGGAATCGGCGGAAAACTCAGTAAACTCAGACCATCAATGCAAACTGAAATTTTATGTGTAACACCTGCGGAAGAGACTGTCTCGTGTGAATTGAAGTACTTGGCCACTTCAGGTATTTGACTGATTTTCAAACACCAAAGATCTGACTTACATTAGGTTTTGCTTAATTGTCATTTTGTGTATGGAAAATAGTTAACATATCTTATGGCCTCATAGAAGTAATATGCACATATATAAACCACAGTAAAATGTGTGCATATATATATATATATATATATATATATATATGTATATATATATATATATATGATGGACTCTCCCGTCGATTTCAACGTATGAGGTTCCGACAACTGTGCTTATTCAACCCTGTGTGTAAGTCGCAAGTGACATTTCAGTCCTGCTAGTGATTTGCAAAGAAGTCTACAGATTGTGAAAGAGTGTGGATTGTTGGAGTGTATGGCCGGTACAGCAGCAGATATTTTAGTCCTTTCCCTAGTGTGACGAAGCTTGGTGATGTTTGAAGCTGCATTGTTGTTGATGCCATTGTAGCAAGTAGTCCTCCACTCATTGCGATCAATTGCTATGTCCTCAAACGTAGCATGGTCCATATACGCAGCTGAGAGGTTACTTTTCAGTTTGTCCCTGTATCTAAGCAATGGTCGGCCCACGCTTCGATGACCACTG
This sequence comes from Acanthosepion esculentum, assembly GCA_964036315.1. Taxonomy (NCBI): domain Eukaryota; kingdom Metazoa; phylum Mollusca; class Cephalopoda; order Sepiida; family Sepiidae; genus Acanthosepion; species Acanthosepion esculentum. The sequence goes on along the minus strand of OZ038495.1, from coordinate 28,181,189 downwards.
TCAAGTTGACTATACATGAGCATTTTTGGTATTCTGTTGTCTTGCATACGTAGCACATGACCAGCCCAGCGTAATTGTGACTTCATGAGAAAGGAATCAATACCATCAATATTACACATGGTGAAAAGGTCAGCATTGGCGATCCTTTGGCTTGGGTTTATTCCACAAATTTCTCGAAGACAGCCCTTGTGAAATACATCCAACTGCTGAATTTGTCTTCTGTACAGTGTCCAGGACTCTGAACCATACAATAGTGTTGTAAGGACTACAGCCCTGTAGACTTGTATCTTGGTCTCAAGCCTAATATATATATAAGTGTGTGTGTGTGTGTAATTTGTCTAAGGTATAATTCTTGATCCAAACAATTTTGATTAAAAAGAACCTACAAGGAAGGTCAGAGTCTGTTTATTTTTTATTATATTTTTTCAATTTTCGGATAAGGTGCTGAATATTGTTTTCGAAGTTGTAGATAACCTGTCCATCATTGTTATTTTTGTTCAAGTACTAACGACTTTCGAAGTCCTTTTCAAGAACCGATCTGGTGTCTGTGTGATAGTTAATGTTCCTTTCTTTGCATCCTGATATTTTTTGGGAAGCTGAACATTTGAAAAGGATGTTTCTTTTATTAACCCTAAAAAAACTAACCATGGGTATATAGTACCCAGCGCAAATTAACCTATTTTTAATTACAATTTTCAGTATCTGATTTTCTTACCTAAATAATGTTTTAAATTTCTAATTAATGTTACATCAAAGTACAAAGGTTGAAGTGTCTGCATGTAAAATATTTCAAATAAGGATTTGTATTTAATATTTTTTTGATATTTTCAAAATCGGGTATAATATAACCATGGTAAATAGTGGTGTAACTTTAATTGATGGTTAGTGTTCAAGGCTTAATTAATTAAAATAATTTAATAAATAAATGGATCAATCGATTCTTTCTGTGACATTGTACCCAATAACCGTTACACATGACGTCACGTTCAAAATTTCGAAAGTTCAGTTCTTTTGAATCAAACTTGATAGTGTATATATGTAAAATAGATAGGTTGGTTAATAAAACAAGGACAAACGAAAGGGTACCAATTTTATTAGTACGATAAACATTTACTAAATAGTAACCATATGACAAATGAAGCACGGAGAGAATAGTTTTATATTCGGAATTTTCGGACACGTCTGTGTTCTTCATCAACAGCCCGATGAACAAACAGAGAAATGGAAATTACTAGCCGTCAGGCATTTCTCAGTGGAAATCGTAGTATTATCAAAAACAGATTTGTGTCTGATTCCTCGATGTGCGAAACCTTTCATGGAAATAAACTTAAATTTAAAATTTTGATCGTTGTAAAAGTGTTATGCGGGTCTATTGTTACTAGTGTGTGTCATCGGGGAGTGAGATTGTAAACATTGATGAAAAGAATTATAGGTTAGGGAAAGGGAAAGACATCTCGCGTGTAGCAAGTTGTAGCAAAAATTGGCAGACCATGTGGTCGAGTGTTGAAAGACAGGGATATGGTTAGAATATGATGTGATGAAAAGGAAGAAAGAAAAAAGGGAATAAATAATAAAATATTATTAAATAAAATAAAATGAGATGAAAAAAGTGAAGGAACAAAAATATAGATAAAAATTTGGAAATCTGTTAACAAAAAAGGGATTAATAGTTGGTTGTATTGTTTAACAGCATTCCAACCTTAGTGTTCATTTTATGCCGAAAAAGATTTTGAGTGACTTTTATTTGGTTTTCAAAAATGTATTGCTAGAGACATTTGGTTTTCAAAAATGTATTGCTGTGGGAACATTTGGTTTTCAAAAATGTATTGCTGGAAACAATTGTTCTTCAAAAACGTATTACTGGAAACATTTGGTTTTCAAAAATGTATTACTGGAAATATTTGGTTTTCAAAATGTATTGCGGTGAAAAGATTTGGTTTTCAAAAATGTATTACTGGAAACATTTGCTTTTCAAAAATGTATTGCTGTGGAAACATTTGGTTTTCAAAAATGTATTGCTGTGGAAAGATTTGGTTTTAAAAAAAGTATTGCTGGAAACATTTGTTTTTCAAAAGTGTATTGATAGAAAGTTTTGGTTTTCAAAAATGTATTCTGGAAACATTTGGTTTTCAAAATTTATTGCTGTGGAAACATTTGGTTTTCAAAAATGTATTGCGGGAAACATTTGGATTTCAAAAATAATTGCTGGAAACATTTGCTTTTCAAAATGTATTGCTGTGTAAACATTTGCTTTTCAAAAATGTATTTCTGGAAACATTTGGATTTCAAAAATGTATTGCTGGAAACATTTGGTTTTCAAAATGTATTGCTGTGGAAACATTTGGTTTTCCAAAAAGTATTGCTGGAAACATTTGTTTTTCAAAAATGTATTGCAGGAAACATTTGGTTTTCAAAAATGTATTGCTGTGGAAACATTTGTTTTTCCAAAATATATTGCTTGAAACATTTGGTTTGCAAAAGTGTATTTCTAGAAACATTTGGTTTTCAAATATGTATTGCTTGAAACATTTGGTTTTCAAAAATGTATTGCTGGAAGCATTTGGTTTTCAAAATGTATTGCTGGAAACATTTGGTTTTCAAATATGTATTGCTGGAAGCATTTGGTTTTCAAAATATATTGCTGGAAACATTTGTTTTCAAAAATGTATTGCTGGAAACATTTGGTTCTCCAAAATGTATTGCTGGAAACATTTGTTTTTCAAAAATGTATTGCTGGAAACATTTGGTTTTCAAAAATGTATTGCTGTGGAAACATTTGTTTTCAAAAATGTATTGCTGGAAACATTTCGATTTCAAAAATGTATTGCTGAAAACATTTGGTTTTCAAAAATTTATTGCTGTTGATACATTTGGTTTTCAAAAATGTTTTGCTGGAAATATTTGGTTTTCAAAAATGTATTGCTGTGGAAAGATTTGGTTTTCAAAAATGTATTGCTGGAAACATTTGGTTTTCAAAATGTATTGCTGTGGAAACATTTGTTTTTCTAAAATGTATTGCTGGAAACATTTGGTTTTCAAATATGTATTGCTGGAAACATTTGTTTTCAAACATGTATTCCTGGAAACATTTGGCTTTGAAAAATGTATTGTTGTGGAAACATTTGCTTTTCAAAAATGTATTGTTGGAAACATTTGTTTTTCAAAAATCTATTGCTTGAAACATTCTGTTTTCAAAAATCTATTGCTGGAAACATTTGTTTTTCAAAAATCTATTGCTGGAAACATTTGGTTTTCATAAATGTATTGCTGGAAACATTTGGTTTTCAAAAATGTATTGCTGGAAACATTTAGTTTTCAAATATATATTGCTGGAAAAATTTGTTTTCAAACATGTATTCCTGGGAACATTTGGCTTTGAAAAATGTATTGCTGGAAGCATTTGGTTTTCAAAATGTATTGCTGTGGAAACATTTGCTTTTCAAAAATGTATTGCTGGAAACATTTGTTTTTCAAAAATGTATTGCTTGAAACATTTGGTTTTCAAAAATCTATTGCTGGAAACATTTGTTTTTCAAAAATCTATTGCTGGAAACATTTGGTTTTCATAAATGTATTGCTGGAAACATTTGGTTTTCAAAAATGTATTACTGGAAACATTTAGTTTTCAAATATATATTGCTGGAAACATTTGTTTTCAAACATGTATTCCAGGAAACATTTGGCTTTGAAAAATGTATTGCTGGAAACATTTGGTTTTCAAAATGTATTGCTGTGGAAACATTTGCTTTTCAAAAATGTATTGCTGGAAACATTTGTTTTTCAAAAATGTATTGTTCGAAAATGTATAGCTGGTAATACTATTTTTCCAAAAACGTATAGCCGACAACATTTTTTTCAAAAACAGCCTTTCTGTTGGACATAGTTTATCGCCGTACCCGGTATGCATATGCAGTTTACCGTCATACCCATGAACGCGGATGCAGTTTAACGTCATACCCGTATTTGCTTATTCTTAATGATATCCTTAATATAAACTTTGTAATATTTATTATAAAACTGAATCTAAGTCATTTGCACCATTTCGTATGAACCAATATCCTCCTTTAATTTTGTCTACTTTCAAAATTATTTTGGTAAAATACATCACAGATAATAAACATTACACGTTTGTTTGTCTCTCCACAAAAGTAAAATACCTGTTTTCATGAATTCTATTTTTGCCTTGATGTAATTTATTCTATTCCAAACTGCTTTCATGAAATTTAATATTGCATATTAAATGTTTGCGCTATACAAGGTATAGGATATTTCTCTTGCTTTCTGAATAATTTTTATTCACACCAATCTCTCGATTTTGTTTTTCGTTTTTTCTTTCCATGGCCGTATTTTGCAAGTTTTTGTGTCATCATTATTCTTTCTCAACTTTGCTTGTATCGTTTTTTTTATAATGAACTAGCAGCCATACTCAGCTGGTCGATCAGAAAAAGCGTTCAATTAGAATGGAGAAAAAACATCATCATCTTTAGATGTAAGAGTCTATCTTCTTCAATTACTTTAAAGTAATTTAATTAAAAAACATTCTGAATTAATGCAGTTACTGATATAACAGAATTAGTCTGTATTTATTCAATCGAAGTTAGCCGTAAAAGGGGTAAAACGGGTAACATGAAAACTTAATTCAGACCACAATTATTTTGGAGTTTTTGAAATTCAATTTGTCAGTGTGCTACCAGGGATGTAAAAGAGGATACATTTATAAAGAAATTAAGTTTGATGAAAATTGGTTGAAAAATCAATGAAAAATAAGAAAAATTGCCATTTTTCGTTATTTATGCGGGGTTTTGCTATATGGGTAGACACAGTTATCGAGTTAAATGACTGTTAAGCAATCAATTTATTGCTGGCTAAAATTGAGTGAAACTGTATTAGATTGCTTGAAAATTGAGGGAGTTTTTAGTTTAAAATTTGTGTTGAAATCGATTTTTCGTTTTTCGCTAAACGAACACAGTGGCGTAGAAATAAAAATAAGGTTTCGTTGAGCTCGTCATGATGTAAGAAACCTACAAACCGAGATTGAACGAAATTGGAGGAAAAAAGTTTATATTTATCGATTTTTGATCGGCTTTATCGATTATTGGTTTTTAAAATCTTATCGATTTTTACGCTAAGAACCTGTGCAATGTATGTGCCAAGTTTGGTCAAAATCGGTTGGAAGGATCTCGAGTGAAAATGTAGCACACAGACAGACATCCTCTGATTTATATATATATATATATATATATATATATATATATATATATATATATATATATATATATATATAACAGATCTCTCGGTTCACTTTTTCTATTTCTGTAGCGTACATTTTTATGCATTGGCATGTCCTAGTATAGTAACTAGCGGGTGAAGTTACCTGATTGTTATATTCCGTGATAATAGGAATATATACTTCAAAAACACGGTGGATAAAATAATAAAAGGGTTATTGTAAAAAACCAATACAATAAGAATAAAGGTAGCAATTATGCACAAGGTCGTCGCAAGTCAATCCAGTAGTGAGACCTACCATTGGAAGGTGTGTAGTTCTCGCGTAAGTCTCAGTTGTACTCAACAGATCCCAGCTAGTCAATATTTACCAGCTTCCCCACGAGGTAGGTTGTGGCACAAAGGCGAATTTAATGTGGGGAAATCCGAGCCCGTAGGCTAGGCCAAAAATTCCCCGTAAAAGCCGCATAAACTGGATCGGGTTTTCAGTTAATCGGTATTTACTAGACCACCCCACGAGGGTAGAGGCAGAGAATTCGGTCTGCAAGCCGAAAAAGATTTCGGCTAGTATATTTAGACACCACACACACGAGTGTTGCATGTGGCACAAAACCGGGTTTGACGTGGGTTCTCCGAGCCCATTGGCTCGGCCAAAATTTTACCTTTCGAACCTGTATAAACGGGTTCAGTGTCAGTCTACTTCCCCGAACGAGACTCTGCCCTTCGGCAGAGCCTCGTCCAGGTTCCTCTCTGCCCGAAGGCAGAGAGTTCGACTGTTTAGCCGAAAAAGATTTCGGCTTCTCTCTGTAGTCCTTTGACTTACAGATATTTATAAGTAGTTACTACCTATAGTGTAGTCACTCATGGGGGTGAAAGGTTATTCCATTACATCACCGATCATCGGTTAAGGATTTCCAGATCATAGGTCGTTAACATTCCTAGTCAGATGCAACATTGGTGGAAAGACCTCTAACAAATGCTCAGTATCGAATTAGGAGTCGTTAATTTAAGTATTTCTAAATGACTAAGCAATATCAACATAGAAAAATTGCGACATAGTAATGTTTTATTTACCGCTGTTGGTTATTCATTTATCACAGCTGTATCTTCATTTTCCGCGGTTTATTTCCATGAAAAATGACTGAACCTCCGATTGATCTATTTTGACGTTGTTAGGTCTACGATCTCTGCTCTGAAGAATCATGTCGCTATCAGGAACTTCCTCTGTTGGTGGTAGTAATAGTCGTAGTTGTCGTCTGATGTCAAACTGTTTCGGCCACTCACTTGATAATCTGTGAGACGACCATTGAAACGTCTTGCAACCTTTCGGCTTACGTCTCTTGCTGTCCGAACTCTGGTGGAACTCTATCTGAAATTGTCTAAAACAGTTTCATTAGCTGTACGCATTTCAGACATACAGACCGTTTAAGTTTTTTTCGTTTCTCGCGGTCCTATTTTCCACTAATAAATAGAAAATAGAAAATAAATACTCGCTCTATGTTGATCAAAATTGTGATCGACATCCCAAGAATATGAAGACTCTGTTTTAGTGGCTTAGGTAGATGTTCGGAATTTACAGTGTTCGTTGGTTAGTTTTATTTAAAGTCAGTGTTATAGCAAGTAAAGTCATCATTTCCTCAACTCAGACAAATATTAGCAACGGTCCGTACGATACTCAACTTATTTCTCTAATTACTAACTCTTCTTTATGTTTTCTCTGTGGCCTGTTAGTAGAAAAACTAAAAGTTCTTTCTTTTCCTTAGTCATGATTTTTAATACGCTATAAATTACGCTGCACTTATTTCGATTAACTGCGTTACTTAGAATGATTACTTCGCTACTTCTTTATATGTAAAAACAGTCTTAGTTGGCGATAATACAAAAGACAGATGACTAAAAAGGTACTGTTGATTATTTACTGCTAATTTGTTTAAATAATTTACTGACTTTTGTTTGCATCACGTGGTAATAATTGTAAGTAAAATGATGCACAAAAATAAGTAACCAAGTACTCGTTTTAAATTATCTGACTATTGGTGCCTTATTAATATTTACTCCACATCGCCTGTAAGCAAGTTCCAGCTTCCCCAAACATGGAACCACTGAAGATCGGAGGCCGATCCGTTAAACTCGGGAAGTGGTCTGGTCTGGTCTGGTCCGGTCTTCCGCACGTCGGGAGTGATCGTGAAATATTAATGTAAAATACAATAATTGCAGCACAAAGCCAAAAAGGAAGAGTAGGGTGAGGCTGGTCATCATTATCTATCTTAACTGTCTTTTACTAGCTAATCAGATTCACGACCCATCGATTCATTACAATTAACTCATTTCCCACAAGAAGTCATACTTCACCATTCACTATTACATATACCACAATACCTAATATTCAGAGGGACCTACAAAAACACCACATGACATAAAATGTTCTTTATATACAAATGTTCGATATACAAAAAAATATACAGATGGTATGAAATGAGGGAAGGGGATTCACCCCCTAAAACAAACTAAAATATAACAAAATATCAAACTGAAAATAACAGATGTTATTAGGACCCGTCTACCCCACAAGAATATGAGCGGCCGCTGTATTCTGTCTTTCGACAGAATCAAGAGGCGGCTCAATAACAGAGAGGGAAGGATAAAACAACTATCAGAGTGGGAACATCAAAGACTCACCCAGTCGAGACAAAAAGACGACCAAAAACAAACTGGGGAGGTTGGAAAAGGCCGAGAACAACTCTTACTCACATTAACTAGGCACACAAAGAGATTATTAAACAAGAGAGGGTTCAACAGGAAACTGCCCCGTTGTGATCAAGGGGACAAAAAAGAAACACAAGGTTAACCCCGTTCACACGAACCATGCTCGCTATTTTCAACCAACTTTCGCTGAAATCTGACGATATCAAACGCTTTCTATCAGTTCTGATCTTCACCTTCAGCTGCTGCTGAGGGAATCCGACCAGAGCCTGATGAGAATAGCGTTCGTATCGCAAGATTCCTACAGTCACGTCGTGGAAATCTCGATTCTTGCCACGGCTAGCACCAACAGTGTTAGAAACACCACCCGTTTCGAATACGGGGACGACACATTATCAATGATTACGAGATTTTGGGGGCCGACACGAGCCGTCAACTTGCCGACATAGTCACAGAAAGGACGCACATGAAGACAATGGTAGAAGGCATATGAAGACGTTTCCTCTAAACCAAGCTCACACCGATGGCAGTCGAATAAATCCGCCCAGCCCCTTCTAAAGACTAAATCATTGAGAGAGAGCACGTACCGAATCAATCGGCAGGTAAGCGAAAACTCAGGGTTGCTGAGGTAATTCGCTGCTGGCGCCAAAGCTCAGAAAGAGCGCAACTCGGTAATCGACAAGTCGAGGCGCCCACAGAGTGGACCTAACTACCGATAAAGAGGCCGTGAAAAGTCACTAGATCAAGGAATGACCGTCAAGGCTGCTCGACATTTTTTTTAGGAAACTCGACTGATTCCCGGGCTTGCGACGGCACGCAGCCCTATTAACGGCAGGAGTGATGGTAAAACTAGTGTAGCCTCCCTAACACTTCCCTCCGATAGAGTAGGAAAGCCAACTTTGAGGCGTGTCAGTGAATCAAAATGTCGTGGACGCTGGGGACAGATGTCTCTGCTGATCTTATGCTTGCGACCACCCCACAAGAGAGAGGACAGCAAGCGGTCGGTCGCCCTTCCACTGTGCTTGAAGAGAGGGAGTACAGACAACCGGTAAAGGATGAGAGGAAAGACGTAAGTGGCACACGCCTCAGCTTTACCATTCACGGACAACCGCCTTCGGAGCCAAGTCCAGACCATCGTTCCAACCTTTACCTGTACCTCCGACCACTTCTTCTCCAGCTGGAACCCGTATCCAAACCACACTCCAAGAATGCGACCTGGTCAGTCTGTCCAACCAAAGGGCCCCGGGAGAGTAACCACCTTCCAGGTACTTAACCGCAAGCTGAAATATTTTTGCGCCCCCGAGGCCGTTTCGTACCGTTCAAGCGCTTTCTGTACCACTACAATGTCGTTAAGGCACGACACAAAAATGGATACGTCATCGGCGTACTCGGAAACCCTGGTTCGAGCCCCACCAGGGACGGTGATTACACGTAGGACCGGACAGCACGCCCTGTCCCTCAGCCGGCGAAGGAGAGGCTCCAACGCCAAAGCGTAAAGTAGGGGGTGACAGTGGGCAAACCTGACGAACCGTCCGAGACAGCGCGCGAGCGCTTTGTGTTCACCTGTACAACAACACTGGGGGAGCCATACAGGAGGATAATTCCCCTACAGAAGTCGGGTTTGAATCCTCTGCCTACAGGACAGCAGTCAAGTACTGATGGTCGACCCCATCAAAAGCCTTGAACTGATCCAAATTGATCAGCGCAGCTTGTTCGTCGTCTTTTACATCCTCTGGGATTGTGCGGATCAGATGCATTTGTTCAGCCTTTCACAGCACAAGTCTGCACGTCTCCCAACAGAATATAGGCAACTGACTGCAAACGCGCCGTCAGGATCTTGGCCATAATCATTAACTATGTATTTCGCAGAGTTATGTGCCTGTAATCATCTAATTCCCGCTCACCATCCTTGCCACTTTTCAACAGCGTGATAACATTCGGTTGCTAGAACCAGTTGTTGAACTCGTCAATCAAAATTGGCATAGAGATGTACAATTTATAGGTCAAACCATCAAGTCCAGACTTGGTACTGCCGATCCTCTTCAATGCCAAGTAGACTTCGCGCTCAGTGATCTCGCCCTCTTAGCTAGTCGCTTCAGTCTGCAAAAGTCAGCTAAATAGCTACGAAACACTTCGTCAGAGAGACCAGGCTGCTTGGTAAACCGGATCTCCAAATGCTGCCGAAAAGCTTCGCACAGTCATCAGTCAACCTCCCAGGGCGCTCTTCCGGGGTATAGACCTCACGTATATCGATCAGAACATCGACATATCTCTTTGCTCAATACTCCGCCCATGTTCACGGCTTTGTCAAACCTTGTTTAACCTACATGACCCTGTTAGCACTCGCTAGCCGTGTGCTCCGGAGATAGAAGGCGAGAGAAGCCGTTTCCTCTAAACCAAGGTCACACCCAGGACAGACTATGATTGAGAACATTCACCTTTTTAGCCTTATCTAGTACGAGCCCATGGCTATATTCGGCGGAGAATGACCCAATGCTATCATTAAGCCTTTTCCCAAAATCGCCCCTACTAGTTCCTGCTGAACTAGTTTAATTAGCTTTTGCCAGAGGTCCCGCCAGTCCAGTAAAGACAGACTGAACTTCCAGTGTACAGCCATTCTAGGCCTAGCACCTAACGCTATCTAGGCACAGAAAAGTCTATGGTCCGAATAGCCTAACCAGTGGGATAATCTAGCAAATCTGTACCGGCCTTTCTCACTAACATTCTATCCAGGTAGCTGGGTAGACGGTAAATTAAGTGTTCACATCGACATCTTACGCCGAGGGTGATCGACACGGTATCTATCAATAGACTAAACTCGCGAATCAGATCAACGAGACTACCGATCGCCCGACCCCACGCTCGCTTTCCGCCCCTCTCTAAGCTGGGATCCAGGATAGGATTCCAGTCCTCCATAAAGACTAAGCGCAAGGAATCCACCAGGAACGGCTCCAACTGACTGAAAAATGAAACACGCTTCGTCCGGTCGTTGGGCGCATCAACTACAACTACCAGAAACGAACTAATGTTCATGGAAATATCAGCCAAGATCAACCGCCCCTCCCCTGCATCGACGTGGATATGGTCCACCTTTGCATCCACGGTACGTTTAATCAGCAAGCAAACACCTCTGACTAGCTGGTCCCTGTATGCTGAATAGACAACAAAGACAGCACACGAGCATCAGCCTCGCAAACAAAGTGTATTTCCTGAATCGCAGCCACATTTACGCCGAAGGTCACGGGCTCACGAAGCAGGCAGCAGCCTTCTTCCGATCCTCCAAGCTTCTCTCATTCAAGCTAGCTAGTTTGAGAAATATATTTCAAGTTTGTTCCCTAGTCAAAGACTGTGTAAAATTCCACCGAGGTCCGTGGGATACGTTAGTTTTAGAGCTTTGTATAACGAGGGATGGAGTATAGCTGGGAACCTCCCTGCGCAGAATTTTGACATTTTTTTTAAACTGAAGTTCCCACCTCAACCATTCTGATTCCCTTGCTTCAGAAAGGTGGTCCCAAACTTTCAGGTCCCTCCCCGTATCCCTTATCCATGTCGTTACACGGGGGGAGGCATTTGGGAAGTTTCTTGGGTCTACCGCCGACTCCGCGTTGACAGAAGTAATTTTGAATAGGAGAGGTTGAGATCATAGACAAAGAGCACCATTGGAAAATTCGTAAACTTAAGGAATCACCACATATGCTAGGCCACAAAAATCTCCTGAGCCGATCAAGCATAGAAATGAATACAATATGGGAACCAGTAATAAGGAGTGCTAGAGAAAAGCGATAACAACAACAAAAATTTCAATATGAGATCTGGTAAAAACCTGATATGATAACAGCAAAAATTGCAATATGAACACTGGTAAAAAATGGTTGCTGAAGACATTAGGTTTATAATACCCTGAAATTCATACTCAAGGACACATGGCATAGTGGATAAAGGCGTTGGTTAAATCCAGTTACAGGACCCAAACAGTGTGAGTTCAATACCCTGTTAAGGCAGTGGAGAACTTAGAGAGGGGAATTAAGAGGAGATAACTGACCTCCATTCAAAACATGGCACGTGAAACTAGAACAGTCTACCCCAGTGAGCGAAATAAAGGGTTCGGTTGTATATTCCAACCACCTGAAGAAGGCCAGAGCGTACAAAGGCCGAAACGTTGTAATAAATATGGCGACAAAGATGAGGACAATAGTCCGAATAATGTAAATGTACATAATACCTCATCTCAGAAATATAGACAGATAAAACAGCACGCATCCCTTTTCCAAATAAAATGCTCGAATAAAAATAAAAGATGAGAACAATAGTCCGAATAATGTAAATAGTGTACATAATACCTCATCTCAAAAATATAGACAGAAACTAGTGTTATATAGCTCTCCCGAGACCCACGCTGACTATTGGCTAATATCTGCCCAGTATCGGTCATATGCAAATTGTCAGCGTCACCTATTGTGAGCAGAATGTTCTCACTCAACAGCCAATTGTGGAAGAGGACGTAACTCCTAGGGCCTACTGCGCCACACGCAACCAACTCCGAGTTTCTTATCAGGTTGACCCGATTCTCTGTTTCCCTACCTACATCATTTTCTTTCATTTAAAGTACTTTCTGTCAGTTCCTTTTTATTTATTTATTTTTTTTTTTGCAATGATGATTTTAATTCATGAGCTTAGGATCTATACAACTTAATCGATGAATGGTCATGAAAATAGTTTTTACTTGTCATTTATGGTTTCTGGAAAGCACTCGTAAGACAAAATGGGCAATTATTTTTTTCAGTGGTGATCTGAAAATTACTGACATCATTACATTTGCTTCACACGCACCATATATATTTAAAATTGATAAAATTAGAAAGATATTATATAGAGAATTTAAATGCCTGAACTTAAAAATTACTGTAAGTACTAAATTGAAAAAGGTGAACTTGATATAACATTAGATTTAATGAAAAATGTATACATACCTTATAAAAACCCAATACTAATCCTTTGTATATACACCCTGTATCTAATCATCCTTTATCTATAATTAAACATATATGTTTATCTATCGAAAAGAGAATAAGTACAAATTCAGCAAATGAGAAGATTTTCTATGAAAATATTAATTTCTATAATAAAGCTCTAAAAGATAGTGGCTACAAAAGCCCAAAGCTAACATACATAAAAAATGAAAATGAAAAGCATAGAAAAAACAGAAGCAGAAACATAATCTGCTATACACCCTCATACAACTAAATTGTAAAGAACAAATTAGGACAAAATTTCATTGCATTAATCGTTAAACATTTTCCTAAAGATATTAAACTCAGTACTATTTTCAATAAAAATATCCTAAAATTAATCTACAGTTGTACTGAAAACTTAGAAAAAATTATTAGGAAACATAATGCTAATATCCTGAATAAACACTTAGACCAAGACCAGAGAAATTTAGACAGTATAATAATAAAGAGAAATGAAGATAAACAAAAATTATGTAACTACAGAAATCCTCATAACTGTCCTCTTAATAATAAATGTGGTACTGAATCATTAGTATACCAATACAATATCTCATCTATTGAGGATCCAGAAAACGTAAAAGTATACATAGGATGTACAAGACACGAATTCAAAAAGCGGTTTAACCAACATCAAAGTTCTTTTAGGATAAATAAATACCGAAATCAAACGTCCCTATCTAAATATTTCTGGCACTTAAAAGAAACTAGTAAAACATCTACTGTGAAATGGAAATTAATAAGGCAAGCTAGAAAATATAGTTCATTAAATGACTCATCTCCTTTATGCATACAAGAGAAACTATATATTACTAGGTTTATAAAAAATAAAAAATTACTTAAGAATAGCTATTTCATTTCTTTGATTAAGTAATGTTTAAAAAAAACCTGATAAATGAAATCTAAATATTTATATTTGATATTTAAATAATTTAAGTAATTCTCTTACATTTATTTGTTTTAAAAGATGTATAGTATATTATTAAAACTAAGAATAATATTTTAAAATTGTAGTTCAATACGACGTATTCATATACAAACAATACTTTTAGAAAAAATCTCCATGTATACAAGTACAATTTTAACGGCAAAACAAAAGTGTCGAAAAACTTTCTCTCGTTGAAAAAGACCAGACGACATGCGTTGAACGGATGGCATCATTCGTTTGAAAATGGCACTCCTACCCTACCTTGACTTAACCTCTTTTCGAAAGTAACTAATATGTTGATACAATAGTTGTCAGTGAAAAAGAATACCCTACTGCCCCTTGTTAAAATTATTGGATTTCCCCATATGCATAGAAACTAATATGAATGTATGTGCTTAATTTCAAAATAAGTTATTCCAAAATTCGCTTGAAAATGAAACGGAACTAGGGACTTTAATTTAATTCTATAATTGAATTTGAAGTTTTTGGCTTCTGTTTTTGAAACATAGTAATTCCTGTATAGCGAAGGAACCATATTTTTAAATAAGTAAACTTATAATATATATATATATATATATATATATATATATATATATATATATATATTACAGCAGGAAAGTATTTATTCAAACTTTATTTATTAATAAACATTTAAACGACATACTTTTGTAGATGATGTTGCCTTATTCAACCTAGTTTATTATTGCATAGAATTTGTAATTATACTGTCAATGAAGGAACGATTAATTTCCAATTGCTTTTGGCTCTAAAGATGTAAATTTAGCTAAATGAATTGCTTTAGGCCAAAAAATGTGAGATTTGATCGAAAGAGAATTTGAAAGAATTTGGAACTACAGTAAGAGACATTTTCGTACTTAATCTTTTTAATCCATCATTAGAAATTATTTAAGACGTGTCGGGATAAAATTAAGGACTGCGAAAACGGATGTAAACACAGGGAAAAGTATGCGTTTTATAGATTAGAGATTTTGTGGTGTAAGCCAAGAACATTAGTGTCGCTCAGATGAACAATAAATCTGGCTCAAGTTTTACTGTGTGCTTTCTCACTTCTACAAATCTACTTAGCTGGGAAAGTTTAATATAAATTCTGCTCGGTCGTTATTGGAATCGATAGAATTTTATTTTATTTTATTTCCTATAACTTGAAAAATAAACTGTTTTCTATGATTTTCTAGTGTTATAAGTTTTATTGTCATCGAAAAGGAATTTTATTCTGAATGTGATTTCAGTCCTAACATTTGCAAAATTTTAATGTAGACTTTATATTTCCCAGTTGCTCATTTGACATCAGAACATACTTACGTTGTTTTCTTTACGTTTCTAGTTGCATTGAAAGAAAAAGGAAAATTATATTCATTTAAAGGATTATAGAATTTTGATTTTTTTAAATGAGAAACATTGTTATTTCTCTCATGTTTTTTAATTTACCTTTAATCAAGAGGCATCGCAGTACGTATCGAATCAGCGTTTGATAATTCGAGAATTCTTGCCGAGATTCCCTGAAATAGTCCCAAACTGTTATTAGATAAAGAGATATCTACACGCTTCAGCTTCTACTTCAGTAGGAAATGTAAAAGAAACGCTATCTTGTTGGGAAAGAAATTAACAGAAATCGTGTTAACATTTCTTGTGTTTATCCTAACATTTTATAGTAAGGAATTTCGAAATCACGGGGCGATTTTCTGATTTAGTCACCTTTTAGATTCCCCAACAAACCGAATCAAAAAAGCTAATCAATGTCGATAAAGAACCCAAATTAGATGAGCCAAATTCGGTTATAGGATTTAACTTCTATTTTGTGTTACTGGCAAAGTAATCCAATTAATCACGACCAAAATATTTCACATCATAGGATAGTAAGAATCATATTTCTGCAAAGTTATCGTTTAAACATCAATGGAATACAACTAAAGTTGAGAAATTACAGTATCAGTTTACGTAAAATGATTAGAACGGAAAACCAATCTTCATGTTATTATTATGTCCCTTTATTCTAATTAAACATAGTACTAGCAGTATTAGTGAGGTTTATCAGAA
>OZ038495.1:28122765-28160265 GCA_964036315.1 Acanthosepion esculentum | reverse complement strand
ATATATATATATATATACATATATATATATATGAAGGAATATACTCTTAAAGTGTGCTATATTTATGGGATAAAGTGCTCAATATCAGAGATAGAGCGTGTGTAAATATAAAAGTGAACATAGAAGTCAACACTTAGAGGCGAC
The DNA here is from genome assembly GCA_964036315.1 of Acanthosepion esculentum. Classification (NCBI taxonomy): domain Eukaryota; kingdom Metazoa; phylum Mollusca; class Cephalopoda; order Sepiida; family Sepiidae; genus Acanthosepion; species Acanthosepion esculentum. Next base: position 28,160,121 of record OZ038495.1, on the reverse strand, counting down.
AGTCTGTTTCATGCTAGATGCAATCGTCAGGCCACGAGAGCTGTTATTTTTCTCGGCTATTTATATATACGGTCAGTGGTGCATTGTGGGTAGTCTATTTTGGCGGTTATTTTAGCGGAAATCGTTTATTTGTTTATTTATTTATTTGTGTCAACTTATTTTGCTTGTTTTTATTTAATTTTATTTTTATTTTTTATCTTATATATTTATTTATTTTTTATTTTGATCGGTGTTCTTATTAACGGAGTAAAAATTTGTTTATATAGCTTATTGTGGGTAGTCTATTTTGGCGGTTATTTTACCGGAAGTCGTTTATTTGTTTATTTATTTGGGTCAAATTATTTTGCTTGTTTTTATTTATTATATTTGTATTTTTATCTTATATATTTTTTTTTATTTTTTATTTTATTTTGATCGGTGTTTTTATTAACGTAATAAAAATTTGATTATATAGCTTATAAAATAGTTTTGTTTTTGTTTGGGAATTTAATTAAAGCTATTTGTTGAATTTTGGGGTTGATTGTTGTGGTTTTTTCTGACTATTATTTTGGCGGGAACAGTTTATTTATTTGGATTGATTATCTTTATTTGTTTTTTCTAAACGGCTAGTTTATCGGTATCGATTGTTACTTTATTTATATATTTGGATGTATTTAGATCAATTTATTATACTTGTTGTTATTTATTTGTTACACTGTATATTTTCTCTTTTTGGTTTTCGATTTTTAAGTAACGCAGTATATTATTTTTTATCCATTTTTTTATCGTTATATAACAGTTATAGCTATTTTTCGTCCGATTTTTTGCTTTGATTTTTTATAGTATAATATTTTTGCTAATTTGTTTATTATTTACTTTTTTTATTGATTTTGTTCCTTATTTTTTATTCTATTTCGTCTATTCTAACAGGTGTGATTTGGTAATTTGTTTGGATTAATTTATTTTGCTTATTTTATTGTCATTTTGTTTGTTTATGTATTTATTTATTTTTTCCGTTTTCGATTTTTAAGTTACGTAGTAAAAATTTGTTTTCATGTCTGCATTTTGAGATTAGCTCGGATCTTTTATTTAATAATTTATTTTGGTCTGGAAAGGTAAATAATAGCTATTTTTTCCTCCAGGCTGATAATTTTTTCTTATTTTCCAAGATATTTTTGGTGTGATGTGCGTTTTGTTTTTTATTTCCCAGATATACTTAGAAAGCATTGTGCTATTCGCATATTTACTATTTGTGAAAGATGTTTTGTGTACATAATTTCTTTGTTTCCAGGGTCCTTCAGTTACTCCTATGATAACGAAGAAAAAGTATACATAGGAGTAACTGAAGGACCCTGGAAACAAAGAAATTATGTACACAAAACATCTTTCACAAACACGAAACAAACTGGTGGAACATACAAAAAGTTAATTATATCTATCTATATATCAATATATTCGCTATTGTATTCATATAAAAATGTAAATTCAGGAACGCAAAGAAATGTACATTCATACACATCTATTCATTAAGGAATTGTATTTCTGATCAATCAAAATTCCTAAATAATTATATAGGTCACACTACAATATGTTTGACATGCAGACTCACTCTACACCTTTCAGACCATACCTCAATCAGATCTCATTTAAATATTCATGGAGGCCTACTGGATATTATTTGTAACATACTTGTTGACAACACTATAAATAGCGTCATCGACATGCAAAAAAAATGTTTTCCTTATTAATAAATGCAACAAAAAAAAACAACACTTAATAATATCTTGAACGTGTTTTGGAAAATGAAAACATTTTATAAAACATACATGCAACAAACTATTTCTTATTTAACAGTTAAAATATTTAATCCTTGAAAATGTCTAAATGTATAGCCGAAACGCTCGGCTAAAAAGAACATTCGGACAGTTTTTATATAATTTATCATCTGAAAAGAAAGAATTATTAGATCATATGAGAAATTGTATAAAAAAACTAAATAAAAGCACCTTGTCTGTCGTATTCTATATATATATATATATATATATATATATATATATATAGTAAGAATTGAAGTCAACACAATCATCAGGCCACATGCGTTGTGTTTTTTTCTCGGCTATTTAGATATACTGGTTAGTGTTGCATTGTGGGTAGTCAGTTCTAACAGTTATTTTGGTGGGAGTGGTTTGTTAATTTATTTGTTTGGATTAATTTATTTTTAAATATTCTTTTCCGTTTTCGATTTTTAAAAATGTATTAAAAATTTTGAGATGTGTTCTGATCGTTTATTTAGTAGGAAGTCAATTATAACTATTTTTCCTCCAAGCGGAGTTTGCAGTTTTCGGATTGATTGTTGTAGTCTATTCTGACGGTTATTTCGGCGGGATTGGATTGTTAATATTCTCAGCAAAATAACAGTTAAAATAGACTACCCACAATGCACCCATACATATAAATAGTCGAGAAAAAACACAATGCATGTGGCCTGATGATTACGTTTAGCGTGAAACAGTCTGTCGCCTCTGAGTGTTGACTTTAATGTACACTTTTACTACTTTCGCTACTTCCCAGACGGCATGAATTTAAGCGTGCCACTAGACTGGCATCTCGACCCCACCCTTTCACTGTCGAAACGGTTAAATGTAGCAGTCCCTTCTACTCCAATATCTTCATGTCTCGCACCTCTCGTCTGTGGAATTCCCTCCCTATTACTCGTTTCCCTGATAGCTATAATCTCCAACTATTCAAATGTAATGTCAGTCGACATCTCCAGATGCCCTGACCTATTCCCTGCCCTTCTCTTCATCCTTTCCTCCATCACGCCTCTTTACTCTTGACCCGCTCTCTAACCCAGCCCCTGCGTACTAGTGGCATCCCGCCTTGCTTGGGGTGAAATGCTTAAAAAAAATACTAAGATGTAGAAATTGAAATTCAAAAAGTGGGGCATCTCAAAACTCAGTCGATACCAATTGTTATTGGTGCAATAAGAACCATTCCAAGACTCTCTGGTGAAAGGAGTTTGGCCGAAATGCAAAAGATTGCACGCGTGAGTACTTCTCATGTCCTCAAGAACGCTTGACCAATGTGACAGATCGGGGACCTATACTACTGGAATTTGCTTCTACATTCTCATATATACATTCTCATAAGCCTGTACATTTCGAAGGATTTTTCATGTTTTGAAAGTTCTTCTGGGAGTTTTACACCTGTGATAATTTTAAATTTTCAAACTCTCTACTTAGAATGCGTAAACAAATTATGTGTACATAAATTTTATCTGCATGCATGTACACAACTTCAATGAAAGTTTAAACCAATATATATATATATATATATATATATATATATATATATATATATATATATATATATATATACGAATCAATGAAATCATTCAATAAAGTAAAATGAACGTCAGAATGGGTATGTCAGCTACACATCCAGCCATATGTACCAACAATCATAATCTGTTGACGTCCAATCTCTTGAGGTTTGTGGTTGAGACTCGTAAAATAAACAAGCAGACTCAAAACACGATAAGATGATAATAATAATAATGATAATAATAATAATAATAATGTCATTAGTGGCAGTAAGATTCTTAAGGGGAGCCAGGTGTGTGTGAAGTAAGACAATCTCCTGAGAGTAAGAGAGTTTATTTTAGCCAGATATTGTTTAGTTATAATAAATATCTCTATATTCTCTATATTGTAACGTAATCCTTCTTTAAGATCATCGGAAAGGCGATTTCGACAGAAATTTCTTACAGTATTCTATTGTTAAAGTTGGATTTATTCGTGTTATAGTTTTTGCAATGTGTGAGTTTCGAATTCTTAAATTGAAGTCTCCTCCGGGGGTAAACAGTCTGGTGAAGATATTGACAAAGTCGTAGCTTAAAGCTTGTTAAAGAAAGTGACGTCAACATTTTCCTCACGTTGATTCACATATACACACATTATACATATATATATATATATATATATATATATATATATATATATATATATGTGTGTGTGTGTGTGTGTGTGTGTGTGTGTGTGTGTGTGTGTGTGTGTGTGTGTATAAAATCAAGCAATGTCTGTATGTACTAAAATATCTATCAGCATAAACAGATATCCACATCTTGAAAATACTCCTCTACACCTACACGTTGTACGCTACGGCCTTCTTCAGGTGATTGCAATTTCGATACAAACCCTTTATTTCGTTCACCGGGGTAAATTGTTCTAGTTACACGTGTCATGCCTCTTCCGGATGTCCGAGTTATTTCGCTTTAACTCAACCCCCACCCAAGTTTGCTTCACCACTGCTGTGCTCCGGTATTGAACTCACAACACTCTGGGTCCAGTCACGGGAGGGTACGGTTCGAAATTCCAATCACCTGAAGAAGGCCGAAGCGTACAACGGCCGAAAAATTATAAATATGACAATGAAGATGAGGATAACAGTCCGAATAATGTAAGTAATCATAATACCTCATCTCAGAGATATAGAGAGACTGATATACATAAAATTATATGCACCCACCCACGCGAACACAAAATATGTATACACAGAAATGCACAACTTATCACACAGCTGTGGTTGAGATTGATTCGAATCATAACCCCATTCTGGTGGTACTCAACCTACTGTTCAGCAATGTATGGAGTACAATACATTTAATAGGGTTTTCAGTTTTTATTTGGTAGACAGTCGAGTTCGCGCGTGGAGGAGACCGTTATAAAACTGTGGATCCAACTTATAAGCAATGAGGCTTTGGAAGCTGGTGATTGGTCTCTAATGATGAGTAGTGTGATTTGTCAGACACTAGTTTGTGACCCTTGTGAATTATCTTCATAGATGCGATATGCAAAGATTTTGTTGCAGACTATTTGCATCGATTTATGTTCGCCATCTTTCTCGGCGTTGATAGTTTCAGAAAGAGACTTACTGGGATGTCCATGGACACATCCCAACAGCTGGGCGAGACAGGAGGATTTCTTTGGTAACGAAGCAAAGAATACTGAGCTGTTCCGTGACATCTGTCCTTCTTTACGGCAGCGAATGTTGGACGATTCCCTCGAAGATGAAGAAGAGACTCGAGGCGACATAGATGTGGTTCTACAGAAGAATGATAAGGATATCATGGACCGTGCACGTGAGCAACGATGAAGACTTCGAGAGGTTGCAAACAAGGACGAGGATTATACTTAACATCAGAAGAGGCAGATGGAGTTTCTGAGACACATAATGAGGAAAGAGGGCCAGGAGAATCTGATACTCATGGGTCGAAGAGAGGGAAAGAGAGACAAAGAAAAGCAGCGCGTGACATACCTGGCAAGCTTGAGCAGGTGGACGACAGAACGCGGTCTGGGAAGGAAGCAGATGGAATGGACTTGTTGAGAGCTGCAAGGGATAGAGGGAGTTGGCAAGCCATGATCGCCTACGCCCTGAAAAGACATGGCTCATAAAAAGAAAGAAAACAAACTCCCATTCGACACTGGTGGCACGAAATTAGTTCCAGAAATACTGGGCTAGCTTTCAGGTAAGTTATTACTCCAATGCATATCTCATTAAATTTCTTTTTAGGACACCCAACTTGCTTATGGAATATCCTCGAAGAGATGTATCTACACAACTCCTTCCTTTCCACGTAGTATCCATTCCATGTAGTGTTGCCCCGATTATTCAGATAAAAGTATGTGTAACATGTTATTCGGTCTTTTCTTTGATGTATTATCTTCATTCCACTGGTGACCGATTATGGCTTTCCGTAGACGTGTCTTTTGTCATTCTAAGTAACTTTTTACAATCCGTCTTTGTCTCTGTTCTGTCGTCCATTATCACATTAAGTTAATTCCTTAACTAAAAATATTTTACCATTTTGCCTTTTTAGAACGTTCGCACACATTTCTGACAGTTTTTTTTTTTTTTTGTGTAATAAAATCTGATCTGTCTTTTGACATTCTTTTCACTTTATTAGGTCGGGGATCCTGTTTGTCATCATTTTCTCTTGTCTTTCCTTCTTGTCGAGAACAACATTTTCTTTCTTTGCCTTTTTTCAGAACTTCTTTTCATGTATTCGGAAATGAACATCTTCAGTGTAACACAACTTCGTACTTGTTCTTGACGTCGACCACATATATTTGCAATTGAATTCGTTGTGAAGTTTTTCATATTGTAATTTAAGTTGATTTAGTTTTCTTCACTTGGAACCGTCTGCATAGTTTGTCTAAGATCAGAAGGTCATCGCTTGGGTTTGAAATTACAATTCCATTTTGATAAGCAACCGTAAAGCAATATGTCATGAGAAGAAGCGATTGTTTGCTTCTATAAACAAATATATATAGTTTGCATGTGCATGAATAGTAAAAAAAAACAAAAAAAACAAAAAAAAAACAGACTCGTATTTGCAAAATATCACCCATTTAAGACCTGATGAGGTCCGACGTTGCTTAACTACAGTGATAAAAGGTAAACCGTTGATTGATTTGATCGTACGAGCCAAATAATCATCAGTGTTTTATTCTTAATATTAAATAAAATTACTCTTATTTTTATATTTTTTTTTATTATAATCCAAAATGTTTTTAGATATTTTATGTGTGGTAACTTATCCCCTTTAATATTCACTGGAATAACACTAATTTTCATTGAACCGAGTTTTTATTTATAGGAATATTGATCATATTAGGTCAATAAATACAAACACACACATATGTATATATGTGTGTGTTTCGATATATGTTTAAAATATTAAACTAAATGTATATGCATATCTTTCTCTCTCTCTCTCTCACACACACACACACACACACACATACATACACACACACATTTGTATATAAGAAATAATTGATTTATTTTTAATCCGACATTCTATTACTTTTTTTAAACCTAGGGAAGCTTACTGAATAGAATAATCACGCGAAGGTTGATAATGAACGATAATACTTAGGACAAGAACAACACATATAAGATTCACCAACGTGCGTAGAAATAGTCAACTGCTAGAAATGAGTCAAGTGAATTCCACTATGAATCTCCAACTGCAGACCAACATACAGTATTTACTACTGTATTTATGTGAATGGGGACATACCCATTATCGTAAGTAGGTCTCCTGCAGCATACATAAAACATTCTTAATGAACACGTTTTCTTCATTAAGGCTTTTTGAGTAACGTAATACTCGCTGTTTAAGATTAAAACAAAAACGGGACGTTTATTTCAAACAGAAGGATCCATTAAAATAACGTTTAAAGTAATAAAATATATAATGTATGCATATGTATTTGCATATTCCTTTTCTTACTTATATAAGAAGGCTCCATTTTAATTTTCTATATGTATTGAATTTAAAATTTGTATTTCTTGTATCTGATATGGGAGATAAACTGATTGTAGATATAAACAGTTTGAAAAAAGGAAGCAGCCCTGCATGGTAACTGCCAGTTTCAAATTTCAATTCTATCTTTAGATTAACTAATCTGAAGATTGCATTGGAGAGTGGAATTGAGAGTCACTATACAGCGCTGATGCCTGCGTTCACACACACAGAAGTCATAACATAATTTACCTATTAGAATGCACACTATGCATGAAACAATGTGGCGAAATCTAAATGGCCTTTCACGACAGAATTAATAATTATCGGAATCGGATCAAGTCGGCTCTCCACAAAAGATTATTACCTGTAGAACATTTCCGCCTACAAAAAACATGATTTTAAAAACGATGCCAAATTCACTAAATTGAAAAAATAGAAATAGACAGAAAAGATGACGTTAGGAAAATATTAGAACAACAAGAACACAAATGGATTTGCGCCTCAAAAGACTTTTTCCAGGCTGGCTTAACAACAAATTTAACAACATAGATAGAATATATAACCACATAAATCAAACCCTACCCACATTTCTCACCCACACAAGACAGACATGCTTGCAGATGTTTTGAGGTTTCACACTTATACAAAAACCCTTACCAATATACAGACTGACATACTTCCAAATAAAAGAGGGGAATTTTGCGACCCTTGAATCTCCCCAGCCTCTATCTTAAAAACAACTTGAAAGAAGCCGTTTGACCAACACAAGAACAGACCAAAATTGACGATAAAAAACAAATGAAAACTACATATAAAGTCCATTTTCTACATAAACAGTCATTCACTCCTGTAGTTCACTGTTACTAATAAGCAGAATTTGTTTTTCTCCTGATGATGACCATACTTGCCGAAACTAGTCGAGGAACCTAATTGAAATAATAAAACCCCAAAATATTAATATACAATCCAGTGTGTCTGAAAATTTTAATTTTTAAATATTTTTTTTATTATATATATATATATATATATATATATATATATATATATATGCCGGACTCTCCCGTTGTTTTTTGGGGGTTTTTTTTACGTATGAGATCAGACTAATTATATTGTGCAGATTCGCGCTTTAAATAATGCCAGTCGCTGCCATGACATGTAAGCGGTAAACATGTAGAGGTAGCTGAGGTTAGGACAAGCCAGGGCAAACTGCGACCCGAAAAGACATTTGGAAAAAAGAAGCACATCTAAAATTTCATAACCTGGTCGAAGTAAACTGGCACCTTGGGCCAAGGTTTGCCCTCCTTATGCAATAAATTCGGACCCGTGTTTAACAATGCGATACGCATGCGCAATCAGTCAACCTACCAACTTTTGTTTCCTTTTCTCTTTCGATTTTGTCGTTGTAACAGTTAAGTCAGTAAATTTCCTACCTTGTGGATCAATGAATCCTTCACAGAAGCGCAAGGTTGGTGATGAATACCGTGTATTTAATGACAACTGGATACACAAACACATCTTTTGCAACACTGGTATTAAAGCATTATGCTTAATTTGCAAGGAAACTGTTGCCGTATTTAAGGAATATAATTTGAAACGGCACCACCAAACTAAAGATGAAGAATTTTGCAACAATTTTTCTGAGGAAAAACGTAAGGAAAAAGCTGCAGAGTATGTTATGAGGCTTTAGAAACAAAAATCAATATTCGTCAAGCTCGCTGGTCTTCAAGATAGTACTACAAAATGTAGTTTCATTGTAGCTTACAACCTCGCCAACACTAGTCATTTTCAGAAGACGAGTTTGTGAAGCGATGCATGGTGGATTGTGTACGTGTTATATGTTCTGAAGTTAAAGGGAAATTTGAAAATATTTCACTATCAAGAAGGACAATAGTACGGCGCATTGACTTAATAAGTGAAGAACTCAAAGAACAGCTGAACACGGCAAGCAAAAATATTGTTTGGATTTCATTGGCTCTCGATGAGAGCACGGATAATGAAGACACTGCACAATTACTTGTATTTATCCATGGAATTGATGCACATGATTTGACTGATGGTCAGAAACGTTTAGAGTTTAATTTACTTCTTCCTTTAAAACTGACCGTTTCTGTATGAAAAAATTGGTTTGAGTTGGCAAAATTACTTCTACGTTATCCTTATAAAAACCAAATGTTCACCTTCCTGGGCATTTGATGGTAATATATATTATGAAATGGACAAAGTCCGACAATTATTTAAGACATTTTTTTATGTTTATACGTTCTTTTTACAGATACAAATATTTAAGTAAATGCTCTGTTTATAATAAACAGTATTAACAACATTTACCGGCCTGAATGTCCGAGAAATTTTAATAGAAAATATGCGTCCTCCGACAGGAATCGAACCTGTATCCTATACGGAACCGTCATATAGCCTGACGTGCCTTAACCGATTGCGCCACAGAGGAGCATTTCGGTCAGCAAGGTCGATTTTACTCTTATTAAACTCAATTCAGATATGAATGAATGAGAGAAAATCATGGAGAATTAATACATTTTATTATAAACAGAGCATTTACTTAAATATCTCTATCTATAAAAAGAACGTATAAACATAAAAAATGTCATATATAAGGAGAGAGTTATATATATATATATATATATATATATATATATATATATATATGGAGAGAGAGTTATATATATATATATATATATGGAGAGAGAGTTATATATATATATATATATATATATATATATATATATATATGGAGAGAGAGTTATATATATGGCTAGAGAGTTATATATATATATATATGGAGAGAGATTTATATATATATATATATATGGAGAGAGAGTTAGTTATATATATATGGAGAGAGAGTTATATATATATATATATATATATATATATATATATGGAAAGAGAGTTATATATATATATATAGAGAGAGAGAGAGAGTTTTATATATATATATAGAGAGAGAGAGAGTTTTATATATATATATATATAGAGAGAGAGAGAGAGAAAGAGAGAGTTATATATAGATAGATAGATAGAGAGATAGAGAGAATTATATATAGATAGATAGATAGAGAGAATTATATATATATATATATATATATACATAGATAGAGAGAGAGAGAAAGAGAGAGTATATATATATATATATATATATATATATATATATATATATATATATATATTATATACATAAATATGAGAGAGAGAGAGAGTTATATCATTTTTTGCGACCTGACTGGAATATCACTGCAGATTATTATTGTAGTTATTTACAACTGATGCATTAAAAGTACAGTGGATTGGAAAATACCGAACTCAAACATTGACACACGACCGAGATTTATGAATGGAGCTGGTCAAGTACTTCCCTGCACAACGACCGCACAAACAAACCCGGCCGTAAGATGATGATGATGAAGAGGAGGAATGATGATGCATCAAGTATTTCAGGGTAACGTAAAACCATCACACGCCACCCTGTAGAAATGAATGCAGTTAAGCATCAATATTAATTCTTACTCTCTTAGCTAATTACATCTCTTCCTTAAAGAGTTACAAAGCCCTAACAGATGTACAGTGATGCGGGACGATGTTAAAATAGCTTCTCGTCGTTTTTCAACTCTTATGATCCCAGGTTTTATGTTGATGGAATAAGTACACTGCCAGATTGTTGTGAAATACGTTCACTCACATATCTGTTTAGAGTATAGCCCTTTGAAAGCACGTTTATGTTAGCTAAGCAATTAACTAGGAATTTTGAATAAATCCAAAATGTGTTTCTCCATATTAAAAACATTTCAAATACCAGAAGATGAATGCGATCGACACATCAAAGATAAGCACGATGGCCAATAAGATTACCGGTGATAAAATCATGAAGACACTATTGACTTGGTGAGAAAAAAAATGGAAAGAGTGAAAGAGAGAGAGAAAAAGATAAAGAGAGAGAGAGAGAGAGAAAGGGAGAGAGAGAAGGAGAGAGAGACAAAAAGAGAGAGAAAGGGAGAGAGAGAAAGGGAGAGAGAGAAATGGAGGGAGAGAAAAGAGAGAGAGTGAAAAGAGAGAGAGAAAAGAGAGAGAAAGAGAGAAAAGTGAGAGAAAGAGAGAAAAGAGAGAGAGAGATAGGTAGAATCAGAAAAGAAAGATATTAGATATATTTAAAATGATTTAATCCGGTATTACTCAAATATGAAAGTGTGAGCAACATTTAAACATAGGATTGAGGCAGTTGGGGAAAAAACAAAGAGGTAGCGACTGAAAAAGAATGTCACGTGATTCATTCCAAATTAATAGGAATATATGAAACCCATATAAGGAGAGTTGTATATCCTCCAATAATTTCACATAATTAACACCATTTTTTTTAAGAGACGGAAAGCGGAAGAAGCATTAAGCACGCCGTTTATTTTCACAATGCTATTCGCTGCTGTGTTTAGAAACTGCTAGCACGTGTGTTGTTATCCGAAGAAGAATATTGCAAGAGAATAATGGTTGGTGTTCGAAGAACGGCAACAGATCTCCGTCGTTGAAAAAAAAAAACGAATAGCTTCTACGTAACGCAGTTGTCATTCTTTACCTAAGGCCCTACCATCTGAGGCCGAAAGTTTATTTTGCAACAAATAGAACATTTTTTTAATCATTTCACCCCAAGTAAGGCGGGAATGCCACTAGCACGCAAGGGTTACAGAGAGTAAAAGCAAAAGTAAAGAGAGTGTTTGAGGAAAATATAAACAGAAGGACGGGGATCAGGATCAAGGCATCAAAAGACGTCGATTGACATTACATTTGAAGACTATAGCCATCAAGGAAGCAAGAAGGAGAAAGGGAGAGAAGAGACTTTTGGAGTAGAAGAGGCAGTTACATTTAACAGATTCGACAGTGAAAGTGTGGGACCTAGATGCCAACCTAGTATCACGCTTAAAATTCATGCAGTTGGGGCACCAGTGAAAGTGGCTCGTCAGAGCAGTTGCCATGAAAATATTTGTAGAAAAGAGAGAAAATCAAATTTCAACTTCCTCTGAAAATACAAAACTTTCAAAACTTTTGCCAACGTCTAAGCCAATAAAAACGATCGATGAGTCAGTGTGATTTGTTTTGTTTTAAGGCATATGTTTTACGGCATATCAACATTTTCATTGCTGGTAATATTTTTTCCAAAAATGTATTACTGGTAATAATTATTCCTTCAAAAATATATTACTGGTATTACAACCTATTTTTACACTCTCATAGGTTTTTGACCCCATTTTGGGGGCTAACTATTTGCCCATAGCTTGGACCAAACAGGTGCGACCACCCCGGGTCAGGGTGGACCTGGAAACACCAGCAATTAAGAGATGGTTCCACGCTCCTCAAAACCTCCTGATCAGAGGCCTTGTCTTGGACGCAATTTATCGTTATACCTGGGACAGGAGTCAGCGTGATATTCTTTGGTTAAATAAAAGGGACAAAGTAGACAGAAGTACATTTAAGTGTTAGGTAATAAAAGAATTCGAATAGGGGTTCAAATAAGGTGGGTCGTGTCACCTATAGCAACGGATGATGACAGGGTGACTGAACTAGATGAATTCATAAGCAGTACGTGCATCATTTAGTTGGATTAAATTGTTTATACATCAGCTGACTCAGAAGAGTTTTAACTCCAGTATTCTTAATGAAGAAACAAACTATCCAGGAACGATATAAAAAAAACATTTATACTATTCGTCATCTACATAGAATTCAAAGCAACCCTGGAACAAAATAAACGATACTAAGAAGGGTGCCTTGTCAACTAAATATACAAAAAGACCTAAAAGACCAACTGGGCGGTCACAATGGATTCTCGAGTGCATACAAGCCTTCCCTAATCCTATTGAATTAATATAACATAGGACATAACTCCTGAATGGTAAAGTTAGTATTAGGAAGAAACTTATGGGTTAGTTGGCGAGCAAAAAAAGGATTTACTAGACGTATAAATTTCGTTAGGCACTATCTAAACGAGAAAATGAAAAATACTAAAATATCTTTAAAGGTTGGAGGAAGAAATAAATATTAAAAATAAATTAGGCAAGGATTTCTCATACTTATCCTATCATATCGAAATTTTGATAAATTTTCTAAGATTTTTTTCTTTTTATCCAACATTAGAAGAAAATAAAGACTTAAATAAAAATAGAAATATAAAAATTAAGACACTGAAATCAGGTAAAATACCTCTCAAGAAGGGAGGAAACTGTGCTCTGCCTAACTATCCAAGTTAACGGTTTATGCTGGGATTACAAACCCGTAGAAGAATTATGTTGTTTCAACTTGATATATGTGCAGAAACAGATGAATTCTATGCATAGAGAGATGAATATAAAAGGGTACACACGATAAGATACAGGCAAACTGCCAAAAGTGTTGAGATGTGTGTGTAAAATGAATCAGTGTAGCCATAGAAATCAACACTGCATAATGACTTTCAGTTTCAAATCTAATTATCTGTATATATATATATATATATATATATATATATATATATATATATATATATATATTAAAATATATAAATTTGATAAATATATATGGGTAATCATTTATATATACGTAAACTTTACTTATTTGTACAGATTATCGAATACATATAAACCGAAAAACCTATTGTCGAGCATGTAGAAAGAGAAAGACCGAATTTAAAATAAGAGAAATATGCTCTCTCTGGGAGGGGGAAGAGAGAGAGAGAGACAAAGAGAGAGAAGTGAATAGACATGGATCGATAGATATATTAAAAGATATATAGTTAGTTGGAAATAAATAAATAAATAATGAGTCGAAAAAAATTAAAAATGGAAAAGAAGTGCAATGAAGCTTTTGGAGACGTTGCAGTCTGACTGGCCTCGTTTTCGCTTTATTTCGACGCTCTGGTGCCATATTGGCGCGGAGATTCACACCAATTCCAGCAAATCAGCAAAAACGCAGACTTCCATTAATGTTCGGCGTTGTAATCGATAAATATTCGCCAAAAAGGAGTCCTGTCTCCTTAATGGCTTATTTAATCAGTTCAGGGTCAGTGAAGGATGTTGGATCTGCGCAGACAGGGTAAGAAAAATGAAGGCCTCTGTCTGTTAGGCGAGATAAAAAAAATCATTACTTTCAAAGTGAAATACACTCTCCAGCGTTTTCAAAAAAATATTTTCTAATTTTTGTTTTGTCGTTATTACTTTCTAAGTGTTTATAAATACTTGCGAACGGTTTACCACTCCGAGATATCTGATATCTATCACAACTGCGTTCGGTTAGTTTGTTTTCTTGCCAGCTCGCGGATTGATTTTCATGAAGAATACGATAGTGCTATTAAATAACTGGCGCTATCTGATCTTTTAATCTAAAACCTATCAACATATTTGACATATATTTCTATGGTTGCTTGCTTTTGCACTTCAGTAAATTACATTTGCTTGCATTGATGTGCATCTACCGTACATCTATTCCGTTTGCAACGGTACATTAATGAGCATTTCCTATGAAGAAAAACAATTTGCCTAATATTCATTTTTTTTAATACAGTAGATCCCTGACAACCGGACAAAGAGTGCTGGATGAGAAATAGAGTAGAATCCCCTACAACCGGACTAAGAATGCCTTCCGGATATGAGGAATTGGTTACAAAGTCCGGATATGAGGGGTTATATTTAGATTAAAATAAAAGAACTGAAATCAGGTTTAACATTTATTTTCAATGTTTTATAGTAAACAAAATAATCTAATGGTTCCGTGAAATATAACGGAAACGATTTTAAGGAAAAAGAAATAAATTATGTAATGTTAATGAAAATTCATTAAATTAAATATGCTACGTATGCAAAACAAATAATGTAACGAAGATTTTTTTAATCGCTGTTGCATGATGATTCTTTCTCTTCTAATGTCATTCTCAACCTTTTCCGTATTTCGTTTTGCTTTTGTTCTTGACATTTTTTAACGGAAGACACTTTTTAACTCTACGTGCCTTATTGCAATCGTCATAGCTGAATGCTGGCTTTCTTTCCATAAAACTGACAACCTTTTCAATAGATTTTTTAGTTACAGTCCAGGTTTCCTCACAATCATGCATCGCGTCGCTGTCTTGTTGCAGGTGTGTCTCGTTGTCATCCTTTCCTCCTATTCCCATCATCTTTTGCACCTTTGCAAGCCATTATGGTTAAATAAGCATACACAATTATCCAAAGTAAATTTTATGAAAAACAGAAATTTCAAATCAGCTACATATCACCCAGAAATATACACATCAAAATCGTATCCGGATATGAGGAATTTCGTTGTATTAATCGTCATTTCCTTAATGAAGCGATATATTAAATCATTCAGGGAAAATGTTAAATCAAATTTCAACTGTCAGGCTGTGTACTTATTGATTCACCCATTTTTAAGCAAGTGTTGGTGTGACCGTATTTTGATATCAGCTATAGCACAAAGGTTTCAAGGAATCCTTTCATGGTTTAAAGAACGAGTGCATATGCGTTCAATTCCGTAAGTAATTTTCAGAAAGCATAGTCTGTGATAGACGGGGATAAAAAGATTCGGATATATTTCATTTTGAGCCGAAAATATGCCATGATGCTTTCACGCATCTCTTTAAAAGCAATATAAAAATAACCTTAATATTATAGATTCTCTGATAGATCCTTCGGGGACATATTTCTTCAGTCATCAATTATTTCTTATATGTACCGCCATTTAATTCAGAATTCCACTTCGATTGTGAGTTGTGATGACGAGAAAGCCATAGTTCTAGTAACTGATTATTCCCTTCTTACTTTGAACAGCTTCCATGTTGATAACTTGTGTTTTTCTTTCAATTATTCATTATCCGTCGGCCAGAGGGAAGAGTTATTCATGCGCAAAGTCAGTGTAGCCAAGTTTCTAAGGACAGATGTGAGTATGAATAAATGTCTTTAGGCGAAGTTTTGATATCAAGGACACATACACGTGTCTGTGTGTGTGAATGGGTAAGTTTATTGTTATTCGTAAACCTATATAGTTTTATAAGTTTGCCTATATTGTTCATCAAACACTAAAGCTATTATCGAACTAATCTTACGCTACAAGCCTGTGATAATATTTTGTATATTGAATGACAAATATATATCAATATATATCCACATGACTCATTAGAACATTTCCAATCTGTTATCCACAACATTACTCAGTAAAAAAAATATTAATTTAATCAAAGATCGCTATCCTCTGTTTAGATTTTGTTAACATCCCCCCTCTCTCACTCTTTCCCATTTAATAATTTAAGATATTACTTTTGTACGAGAAGCCTCAATTTTTACATCATCCATCATCATCATCATCTTAGAGTCCTTACGCTAGAGATACTGATATACCAAAGTCATGGAATAGCAGTCGGAAGGCAATAAGTAGCGCAAACTTATTTTGACGTCATGGAAATTCCCAAACCTATATCAATAGTACACTAACATTTCGTAAGTATGAACACCTAGGTTACTCATGGCAAGGCGACGTGCATTATCGGAGTTCGAATGGGGCAGAATAATAATGGCTAGATAGATGTGACATTTCATTTCTGAAATTTTGTAAACACCTGATACGATCTATGATGTTACGTGTGTACTGGGGATAACTTATGGAAGACATTACCATCATCCATTGGATAGCACAGGTAACAGACATATCCAGAATGTCAGTTCTTCAGCCTCTATGCGATATAACAGCAGAAGATCCACTGGGATGGCACTGTTAATGGCACGGTACCGGTATCTCTGTTTTCCCTTGGCTTGTGAAGTCACTAACAGGACTATGAAATATTTGACAACTTATGAAGTGGTCCGATGAGTTACAATTACAGTGATTTCGTGCTGAGAGTAGGGTTCAGGATTGTCGCAGACCACAAAAAGGCCATGATGTACAATTTTCAATAAGGCATAATGTGTGGTGTGCTCCTGT
Organism: Acanthosepion esculentum; assembly: GCA_964036315.1. Taxonomy (NCBI): domain Eukaryota; kingdom Metazoa; phylum Mollusca; class Cephalopoda; order Sepiida; family Sepiidae; genus Acanthosepion; species Acanthosepion esculentum. Next base: position 28,142,885 of record OZ038495.1, on the reverse strand, counting down.
GCCATCACCGAGTTCCTTTGTTTCAACTTCTTTTATATGTGCCATGTCTCATTAAGATGTAGGCGATCATGGCTCTACACGACCTCCTGTCTCTTGCAGCTCTTAATAAACTTTGTCTTTCTTTTATTTCCCCTAAGCCATTACTTAAGCTCACTAAGTAAGTTACGCGTTGTTTTCCGTATCCCTCTTGCCCTGTCCCGTGAGTATCAGATTTTCCAAGCCCTCCATTCTCGTTATGTGCCCCAGAATCCTCAACTGTCTCTTCCTGTACAAATTTCCTTTTTGTTTCCATTTTGTCTTCGTGCTTCTATAAATCCACAACGGGTTATTACAGCAGGATAACGCACCCTGTCTCCGGGCCGAAGTGATCGAATATTAACCTTAAGAGCATCCTGGAGACTTTCGACGAATGCTGTTAGTCATCACGTTCAGTCAAGCACTATTTGCATCCAAGATTTTGCACTTACAAATATAAAGATGTGGACAGCAAAGATTACTATATTCTGCAAATATTGATTGAATCGTTTTCTACGGCATAACCCTTTCTAGGTTATTTAAAGCCAGAAATTATTTTTTGATTACAAGCACTTTTTTAAGATAATGTCTCAGTGATACAAATCTTACAAATTAATCCATATGTGGGGGAGAATATGTGGATTCATACCTTTCCCAAGAGAATTTGCGCGTAATTAAATGTAACAAACCCAACGGGAATTGGAACTCCGCTCTCCGGTTAACAATTCCGAGCCATCATCTATCGCACCACCCTCACACCCAAGCTTAGAGCACCTGTTATTCCCAAGCAGTCACCCACCTAGGTACTGACTAGGCTGGACGTTGCTTAACTTTGGTGATCTTACGGGGACCGTTGTTTTAACGTGATGTGATGGTAAGCCTACCTCTGCGAAGGTCTTCCGAACATTGTGAAATCGATACTGGGCACATAACATGAATTCAGTGTAAGTATCAGTAAAAAAAAAAAATAAAACGAAAAAACCTACAAAATGAAACATACATAAAAGTGAACGCTTAAAAAAAAACTACATTCTTAAACCTAGATCAATAACTATGGGTATATAGTACCCAGCACAAATTTTCCTATTTTTAATTACAATTTTCAGTACCTGATTTTCTTGCCTAAATAATGTTTTTCAGTTCCTATTAATGTTAACTTAAAGTACAAAGTTTGAAGTGCTTGCATGCAAAATATTTCAAATCAAGATTTATATTTTATTTTATTTTATTTTTTTTGTTGATATTTTCAAAATCGGGCATGATATACCCATGGTTAGTAGTAATATAACTTTAATTCATGTTTAGTGTTCTAGGGTTAAAAAAAGCATTAATATATATTTATAATATGAAGTATATCAGTTAATTATTTGGAACGGTGTTCGACTCTCTGGTACTGAAGTTACAAAAAATAAAAGAAAGAAAGATTTTAATTTTATTCACAAATATTTTTGCATTCTTTGTAATTCTTCCATAACTATTTTTGTTTTCATTAATGATTCTCTTTTAACCCTTGTTTAATGTAAATTCCCGTTAACGTTTGTTTCTCACGAGATTAACCCTGCCTTAGTCACATGTGGTGTTTTGTTACCCCAACATTTTTTTAAGTACTCGTAATTCCTAGTTGCTAACCAGTTTCTTTTGCTTCCCTCCACTACCCTGATTTAGTGAGGGTGTGCAGCACGAGGTGTGGTGTAGTTGTAAATCAGTTGTTGTGGGGAAACAGACTACAGGGGACTGTCTATTTTCGGAAATCCGTGGTGACTAACTCAAGGTTAAATAAATCATAAAACGAACTCTTATCAATAATAAAGACACGGGCAGAGTTTCCTTAATACGCTTGCTCTAGAGTTCTGATTCATAAATCGAGGTTAATGAATTCTTTTCTTACCGTGTGTTCTACTAGTGATATATTGTAGTACATCACTAGGCTAAATTTAGTGGATATCTCTTAATAGTACTCGTGGTAATAGGGTGCTTAGTACGACGGTATTACAAACTTTTCAATATGAATTCGATTCTTTCTGATTCCTTTCAAAACGTCTGATAATGTGCCATAGTACCAAAGTACTTATATAATTAAGGTATGCAATAGTTGCAATATGTGTTTGTGTATTCTAAGCTGAAATTCTGGTGCGGAATACTGGAACGAAATTTTATTTATTTACGATTTTCTTTTTAATTGAGAGCAATAAAAAGTCGTGGAATGTTTCCTTCGTGGGAGGAAATGTAATATCTCCTATTAGAAAGGTAGGTTTCGAAATTAATTTATAAATTGAGCAGTTTTTTTTTCTTTTTTTTTAAGCTTATAACCCCAAGCAAGGCTGGAAGCCACTAGCACGCAAGGGGTTACAGAAGGTTTGGAGGAAGAGCAGATAGGAGTGGTAAAGGAGAGGATGTGGAGAAAGATAGTAGATCGATCAAGACAAGGGGGTTACAGAAGATTTGGAGCGAGAGCAGATAGGAATGAAAGGTGAAAGGATGTGGAGAAGGGAAGTGGATAGATCAAGGCAACTGGAGATGTCGATTGACGTTACACTTAAATAGTTGGAGATTATATTTGTCAGGGAAACAGGAATAAGGAAGGGAGTTCCACAGGCGAGATGTGCGAGACATGAAGCTATTGGAGTAGAAGAGACGTCTACATCTAACAGTTTCAACGGTGAAGGGGTGGAAACGGGATGCCAGCCTCGTAGGACGTTGGAATTTATGAGGCCTACGAACCAGCGAAAGCAGCTCATCGGAGCAATTACCGTGAAAGTATTTGTAAAGAAGACAGATTCCAACAAATATGCGATAAGAGGAGTAGAAATAAGAGTTGACTGCTGCGATTCTCATTGAGGATTATCTGAAGGAAAACATCAATCCTCGAACTCTTTTCGCAGAATTTCATCTGTTACTTTATTTTTCTGGACATGGAACAATACTTGTTCTTTGACCCTTTTTTTCCAGCATCTGTTTCGGCGATTGTTTTTAATATTATCCTTTAAATTGGCGAGTTTCTAATAAACTATGTAATATCTCGAACTTTTAGTCTTTTCTTTCCAGATATTATAGTTTCCATCAATCGCACTTTTTCCTCGTGATGGCATAGTAGAATGCATAAAATACTTTTGTGTAATCGTCTTTTAAGTTAGTGTCGTGTTTTTTTTTTGGAGGTGGGGTTGTTGCAGTTTTGTTCTTGGTAGTTTAGAATTGGGTTAGACTCGGCTCTGCTGACTATCCAAGATTCTATTCCAAGAGATAATTTTTCACCTTCAACCTACTTTCTCGCCGTCTTTGTTTATTCATGTTACGACCGATTCGAAATATTTTACATTGGGTTTGCATTTTAAAGTTAAGGTGAATTTTATATTTACTGCTAAACAGTGTTTTAATTCGCATCCACAAGCAGTTTTTCCTTAAATATTTAGTATAATTTTAAGTTAATATAAAAATCATACAATGTTTTAACTTTTTCCTATTTAAGAAAAGGAAATAATAATAATAATATGAATATGACATTACAATATTAATAATAATACGAATAATAAGAATGTCCGGTTTTTCCTTAAATGTTTAGTATAATTTTAAGTTAATATAAAAATCATACAATACAATGTTTTAACTTTTCTTGTTTAAAAAAAAAAAGAAATAATATTTATAAAAAAGTTTTTACTTAATTATTATAAACAAATTACGTTTTATCCTTATTTATGTTTACCTTTATAATAATATTAGAAAAATTATAATTTACTTATAATGTATTAATTTATAATTTTATTATTTTCCAGTTTTCCTAATTTGGTGTTTCCTGCAAGTCATTAGCAAATATTGTACCTTAGACCTGAAGTAAAGGAAGATATGTAGAAAGTTATCGAAGAGATTACACTGAACATTTCCTGTATATATGAGTAGTACTTATGGACATATTACTTTGTAACTCAGATCGTTATAGATTAAGTAGGGATTATCTTAATGTATTAATTTATAATTTTATTATTTTCCAGTTTTCCTAATTTGGTGTTTCCTGCAAGTCATTAGCAAATATTGTACCTTAGACCTGAAGTAAAGGAAGATATGTAGAAAGTTATCGAAGAGATTACACTGAACATTTCCTGTATATATGAGTAGTACTTATGGGCATATTACTTTGTAACTCAGACAGTTATGGATTAAGTAGGGATTATCTTAATATGTACGACAGTATTCTTTTAATCATTTTACGGACTCCTATTATTACTGCTATAGTCGTTGTGTGTACATTATTGAAATTTCTATATCTAGCTCCCGATGTTTGGAAATTGAAGTTTGTCAAATTTTCTTTACTCAGATATGTTTTATCAGACGGAAAGGACATCTCTCTAAGATAGCATTTACATATTTTGAAAATATTATATCGGGTCTATTGGTTTGTATTCTGCGGTCAATATGTAAGGTGAACTTCCGGGGCATTATAATATTTTTTAACTTCTAGCATTGGTGTTGGTTTCTGTTCATACACTGTTTTTTTTTTCTGTATGGATAATGTTATAATGTTGACATATCTTTCAATGCAGATATTTCCCTACGATATCATGCCTATATTTAAATCCATTTGCAGATAGGATAGAGCAACATAGATGGCCAGTTATTTCATCGGCTTTCCTTAGTTTGGTTTGTTTTGTTTTACGACATATCAACCACAATGGGTTATTTAATGCCGACAAAATTTTCTTTTTTTTTTATGTATAGTTTGGTTTGTTTAGTTTTGTGGCATATTAAATTCAATGGGTTATTTAATGCTAACAAGATTTTTATTTCTGGTAATATTTTTTTCAAATATTTATTGCTGTTACTAATTTTTTTTAAAGTATTTCTGGTATTAAAATCTATTTTTACACTTTCATAGTGTTTTGAGTCAGGTTGTGGGGTCAACTATTTGCCCATAGCTGGGACCCTAACAGGTGCTACCACCCCGGGTCAGGGTAGACCTAGGAACACCAGCAATTAAGAGGTGGTTTCACGCTCCTCAAAACCTCCTGATCAGAGGCCTTGTTGCTGGACGTAGTTTATCGACTTACCCAGGACGGTCGGCTTTCCTTGAGTAGCTTGGATAAATCCAGTCGTTTCTGTTTTCAGCTCAGCGCTCGAAAACTACTGATAGGTAAGTTTTCTATTAGAATATTCATGATGGAGGTTCGGCAGTATAAGGGTTATTTTTGTTTATCACATTTGGTTTTTGGTTTAATTAGGGCCTTATTTTTGTGCCTTTTGCTTCATATATTTGGCTCCTACTTTTGGTAGCCTGATATTTTGGCCCCTACTTTTGGTAGCCTGATATTTTGGCCCCTACTTTTGGTATGTTGCATTTTTATTTATTATTACTAAAAACTTATTAAAATTCTTTAGCTTATTTCAACATGAATACATGAGATATATTTATAGAATTAAAATTACTAATTATTCTTAAAAAATACATTCTCTCCTATAAAAATAACAATAACTACTGCTACCTATTATTTTCCTATTACTGTATTATATTCTATTAAAACACGAAAGTAGTAAATCTGATTTATAAACAACAAATCCAATCTTTCACAAGCTTTTCTATTATAAATATTAAAATTATTAAAATAAATTAGATTATTTAAGGTGAATATGCATAATTGTATCACAGAGAAATATTTGAATAGCGGAAAATAACAAAGTTATTTTTATATTTTACCAGTGCCATTATCGTTAATGTAAATAAATATAAAGTTTAAGTTTATATCGAGGCTATAAAATTATCTTATATATCATCGGCGTATTTCGCAGGTTTATGGAAATTAATTTAAGCAGCAAGGATATGAGTAAAGGAAAACCTTTAAACAAATGCATATATTAATGCAGAAATAATTATATATATATATATATATATATATATATATATATATATATATATATATATATATTTATTTATTTATTAATGCACACACAGATGCATGTGAAAATGTAGGTGAGCAAATAGATACAAATTAGATAAATAAGTATAGATAATTGTAGAGTTACAAAGACAAGAGGAACGACGCAGATAGGGGTGTGGTTAGCTGACAAGATGGCTGCTATGTAAATAGAGAAGCCGAGGGCAAATGTATATATGTGTATATCTAGTCTGTGGCTAGATTTGATTATGCTAGTCATTTTTTCATAATAAAATTGATATTAACAAACTACTGTCCGTATATCTCTTGGATATAATTATATGCTCAATATATCATAAGTTTCGACATATAATACCTATCCTTATTGGAAATCTTGAAAATAACTTGTTTTGGCGATGTTAGAATTTATTATGCAAGTAAACAAGCCATAACCGCTTGAAGCAGTTTTATTCCTTCCAAGAAATATTTTTACTTGAATTTTGTTTTACGTACAATTCTTAACAATAACCCACACTTTTTCTTTTGGAGTAAAATTTGGAAAAGCTTCGAAACATTTTTGGCAAGGTAAGCGACAGTCAAAATGTGAAGAAGTTCGCTTTGCATGAATATATACACTTTATTACAATACTTATTGGTTATTACCTGTACCAATCAAAAATATCTTGTCCAAGAAGTTATAATAATTATCTTCATACCTATATATATATATATATATATATATATATATATATATATATATATATCAATCTCGAAGGAAAAAAAGGTTTTAAAAAAAGAAAGAGCCCGGAACATGAAAGTCTGTCGAAAATAATTGCACAGATACAGGTTCAAAGCCCCAAGAAAAAACCCCGACACGAGTAAACAACTAACAAAATCGCTCAATACAAACCTAGATCAAACCTAGTCAAACCTAGTGAGCCAGACAAACCTACCAAGGTTTCACGTAAGCGTATCGTCAGGGAAAGCTGGCCAGCTTTCCCTGACGCTCCGCTTACGTGAAAACTTGGTAGGTTTGTCTGGCTCACTAGGTTTGACTATATATATATATATATATATATATATATATATATATATATATATATATATATATATATATATATAGTCCGTTTGAAGTTATTATGCAAATCACAAACCTTAAACCAAATTTGCTTTGAACAATTAAACCATTAATTTAGACGTCAAAAAACAAAGTGTGCGTTCCATTGTAGGTATTTACAGTGTGTTATTGGATTTATTATAAAAGCTTCAGTCATAAATTGTTATGCATATTAACATAATTAAGGGTTTTGAAATGGAAAAGATATCTCAAATATTGGAGAAGAGAAAATAAAGTTATCGAGTGAGGGGATGTTCAAGTTGGAAATATCAAAGGAGATTTACAGAGATCATTGAACAATAAAGAAGACTGTTGAAAATAACTAAGTTGAAAACTAAAAGCAAAGAAAATAAACTTTAAGAACTTGTCGCCTCAAGGAGACCGTAAACTAAAGCAAGTAATAGGAAAGCAACTAACTTTTGACCAGTGTTCAGATATTTGAACAGGTTTGAATTGAGGGAGTCAAGAAGGAAAAAAGGTGTAGAATACTTTGCAAATTCGGATCTCCTAGGCAATCTGCTCTTAGTAAAGCAAATATTTGAAAGCCTCAAAATTGGGACAAGAAACACATGAAAATTGACTTTCCTCAACTAATCCTTATGGAATTATCATGAGCAACACTCGATGGACCTGATCCTTGTGTCAAAGGATTGATTTTTTCTTTTTCAGATTTAGATGAGACTGTGACTAAAGGAATACAGGAAGAAGGCAGCAGTGTGATGATACGGGCTGGAACTGTCGACCAAACCGTTATTGAACAATACAAAGTCGATGAAAGGAGCTAAACTGAAAAATGTCATTTTATGGACATGACTTTCTTTGAATGATATAAGTCTCAGCCTCAAAGTTTCAAACTGAAGTGTGTATTTAATGCTGCGTCTCATGTATTCAAGATTACCAACGAAGTTAAAGTTATTAAGTGTTGTTTCTTTTTTGTTTTTATTAATAAGGTTCCATTATTTTTAGCCTTTTTTTTTTGCATGTAGATGATGCTATTATATTAGCGTTGTCAACAAGTATGTTACGAATAGTGTCCGGTAGGTCTCCATGAATATTTAAATGAGATCTAATTGCGCTATGGTCAGGAATGTGTAGGAGACTGCGTGTCAATATTTAATATTATTAACTTTGAACATGGACACAATATCCTGACCGTGTTTTGAAAAATGAAAACATTTTATAAAACATACATACAACAAATTATTTCTTATTTAACAGTTAAAATATTTAATCCTTGAAAATGGCTAAATGTATAGCCGAAAGCACTCGGATGAAAAGAACATTCGGACAGTTTTTATATAATTTATCATCCGAAATTTATATAATTTATCATCCGAAAAGAAAAAAATTATTAGATCACATGAGAAATTTTATAAAAAACTAAATAAAAGCACCTTAACTGTTATATTCAATGAAATGTGCATGAAAGGATTTCTGCCTACATATATATATATATATATATTTATGTTGTGTGTGTTTGTGTGTACACGAAGGAATAGCACCTTGTATATCTATACTGAAATGAATAAGTCATTTCTATATAATTTAATAGGGTCATATTTTAGAAAGATATCGAGTTGAGAGACTTCCACCGCCCCTTGAATAATGTTTTTGGAAGAAATGTCAAACAAGTTTTCAGTAAAGAAAAAAAATTAAATAAACGTTTTTGCTTTACCCAAGCAAGAGTTCTGGTAATGGAACGTATAAAATAAACATCTAAATATCAATTGTAACGAATGCAAACAGAAGTGGAAATGAGTTTTCTTGTGAAAAATAATGAACAGGCAAGAGTGATTCTGGTATTAGTGAAAAATAAAAAAAAGACAATGAAATTTAAAGATAAGGAGAAATAATTATATTTTGAAGTTTTTAATGTCAGGGAAAGGAGAAGAACGAATAAGAAATGTAAGAATTGCGATGAATAGAAAAAAGAGAAAGAAAAGTTGTAATGAAGAAAGGTATTTATTTCTTCAAATAATTGTTAAATATAAAAGAAAAATAGGAGCTGATAAATGAAGAGGTATAGAAGAGTAGGTAAAATTCGTAGAAAATCAAAGAGAAGGAGCGAAAAAGTAAAAAAAAGTTAACGGACTGAGAAACAAAGATTCAAGTGCATAGAAAGAAAAGTAAAAACAAAAGAGGATAAAAAATGGCGGCGGCGAATTGAAAACAGATATAAAGAGTGAAATAGAACGAGACTTGGAGAAAGCAATAGATAAAGAAGGATACAAGTATCAAGGAAAAGAAAGATTCATAGAAGTTAAGGAAATTTAGATTAATATAAGATTAAAAAGATAAAAGAGAAGGACAAGAAATACAAAAAAAAAAGAAAATTATTTCAGGGTTGGGAATATTTTAACATTTTAAATCAAATATACGAGTAAAAGAACGAGTGTGTTGTGAATATGGATTATCTCCTCTTTGATAATCCAAGCTATAAAAGCTGTACATTTCCGCTTGTCAAGTAGACGAGTAGTAAGATTCTTAATTGAATAAATTGTAATGAAAACAGGACAAGAGATTCTGTCTAGTAATCTTTTATTCAATTAAGAATCTTACTACTCGTCTACTTGACAAGCGGAAATGTACAGCTTTTATAGCGTGGATTATCAAAGAGGAGATAATCCATATTTACAACAGAATGTAACAAAATAAACCTTTAGACGAAGCGAAATCTTCATGAAAAGTATCATGGAATAAAAATGCACAAATATATCAATTCTATATAATTAAAAACAATATGGAATTAATATTATGATTGGCTGGTACTTAATGACAACAGGAGAAAGAAAATGACTCCCGCAACTTCACTTTGCATTTGGTCTAAATGATATAGGTGGTGAGAGAAACAGATCGAGTCAATTCATTCAACTGAGGGTTTGAGAAAGAATTTCACTTTTAAATAGAATTACAATTACAGTAACATACATATACGAAGGGGTTCTGAAAAGTGTTCAGCTCGACCAAGAAGAGATTCATCTTCAGAATTATGAGGTTTTACTCCTTTGGTCAAACCTTGGGCAGTGAATCATATTTAAATGTTTTAATAATTATATGAATGGTGATTCTTTAAGAAATTAATGGATATTCTTTACTATCAAAATGCAGTTATTACGATAAACATTTGTTGGGTACTCGTGTTTAAGTAAACATTATTTAATTTGCTCACTTGAAATTTGCTTTGTTATGATGGCTTCCTGTGGTCTAATTTTTAAGATATAATACTTGACCTAAAAATGATTGAAAAAGGAATACATGTTTAATTTCTATTGAGAGCTACATTTTCTTTAGTAGAACTTACCAATCTCTAGTCTGTTTGAATGTGAATTCACTGTTTAAAAAGCAGGAATATCTACTCAAACATGTTCGCCCACTACTACCCATCCAGGGTATGACGATAAACTACATTATGACGATATACTATATACGCGTTCAGGGAAAGACGATAAACTACGTCCGACAGCAAGGCATCTGATCAGGAGGTCTTGAGGAGTTATGTTTAGATTAAAGTAAAAGAACTGAAATCAGGGTTTCACATTTATTTTCAATGTTTTATAATAAACAAATTATGCTGATACTGAGTGAAATATAATGGAATTGATTTTAAGAAATAACTTATGTAATGTTAAGGGAAATTCATTAAATTAAATATGCCATATATGCAAAACAAATAATGTAACGAGGATTTTTTAAATCGCTGTTGCATGATGATTCTTTCTCTTCTAATGTCATTCTCAACTCTTTCCGCATTTCGTTTTGATTTTGTTCTTGAAATTTTTAACGGAAGACTATTTATACTCTGCATGCGTTATTGCAATAGTCACAGCTGAATGCTGGCTTTCTTTCCATAAAACCGACAACCTTTTCCATAGCTTTTTCAATTCCAGTCCAGCTTTCATCACATTCATTTTGTTTTTTCCTTGTTCATCGTGACAATGTGAACGCAGGAGAATAGTTTCTTTAGAAGATTTTATATCATACAATATTGACTTTCCTATGTTGAACTCAGTCATTAGTTACTAGATGCTGGTGAATGTTCATTGTCTCTTTAAAATTTCCACTTTTTGCGATAACTCCAAAGTTGTTGTTTTCCTCTCATTCCCATCATCTTTTGCACCAATACCAGCCATTAGGGTGAAATAAGCATAAGCCATTATCTAAAGTAAATTTCCTGAAAAAAAGAAATTTCAAATAGGTTATATATCACCCTAATAGTTCAAATGTACACATCAAAATTATGGCCGGATATAAGGGATTTTACGGTATTTACTTTACTAATGACTGTTTGTGTGTAACATACTTATATTATTTAAGCAAATAAACGACTTCCGGTAAAATAATCGCCAAAATAGACTACGCACAATGCACCACTGACCCGTATATATAAATAGCCAAAATAAATAACAGCACTCGTGACCTGACGATTGCATCTAGCATGAAACAGACTTCCGCCTCTAAGTTTTGAATTCTATGTTCACTTTTATATTTACACATGCTCTATCTCTGATATTGAGCACTTTAACCGATAAATATAGCACATTTTAAGACTATATTTCTTCATATATATATATATATATATATATATATATATATATATATATATATATAAGCATATAAATAATATAACCAACCGTCCAAAAGAAACAAATTGCGTAAATAAATAATAATCAATTTAACAATCTACGAATGCGCACATAATTACAACTAAGTATATTCAATAACAATAAACAACAAATTATGAATAAACATAAAATACCTTAATTAATCAATAAAGAACAAGTTAACAAACAGAATACACTAACTAGAATTAACCACATTCTAGCCCGAACTTATTTCTACTCAATCGCCTATAGAGTAATTTGATATATAACCGTTGTCTGATCTTGCTACTTATAATGCTCCTCTGACAAGCAGATATAAATAACCGAATCAATATGCCATGCAGATAACGTTCAAGCGAGAAACACCGCCGCTACTTTAGTGTTCACACATGCTCTATCCCTGATATTGAGCACTTTTACCCATAAATATAGTTTACCTTATATAGATATATATATATATATATATATATATATATATATATATATATATATATATATATACTATTTACATTATTCGAACTATTGTCCTCATCTTTGTTGCCATATTTATCACAACGTTTCGGCCGTTGTAGGCTCTGGCCTTATTCAGGTGGTTGGCATGTCGAACCGAAGCCTTTATTTCAATCGCTGGGGTAAACTGTTCTAGTTCCACGTGCCATGTCTAATGGACGTCAGTTATGTCTAATGTGTCCTTAAGGTTATGGCGTTGGTTAGATCCTGTGACAGTGTGAGTTCAATACCTGGTTAAGGCTGTGAAGAACTTGTACTGGTGAAATCCATTAGACATGGGACGTGTAACCTAGAACAGTCTACCCCAGCAAGCAAATTAAAGGGTTCAGTTCGACATTCCAACCGCCTGAAGAAGGCCGGAGCGTACAACGGCCGAAACGTTGTGAGAAATATGGTAACAAAGATGAAGACATTAATCCGAATAATATAAATAGTGTACATAATATCTCATCTGACATATATATATATATATATATATATATATATATATATATATATATATATATATATATATATATATATCCTTAGACTTTAGCGTAATCCTGTAAAGATGTAACTCCAATGTCTGTCTATATCTCTGAGATGAGGTATTATGATTTCTATTATTTACATTATTCAGACTGTTATCCTCATTTGCATTGCCATATTCACAACGTTTTGGCCATTGAAACACTCCCGCTTTTTTCAGGTGATTGGACTTTCAAAGCGAAGCCTTTCTTTCGTCCACCAGGGTAGATTGTTCTAGTTCCACGTGCCATGCATCTTCCGGATGTCTCCGTTATTTCCCTTTAACTCAACACTCCAAGTTTTTAGTTCACCACTGCTGTGGCCTGGTATTGTACTGACAACTCTTTGGGTCTAGTCACTGGATCTGACCAACGTCCTTGAGGACATCTGTGTACGAATGTTTGGGACTTGTCAGCCTAATATCTCAATTTTTTTTCCATATTTTTAACAGTGCTCATATTGCAATGTTTGTTATTCACTGCATTTTTCTAGCATCCCTTATAACTGGTTCCCATATTATATTCATATCTATGCTTGGTCGGCTCAGCATATGTGCTGATTCGTTAAGCACTATTTACCTGTTATGAATTCTATAGAATGTTGTGACTGGTCTTACACAAGCTGATACTATGGATATGATCAGAATCAAAAATGATCATAACAACAATACTTTTGAAGCAGATATACGTAAGATGAACTGAAACAGCTCTTCCTTACAAAAGATTGGTGAAACTCGTAAAAATTTGAAACATATTTATGAAAATCTCCTAGATATGCATATAACTAATTTCAACAATAAGTTCGATCTCAAAAACTGCTGAAGAGATAACTTAGACGAAAGGCTCTTGAGAGTTCAAAGACTTAATCTTGCCAAAATGTTAACTTACGCCCTGTATTTCGCCATTTCGTACAAGAAATGTCTCTTTCTCAAGCCCACATTTATGCATGGGCATAAAAATTTACAAGAGTTAATTAAATGTATTAATGGATGCAGTAAGTAAATTAAAATAATTAGAAATAAATAATAATTAAAAATACATGTAAAATAATAATAATACATTAAAAAACCATAACAATTCTCTTTTGTTTAATATGTCGAAAAATTACGTCACTAAAGGTAATCCATATTTTATCTTTGTTCAAACTCAGTGAATTTTAGGATATTTGAAAGCGTTTCTATAATTCAAAATTTGAACTAATTTTTGACGTAATTTTTCTCCCAGTTACAAAATAAACATTTTACACCTACCTGGATAAAAGTTCCTCAAGCAACGAAATCCGTTGGCATTAAAGGTTTCCCTTTTGTCATTTCATTCTTTAGTATTGTCTTTCTAGATATATTTTATTTATATCAATATTTTTTTAATCACTAATAGCATTTATTAAGCAATTGCAAACAAATGGATCGTAGGGAGAAGCCGGGCATAGGCCGAGAGAGACACTTACATTAAATCTGTACACAAGAAGAGTATCTTAACCAGGGGAGGGCTACACAGGAAACCGCCCCCTTATGACTTAGGGGGAATTTAAAAAAATCTTAACGGTCTGTAGTCTAATCATAGCTTGCTTCGCACAACAATGTACTTAATCAATTGCCCTTTCTTGTCAATGCACACGATTCACAGATAAACATTAATCATCTACAGAAATATTAAACTAAGAGAATTTCAGACTGTAAACTAATAATACGAGTCAGGCTGTGAATATACTGATTTACTTTCGTATAGAGAGGTATTTTCATATTGTTTGCACACACGCATATATATACATATATATATATATATATATATATATATATATATATATATATATATATATATATATATATATATAAAACACTTGATTTAAATTTTAATTTCCTTCAATTTTATGATAATAACTGTATTTGTACATTTTATTTTAGTATAATTTGTTTATGTATATGAAACGCCAAATCAAAAAGCAATTATTCATATGACCCAAAAGACAGAGTAATAGAAATATTTGGTCTATTTTTTTCGAATTATTATGAAGATGCAATCCCTGAGAGTTTCCCCTCATATATATATATATATATATATCGATTTGAAATTCGTCTTCTGTTCTAGCTTGTCAGTTAAACATTAGCGAAGCAATATTTATGAGTTTTAGATGTTTAGCAAAGACATCAATTACTTACATATATATGCCATATTTCTCCAAACTGAAAAATCAGTTGGTCTCTCAGGATGTTCAGCTCTCTGTTTGAACGTCGCACCAGATTGGCCAGCCTTTCTCGCTCTCTCTCTCTCTCTCTCTCTCTCTCTCTCCAGATTGGCCACCAGTCTTTCTCGCTCTCTCTCTTTCTCCAGATCGGCCAATCTTTCTCGCTCTCTTTCTCGCTCTCTCTCTCTCTCTCTCTCTCCAGATCGACCAGTCTTTCTCGCTCTCTCTCTCTCTCTCCAGATCGGCCAGTCGTTCTCGCTCTCTCTCTCTCACTCTCTCTCTCTCTCCAGATTGGTCAGTCTTTCTCGCTCTCTCTCTCCAGATCGGCCAGCCTTTCTCGTTCTCTCTCTCTCTCTCCAGATCGGCCAGTCTTTCTCTCTCTCTCTCTCTCTCTCCAGACCGGCCAAACCCTGTCAAATGCCTGTTAGACATCCAAAGCAACAACCCGAGCTTCACAATTCTTATCTTCATAGATTCTTTCCGCAATAATCCTTAATATATCAGCAGTTGACCTAGAAAAGCGAACTCCAAATTGCTTATCTAATGGAAAACTCTGCGAGGTGAGATTCTTAACGAATGTAGAATTGATTATAGCGTGTAGTACTTTACCAAAAAGATGTAGAAGGCTGATAGAAGTTTGAAGAATCAGACGGTTCACCCGATGTCTTAAAGACTGGAACTACAGAAGAGGATTTCTAACAAGCAAGAAAGCAAGAAGTAGCAAAGCACAGATTGTATAGTTTAGAGAGAGAACAAGAACTAGTTCAGGAGCACATTTCTTGAGGACTGTTGCACGGATACCATCATGTCCACATGCTCTATGAGGATCTAAATAGCAGAAACCATGAACCGAGTTATATGCATATTACTCCATAGCATATCACTCCCAAAGGACTTAGTTCTAAGTGGAACGTCAAGCAAAAATACTCCAGATGAATCAAGAGTAGAATTTGAAGAGACTTTACGAACAAAACATTCATCTTATTAACTCCTCAAATTGAACGAGGAGAGGAGTAATAGAAGGTTTAATCCTGTTTAACACTATTAGAAAGTCGCTTATAGTCCCCAAAACTGAACTTGTTAGAATAAGGCACCGCGTAGCCTTTATCAGCAAACAGTCTTAGCCTCTTTGAGGACAGGTTTACAATTATTGCGAGCAGACAAAAATAGGCGTTTGTTGGATCGGAATTATCAAGCTGGTACACCCGGAAAAAAAGATTCCGGTGGGCTATAGCGGCTTAAATACGAGCGTGAACCAAGATTGTGGTTTTATCTGGTATTTACGAGAAGGTACAAAAGCATCAATTCCGGCTTTAATCCAAAAATTCTCTGTGGCCCAACAGGAAGGTTAGGCCTATCCATCCAATGACTCCCAATCCGTACTCTAGTAACAGAAAGAATTGTGAATAGAAGGTTCCTTTTCCAATAGATGACCTAAAAGAAATATCAATAGATACTACCACATTATCCGAATTGTCAAGAGGACAGTTCGATTCTCGACAAGAGCTAGGAGAGGAGGCAAGGGACACATCAAGAATGATGCTCGGATTTACTAAGAAAAGGAGTAAGGAAGTTATCTGAATATACTCAGACCAACATGAAGACCCAACAAAAAGGGTGATAGCTTAGTAATATGTTTATAGCTATGGATAAAGATTTCAATACGATCATTCTGAAGATTATACGATGTATACATTAGAAACTATTAAGTACACAACGTGTATATGTGTATACCTATATATGCACAAATGCTGACTCAATATATACACACACAGAGATTCTAAGATATTACTAACTCTTCCTATTACCATATTGCCTGAATGAATTTTTCATAAATATGGATAACTGTATTAGTTGTCTGCGAGAAAAGATATTGAATAAACACGAGGGGGGAAACAGTCACATCTGAGAAGCGAAAAGTTGTTTTGTTATTTAGTAAAGAAAAATTGAATATTAGTTCCTGAAATAATCAGGACAGGATGAGATCAAGGATAGATAAATAAATATTAAAATATTATTTTTACCGAAGTATACTAGATGTGTACCTATTCTGTAAGAAAAAAAAATGTGACACAATCTTGGAGCTCTGAAAGCACTGTCAAACCCTCGGTCACGATGACTTGTAACTTCGTGCTAGCATAACCATGGACGGCGCCCTCCGTCTACCCACAAAGCTTGGGTCAACTCATAGTAAATTTTTCAGACACTTTCCAAATGGGTCGCACGCTGGGATCGTCTCGTCCAGACCAATAACATCAGGAAGTATCCTTCCTGACAAATCGACATTGGTGAGATTCGAACCCGGGTCTCATGGTCAGAAAGCGAACGTTCTAACGACTCGATCATATGTAGTAGTAGTAGTAGTAGTAGTAGTAGTAATAGTAGTAGTAGTAGTAGTAGTTTGGGTTTGGATTGTTTTACCGCAAATCAAACTCAATGGGTTATTAATGCCGACAAGATTTTTAGTGCTGGTAATATTTTTTTTTTTAAATCTATTGCTGGTAATAATTTTTTATTTAAAAATTTATTTTTGGTAATTTTTTTACTAAGACGTAGTAAATTCCTCACATAGGGGAGGCCTTAGTCCGGTTATCAGGGGATTCTACTGCATAATGATCAAAAGGGATAATAAATATATAAATTAAAATAATGAAGAAAATTTTCGTAAAAACCAGCAAAATTGAGCGTTTAATTTAATCGAGAAAATAATCCTCGGAATATCGAAGAATAAAACATTGCACAGGCTGCACGTAATGATTCCGGCGACCCTAGTTTATTACGTAAATTCTTTTTTATCTCCCTAATTTGTCTGTCTGCTATTCTGTTGGCCACATCGGATTCATTTGTTTTGTTTTCTTTCTGCATTTCGCTTTCTCGAATAGTTCCGAATAAGACTTCAGAAATAGAAGTCTCAGAATTGATTTACTCGACAATTGGAATTTATCGTCAGGCAATATTGACGACGCATGCGCCAATGCATTGTTTCGAATCACATCCCATCACCTCCAACGTACCATTCATGACGACCTTGCTCGGTCCGGTCTGTTGCGGACCAATGATATTTATGAAGAAGGAAGAACCGCTGAAGGCAAAATATTGATGAATTATGACAAAATCACTCTCTCTCTCTCTCTCTCTCTCTCTCTCTCTCTCTCATAATATATATATATATATATATATATATATATATATATATATATATATATATATATATATATATATATATATGTATATATATATATATATATATATATATATATATGTATAGGCATCGATATATAGAGAGAAGTAGGAAGCCTTATTATTGTCGAATTGGTTAAACATTTATCAGTTTGCCTCGTTCTAGGTGTGCTTCGATTGCAAACGTTTGAGGCAAACGAATCTAGTTCAAATGATTTTGACAAGTAGTCCGCCATATTGCTTGGTTAGCTTATCCGAGAGCCTCGATTTAGGATTATTCCCTTTCAATCATTATTATTAGAAAGAGGTTGTACAGTTACGTCAACACTTCAAGTTAGAAGTAAAATATGGTTTCTTCAAAGCCCTGAGGCGCGTACGCATACGTATGCACATATATATGTACACGCACATACTCAGATATAAAAATAAACAGTCTGACTTATAGATAAGAGTTCAAAGACATGCAATTGCGTATATATTCACGTAGGTCTATATAAATAAAATTAGGATTGATAGAAGAGACAACGGTATAACATTTTCATTTCTATTTTTAAAAGAGATTTTTGTAAACGGTAATTCAGATATTATAAAGTGTTTTAATTGCAAAGTTGATTAATTACTTCTAAATTAAATATCGGATAGGGAATGAAACCATTTCACCTTTTGCTTTAATCTAATGTTTTAATCAAATCTCGCTAGAATCTGTTTCGTTCTCTTGGCACTACGTTTGGAAAACTATTTTCCTCCAGCTATGGGTTAAATAGCAGAGAAGGCAACGCTGAAAAGGAATAGGCTCCGTCCAGCTAACTTGCTCTAGACACACTCACTGCTGCTATGACTGCAGCAGATCGGTTTACCTCCCTGCGACCCGAATAGGTTACAGAACTTATGACACGACGTCATTTGCATATTTCCTAATCAAGCGAACACAAATGGATTTTAATTTGCGAAACTCCGAGTAATCACAGTTATGTTGATATTTATTTTATTTGCTGTCATTTCAGTCGTCTTTATATCGAGCATGTTAACTACGAAGACTGCTTAAAACCTTTATCTTACAGATATCCACTGCTAGACCGTTCTTTTGTTTTTTTAGCGAAACAGAATCTCCATTTCCTAACCTGAAAGGTTTTAATACGTTGTGTTAAGTTTACGATTTGTGTTTTAAGAAAGATTAAAGATAATTCTTTCTCTCTCTCATATATATATATATATATATATATATATATATATATATATATATATATATATATATATGAAGAAATATAGTTTTAAAATGTGCTATATTTATGGGATAAAGTGGTCAATATCAGAGAGAGCGATGTGAATACAAAAATGAACATTGAAGAAAACACTCTAAGGCGACAGGCTGTTTCATGCTAGACGCAATCATCATGCGGCCTGTCGATTGCGTCTAGCATGAAACAGCCTGTCGCCTCTGAGTGTTGACTTCAGTGTTCACTTATATGTGTGTGTGTGTGTGTGTGGTTTCTAAGACCTGAGATACTTGATCCTCATACGTCGAAAACGACGGGAGAGTTCATTAGTCCATATATATATATATATATATATATATATATATATATATATATATATATATATATATATATATATATATATATATATATATATATATACACATTCATACTGGAAAATTTGTTATAAACATATATTATGACTGTTATTAAATATATTGCCAATATTTTTAACATAATGTATTTTTATAATTTCTAAGTCAACAACCAATCAAAACACTATCTACTTATACCTGGGGACCTAACAGGTGCAACCACCTCGGATCACGAGAGTGACGGAATTCGCGTGTGTTCTTGCTTGCAGGGGAGCGACGGAATGTGCCGGGAGAGCTTGAACGAGAGCGATGGAATGTGTGTGTGTGTGTGTGTGTGTGTGTGTGTGTGTGTGTGTGTGTGTGTGTGTGTGTGTGTGTGTGTGCTTGTACGAGAGCGATGGAATGTACTACTCTCTCACATGTTAGCTCAACAATTTTACCAGACATTATCTCTTCAGCAGATAAGTTCTTTCGGTCTAAATATAGTAGCGATCATCATTGATACAACGCACGAATGGATTCAATACAAAATTAAATATTGTTTTATTTTTCCTTGAATCTTTTAGCTGCTTTTT
>OZ038495.1:28097765-28117765 GCA_964036315.1 Acanthosepion esculentum | reverse complement strand
TAAGTGTGATAGCGGGTCCCAGCCGTGAAGGTTAGAATTGGCGGAACCAAGGAATATAGATCGTCCGAGCACTTACCATGGTAGTAGCGATAGAGCAATGAGAGACTCGCCACATCCCGTTTGTGTGAGAGAGAGAGAGGTTGGAAGGGGGAAGATAATTCTTCAACAAGGACTCAGAGACGCTTTTGAACTATATAGACTAGAAAGTGAGGTCTGGGCAGTTCCCGCACAAATATGGCAATAGTACCCCATTTTCGGCTCCATCTGGTATGTTTTTTTTATAGCGATTCAGTGGCGCTCCTCGTATTAATTAACTGCTGTTAGTAAAATATCGGTTTGTTGTAAAGTCATTTGTATTATTGATTCTTAATTTGTTGATGGAACTACTCCATTTGTTAGTTATAAAGCTTAAAAAGAACTTAAATACCTCATCAGGCACTGGTGTGTTTGTTAATGTGATGTCTTTAAATTAATTGTTTTTCAAAAATAGTCTTGGATTTCACGGAATTATTTTAATTTTATTGAATCACTTTCAAATATTTGGAGATTTTGAGCGGGATATTTGTCCGGATATTTTTCCATTATTGATATTTGCTTTCTTTTTTACATGACTAAAATCCAATTCCCATTTTAATATTTTTCCTGAACGTGAGACGTTTGTTTCAGTTAATGTTTGTGTTTTGTAAATAGCTTTAAACACACACAAGAAAAACGTCTTTTACAACTGCATCAGATAACATATTCCTATTTCTTGATTTTCTCCTTGATACGATCCTTTACAGTCTTCTCTTTGAAACATAAGATAAAATAAAAGTTTTCCTTGGGAAGTGTGTGACACTAAGTGAGTTCAAATCTCCATCAAAGAACCCAGCATCGCTGCAGACTCTAAGGTTTCAATTCTTAAAATTCTAATCCATTCAACATTCATTCTAGAATGTTCTAAGTGTGGAAAGTATTACAGACACCTCATTCTCATGATATACTCTTTCAACATCTTTTTGAAAATTTCCTTCATCATCACTGTGTGAAGCTCTATACTTGACATGTCTTCTTTTCCTGATCGTTTGAATAAGATGGGAGGTATAGATAACAATGTCACGATATATAGTGTTTTCCTGTAACATCGCTACAACACTCGCTTATTTTTGCTGATATAATCTGTTTATATCGTCAAATCCAAGTTGCACAAGCCTCACTGTATCTATTTTAAATACATTTGGAGCCAGTGTATGATGTCATCTTTTTTGCCACTAAGGCAGCAATTGCTGTTTTTATATTCTTTGGGTCTTTTACTTTCGATATAGTTGGTCTCTATACTTTTGTTTTGGGCTATGATATTCGTTTCTCGTTTCAGATGACCTCTTCGTAGACATGCTTATGTACCTTTGCGATATTTTTATATTTAGCTTTTAAATTATCTGTACAAATTTTTTCCGATGTTTTCCATTTTTGCATGCCTCAGTGTTTCCGTTTTTGTGGTTTTATTGTTTGCTCTAAATACTCCACGTTGATCAATTCATTTTAAAGATCGCTGTTGCAAATTCTTTATTCCCGGTTTTCCTGTTTCCAGAATTAATTATTTTAATGATCAATAAGCCAAATACGTATCTTCGACAAGTAATTAAACCAAACCTACGTGATTTATAATGCCTTCAAATTGCCGTGGAAATGTCAGCACATGCTTCAGTTCAAGAAAGTATATTTGGTTTAATTTATTTATCGAAATATTTTAAACTCCAAGGAAAACATTTGTCGAGACAAATCTATTTTAGAATATTAGCTGTGTTTTTATTACGCAATGTAGGAAAGTTACCCAAATAGGGTGGGACATAGTGATTGATAAAACAAAATCAAATTGATACTTAAAAATAAGTAAAAAAAATGTAAAATGTTAAAAGTACAACGAGCGACTTTTAACCGATTGGAACAAACTAATTATATATGAGTATATTTTTACGGATACACTATGTCTACCTATATCATACTCCAAGGGGGTTGCATTTATTCTAGGTTCTTTTAGATATTGTAGACGATTTTTAAAAATATATTTCAATTGCTTCCAAAAGGTTTCTGAGTAATCTATTGCATTCGAGATTTTTACAGCGGGGAAGTCTCCGATTGATATGGAAAATGAATAAGGACTGACGGGAAACAAGTTCAAGATATTTAGCATTTCTTTTACACTATTTTTTTCGATTATGATTTAAAAAAAAGAAAAAATAATGAAAACATGCGTTTGATCAAGCTTGTAAGGAAGCACCCGCGAGCCGGGAAAGTTAATGATCTTGGATTAATTAAACTTTGAGAGGTTAATTAAGATATCAATTCCTATTAGCCAACATCTGTTAATTTTTTTTTCGGGGGAAGAATTTCCTAAATATTATTAAACAAAATAATCGTTGATGGAATTCGTGCACAATGAACTCAAATGTTCAAAGTTCACATCCGGGTGTTAAGATATTCCAATTTTACTTTGATACGAATTAATGAAGAAAAAAAAAACAAAAAGCAGAAAAAAAACTTGTCTCCATGGGAAATTTCAATCATGTTGACACTGAACTTTTCGCTACAGTGCGTAGTATAGTTTATGGATCACTGAAGGTTCGTCTTATAAAAATGTTTTTCAAAATACTGACATTTTAGGCATAGGATTATTTTTGAACCCAAGAAAGTATTTATTTATAAAATGTATATTGTGAAAATTATCTTGGAAATATTTGTAAAACCTTTGCTATAGTTTATTGCTTTCGAGTCCAATGTAAAAACATTTTCTTTGATAATGAAGAGGCTTGTAGATACATTTACGTACTTCCAAAAGAGATAATGATCTGAAACAAGTTTTGTACAAATAAGAATTTAATCCGTATTTCTTGGATTCTTCATACAAGCAAAATCTATATTCTGATACAGAAATAATTTGAAAATAAATGCATAATTTCCTTAGTTCCCAAAAGAGATGTTAAGGAATCAACATATATATGGCGATGCAGCTCAATATCTCGCTCATTTCACACTGGGATACGAAATGGCGCTATACTTTCAGTACTGTATTTACGAATAGTAAATTTGTTAAAATCTGATATTTGAATAAGCCATTTAAAAACTGATCGCCACTTTCATAGAGATATACTTAATTTTGTGAATAATGAAAATCTTATAGGAAAGAATTATTTCTTTACAGTAGACAGAACAGCACTTTGTTAAAACCTTCGTAATCAAGTTAGTAATAGCGGTGTCATAGCAAGATAGGTTCTGAAGGATAAGGGAATCAAGTTCTCTTTTATAAAAAGTCTCGCATTTTTTTAAATTTTCGTTACAAGCTGATTAATTCAATGATTCCCCTACGAAATTCCTAAACTGAAATGAATTGTAAAAACGTAATTTTAACATAAGGTATGCTGCAAATGTCATTGAGCTGAAAAAAATATTGGAAAATTCCAATAGAAAAATATTTCCATCGAATAATACATAGTGCATTTAATATTTTTGACCTATGGCAAAATGTTTAGATAAAACAGATCATTTTTCATTCATTATGCCTCTTAATTTCTTGGGGAACATAGAACCGCAACAACACCTCTCCAGCGGACGCGGTTCTGGGCAATTCTCTTCAGCATGGCCCATGTACCGGCTACCTCCCCGGAGGATTTTCACCAGCACGCATCATACGCTCCACTTTAGAGGACTCGTCCTCGGCCATGTCGTTGTTTGAAGGTATCGTTGAGGTTTCTGTAACAAGCTAGTTTTTAAGTGAGTAGGTTGTTAGCTTACTGTACAACCCAAACTGGGGGACCAGGGTGTGTCTTTCGTCTCGCTCCTACCCCAGACATGAGATAATTTTGAGAAATTAGCTTTATAAAAAATGCTGGTGCAAAAGTCCATTTTACAGATATGCTTTAATTTAAATACCAAACTGAAATAAAAATTAAAAATGCCCACTGATTTAAATTTCCTTTGTATCATAGTAAAAAGGTTCTTTACTAATATGGGAATAACTATAAACAAAAGGTTGAGCGCTCCAGTAAAATTATTAACAGGATCAAAAAGGTTGAAATAATTAAAAAGTAATGCTGGAAACTTAAAATTTAAGATCATTTTCCTGAACTCCGCAATGAAACACTGACGTTTCAATTTCATTTCCCAACAAGAAAATGATTGAAAATGTTCAACATTAAAATTGATCCTGATTAAAAGTATAGTTCTGCATCACCAAATCAAAGCTTCGATTTGAAATCTGAAAATATGGGGAACGAAAACTGCGGATTAGTTGCAAGTTATTGGCCTGCAAATGGAAGGATTTTGTCGTGAATGTTAGCATAAATTAACTTCTCAAAGTGGTAAACAATGATGCAGCCATTACAAGTAACAGGAGGCCGTCAATGAGGCACAGAAAGACTGTATTAAGTATTAGGGTTAATGAATTATTTGGCTATTCTTTTACATGCAACTTTTTTATTTTCACTCATATTTAAAAGTGTGCACTAAGTATTAAGCACAATATAATGATTGCAAGGAGTGAGTGTTAATGTTTTTCATATAATTTTTAGTTACGATTAATTTAAAAAAAAAATGATTTAGCCTTCATTTACATGCAAATATTATATTATTTCAGTCATATTTAAAAGTGTGCACATCTGTGAAAGATTTATTTATAAGCAATTTTTCAAGTTTTTTTGTTAGACGAAAGTAAATGTATTGAAGACACAAAAATGCTAGAAATTTGCAAAAGCGTATTTTGTCGAGATTTGTCGAAATTAAATATATTTAATGTCGTCACTATTTGTAATATCTTTCTGTTAGAATCATTGGGAATGTGATTTGCCTTTCAAAATTGATCAGATGCTGGGAGCATAAATGCAATTGCATGAGTGAATTGATACTGCTACATTTTAGGAAGCAGAATGAATATGTTTATGTAAAAAGAAAAAAGGTATTAAAGCGGATATATTTCTCTAAACATTTATCTTATCAAAGTAGGTATTGGAGATGGCGATTCCTTTATGTTTTCCTGAGAAATTTAAATATTTTGAATCTAGCCAGTCGGAGACGCAGAAAGAGACACAGAGCGACAAGAAACGGGCGAAGAAGCGGAGAGAGACGGAGAGCGACGAGGAACGGGCGGAGAAGCGGAGAGAGACGGAGAGCGACGAGGAACGGGCGGGGAGGCGGAGAGAGACGGAGAGCGACGAGGAACGGGCGAAGAAGCGGAGAGAGACGGAGAGCGACGAGGAACGGGCGAAGAAGCGGAGAGAGACGGAGAGCGACGAGGAACGGGCGAAGAAGCGGAGAGAGACGGAGAGCGACGAGGAACGGGCGGAGAAACGGAGAGAAACGTAGAACGACGAGGAACGGGCGGAGAAGCGGATAGAGATGGAGAGCGACGAAGAACGGGCGAAGAAGCGGAGAGAGACGGAGAGCGACGAGGAACGGGCGGAGAAGCGGAGAGAGACGGAGAGCGACGACGAACGGGCGGAGAAGCGGAGAGAGACGGAGAGCGACGAGGAACGGGCGAAGAGAGACGGAGAGCGACGAGGAACGGGCGGAGAAGCGGAGAGAGACGGAGAGCGACGAGGAACGGGCGGAGAAGCGGAGAGAGACGGAGAGCGACGAGGAACGGGCGGGGAGGCGGAGAGAGACGGAGAGCGACGAGGAACGGGCGAAGAAGCGGAGAGAAACGGAGAACGACGAGGAACGGGCGGAGAAGCGGAGAGAGACGGAGAGCGACGAGGAACGGGCGGAGAGGCGGAGAGAGACGGAGAGCGACGAGGAACGGGCGAAGAAGCGGAGAGAAACGGAGAACGACGAGGAACGCGCGGAGAAGCGGATAGAGATGGAGAGCGACGAGGAACGGGCGAAGAAGCGGAGAGAGACGGAGAGCGACGAGGAACGGGCGGAGAAGCGGAGAGAGACGGAGAGCGACGAGGAACGGGCGGAGAAGCGGAGAGAGACGGAGAGCGACGAGGAACGGGCGGAGAAGCGGAGAGAGACGGAGAGCGACGAGGAACGGGCGAAGAAGCGGAGAGAGACGGAGAGCGACGAGGAACGGGCGAAGAGAGACGGAGACCGACGAGGAACGGGCGGAGAAGCGGAGAGAGACGGAGAGCGACGAGGAACGGGCGGAGAAGCGGAGAGAGACGGAGAGCGACGAGGAACGGCCGGAGAAGCGGAGAGAGACAGAGAGCGACGAGGAACGGGCGCAGAGAGACAGAGAGCGACGAGGAACGGCCGGGGAAGAGGAGTGAGACGGAGAGCGAAAACAACGGGCGGAGAAGCGGAGAGAGACGGAGAGCGACGACGAACGGGCGAAGAAGCGGAGAGAGACGGAGAGCGACGAGGAACTGGCGAAGAAGCGAAGAGAGACGGAGAGCGACGAGGAACGGGCGGAGAAACGGAGAGAGACGGAGAGCGACAAGAAACGAGTGAAGAAGCGGAGAGAGACGTAGAGCGACGAGGAACGGGGGGAGAAGCGGAGAGAGACAGAGAGCGACGAGGAACGGGCGGGGAAGAGGAGAGAGACGCAGAAAGACGAGGAACGAGCGGAGAAGCGGAGAGAGACGGAGAGCCACAACGAACGGCCGGTGAAGCGGAGTGAGTCGGAGAGCGACAAGGCACGGGCGGAGAAGCGGAGAGAGACGCAGGCCGACAACGAACGTGCGGAGGGAGACGGAGAGAGCGACAAGTAACGGGCGGAGAAGCGGAGAAAGACGGAGAGCGACAAGGACCAATGAAACCCGTGTAGTTATAAAACACAAAAATTCAATAACCGGAATAAATATCACAAGTTAAAGATTTATGAAATATTTTTTTCCTTTGCACGGCGTCCTCATGCAGCAGAATTGAACATTTTCTCATGAGATCAGTAATTTTTGTTTAATGTGGAAAATAGACATCAATCGAGAAATTAGTATGGCTTAGTCCCCCAAATTTCTGCCAGTCATAGAGGTAATCTGATAGAAATTAATTGACGCGTCGAACAGTCTTGATATTTATATGTCAATTCCCGTGGCATTTGAAATTTATATGGTGTTTATTAATTTTTGAGAACGTGTCATGTTTGTTTTACTCGAATATTTGCAAGAGTCAAGTGCAAGGCAACAGTTATCAAATTGAAAGGTTTTCTCTTCGTTTTTTTATAGTAATGTTAAAGGCCCAAGAGCCATTGAAATTAGAGGGCTTCTGTATGCTTTTGCATGAGTATAAGAGAGGGGCAAGTAGTGAAATTCATGGTGTCATGCAAGAAAGATAAGTCAACACTAGCTTTTAAGTCATCAAGATTGTAGTGATTGTGTTAAACAGCCTGATAAGCATCCTCTTCCACAAAGATTTTAAGAACCTGTACCAATGGTATTCGAAGGGAATGTGGATGATTCAACCCTGTGTACGTGCCATGACGTGTCCAAGTTTTAGAGGTTGGGTCTTGTGTGTCTAAGGAATGTAGCTCATCAGAACACATGCCATGGAAATAGCGATAAAGCAGCTAGTAACATAAATAGGGTCTAAGATTTTGAACTGTTCGTAAGTTTGATCCATGAGATTTAGGGTGAAGAGGTGTATTATGTTCATTGACAAGAATTACTATTCGTTCTGTAAAATAAATGTTTATTATTGCCATTAGTTTACAGACCGCTTTCCGCACGTAAGTCTATCTACAACCGTGTTCAATTTTCTGGCCACACGAAACATTTGTAATTTTATAATTTTTGCCAACTTATAAGTGAATATTCCGCATTGAGATTTCTACAAATGAAAGATTGCATACTTAATTACCATTTTTTTTATCGCAGAGTTTAAAATTAGAGAGGAAGAAGCAATACAAACGCCAAAATGCTTATATTTTTGCAACAGCGGCAACATTTATTAACACGTTTTCGAAATCCTTATATGCTTTCGTTGGTTAAAATAGCAAAATTTCCAAAGAAACCAGGATGAACATCTTAAAGATAGCAAATAATATGGATCATAAGAAATAGGTAAGGAACTTCAAGAATGGCATTTCAATAATTTTTTGAAATTGTTCGGACTGACCAAGATGTGATTAATCTAAGAATCTCCTGAATAGGATTGTACAGAGACTGATGACTGAACGATCAACCCAAAACAAGTGATGGATAAATGCGACTTGTCCAATATATATATATATATATATATATATATATATATATATATATATATATATATATATATATACGGAGGGAGAGAGAGAGATACCCTTAAGGTTGTCTGTTTTTCAATTTATCTAATATTCGCTCTGTTTTTACTGCATAACATCCTCCTTGGGATTATCCATACGGATTACCAAACATTTCATTTTACACACACAGATATATGTAATAAAATTATTGGGAATCCGTATGGAATTTCCAAGGGGATATAAATCCGTTGAGAGCTCTATGTCAAAAGACAGAACAAAAATTATTATATAATGACAAACACTTTTTTAATGTTCTTTTAAGTGTTTTTTGTATATATATATATATATATATATATATATATATGTGTGTGTGTGTGTGTGTGAGAGAGAGAGCGCGCGAGAGAGATACTGAGGACATGGAGTAGGTAGACGTAAAGTATGAGCAGGAACGGGTTAAGCTTAAAATGGAATATAAGCTGAGAGAAAGAGAGTGGGTGGAGATTTTTCCCGGGTGGAAAGGGGGCCACTTGGATTTCTTCTCTCCTAAAGTTTATTATTTTCTTAATCTATCGACAATTTGGCGTGCGTGTAAAATAAATTGTGAAATAAATTAATCTTCCTTGATAATTTAAGCAAACAATTATCTTTAGCAAGAGGTAGATATGGATTATGATTTTGCGGACGAAATCAGATTAGGACATATTTTGAACTTTTTTTGCTGATGTACGATAGGGCGAAATTTATGAAAAAATTCCTTTCAAGAGTGATTTGATTTATATTTTAGCGGGACAGAGTTAAGTCTAGGAAATGAAAATTAATTTTTAACTCTTCCTTTTAGGATTTAAGCAAACAAATATCCTTGGAGGGAGGAGAGAGCGATATATATATATATATATATATATATATATATATATATATATATATATATATGTATGGATTATGTTTTTGCAGGCGAAAAATGGGAAAATTATCTTGTCTCCCGCTCAGAAATGCAAATAAAGACGGAACCCTTTCTGAGGGTTCAAGTTATGAAAACAGGCACTGTCGTTGACGAACATGTGATCTGGTTTATATTTTTGCTAGACAGTAGCCAAGGAATTGAGAAATAATTTTATCTCTTCCTTTAGGAATCAAGACAATTAAAATTAATGACTAAAATAAAACTGCGCCCTTTCGCCAACACACTAAAATTATATTTCTCAAAAAAGACAGTTATGCCGCCCTGGGAAGTATGCTGAGGTTGAATGCTGAGAATGGAGGAAAGAGGGAGAATTTAGCAGCATCTGTATGAAGTGATGCTACGAGATGTGAAATGAAGCGAGTTGAAAGAGGATAAATGTACCTATTCCAAGAGGGTGGCTTATCCTCCAATATGGAAAGATAAGAGATCAGATAAAGTGAAGGACCATTATTGGGATTTATGTGAAAATTAAGGATTACTTGGTCACAACATCTTATCTATTCGACTGTTCCCCCAAGACCTTCTCTCTTACTAATCTTTTAGTAGGCG
Source organism: Acanthosepion esculentum (assembly GCA_964036315.1). Classification (NCBI taxonomy): domain Eukaryota; kingdom Metazoa; phylum Mollusca; class Cephalopoda; order Sepiida; family Sepiidae; genus Acanthosepion; species Acanthosepion esculentum. Next base: position 28,108,124 of record OZ038495.1, on the reverse strand, counting down.
GAAGAGTCTAACAGACTCTTTAGAGGGAGGACACCACAACAAAAACAAATCCCGTTATACAATGGAAACAGCTTCGAAGTTTGATTGTTTGGGTATACATAAAACAGCTTGGATCAAAATTTTGTTTATATTTGAAGGTGGCTGAATGACCATTTGATTCCAGACTTGGATAGAAGCGAAACTTTTCAGCATGACGGAACTCCATGTCGCAGATCGCCCACAACATAGCAGAGTGACTGATGAATATGTCGCTGTATTTAAACATTGGCCAGGTGAAAACCCTGACTTAAGTATCATCGAGGAAATGTGAACAGAACTCAAGAGACATGTATCGTCAAAAGAAACCACTTAACATTTAAGAGTTACGGAAGTTCACCCACAGATAATGGCATCCCATAACTGAGAAGATGGCGAACGGTTTTTATGCATCTTTTTTCAGATTGATCAAATTATTCGAGCTTAGGAAAATCAAGAAATATTAACGTATAGTTAAATAAAATAAGCATTTAATAAATTTTCTTTTTTTCTGTTTTAAGTCTGTATTTGGTATGGTTTATTTGGCCGAAAGCATTTGTCCGGCCATTTTGGGTGTCGTTTCGCATTTTCATCTGTCTGTCAGAACCAATTTTGCGAAATATAATTATTTCTTGAAATTTAACCAACGGAGTCAATATTTTATCTCTAGAAAAGCAATGCAAAACTTGTATTAGCAATTATTAGAAATTTAAAAATAACTGGAGACGTTTGCACAATACAATGTATAGAGTGACACTTATTAAAACTTATATATAAGTTCGTCGCTTGTATCAGACTATGATGCGAAGATATATATATCTTTTTTAGTAGCAATATCAATTCCTATATTATCTGTCTATATTTCTGAGATTAGGTATTATGTACAATACATACATTATTCGGACTATCGTCCTCATCTTTGTTGCCATATTTATCACAACGTTTCGGCCGTTGTACGCTACGGCCTTCTTCATGTGGTTGGAATATCCTTTATCTCGCTCATTGGGGTAGACTGCTTTATTTCCACATGCCATGTTTAATGGATGTCAGTTATCAGTTATCTCCTGTTAATTTACCTCTCCAAGTTCTCAACTGCTTTAACCAGGTATTGAACTCACAGTTCTTAAGGACATATGTCACAGTGGATAAAGTCATCGGTTCGATCCAGTGACAGAACAAAAGAGTTGTGAGTTCAATGCCTGGTTAAGGCAGTGGAGAACTTGGAGAGGTGAATTAACAGGAGGTATCTGATAACTGACATCCATTAGATATGGCAAGTGAAAATAGAACAGTCTACCCCAGCGAGCGAAATAAAAGGTTCAGTTCGACATTCCAACCACCTGAAGAAGGCCGGAGTGTGCAACGACCGAAACGTTGTGATAAATATGGCAACAAAGATGAGAACAATAATCCGAATAATGTAAATAGTGTATCAATTCCCACGGTTCGCGATTTTTAGCTTCCGATTTTTTTTTAATCTGAGAGCAACAACGTTTACATTAGGATTACCAGATTATAACGCAGAAAATCTGTTGTGATAAAGTTGTTTATATACAACAATATTAAGAATAATAATGAGAACAGTTTTTTTTTAAATCAGTATAATGAAATAAAAGTCATCGCTTTCATATATTTGATGTATCTGTGCGATATTGATTTTAGCTTAGAAATCGCTTTTATTTCGTGCTAAATTTATTTTTTTTGGGGGGGGATGGGTCACTTCAATAATAATCTATGATTCACCTGATGTTTCAGTAAAAGTAATCTTCCATCAGAATGTGTAGACAAAATGCTTTCTGGTGATCGTGTTGTTTGTCCCTCGATAATATACAATTCTGAATCTTACAACACGCAAGAGATTACAATAAAATACATTTCTTTGTGGAGATATTGCCAATGAGTTTTTCATTGGAGAGATTCCTCTGCTGTAGTGTTTGTTTTGATCAAATTTTGTTCTTACGCGAGGAACACTGCGTAATTTCATAGATCAATTAGCTTCATGTCGACTTTGAAAACTTAAAAAGGTGCGACGAATACTGGAAAAATCAGTGGTGCTTTATAACTATATGTTTATTACATAAACATCTGATGTTTTCTTTAGATGACGTAATTTGTCTGCAACCAGTAAACAACTCGCACAATTTATGATTTGTATCTTCGTATTAAGAATAACAATTAATAATAATAATAAATATAAAAATAATAGAATGAAAAAATATAAAAATATAATAATAATCCTAATAAATATAATTAATAATAATTAACAGTAATATAATAATAATAAGTAATATAATAATAATAATAATAATAATAATTAATATAATAATAAAACTAATATAATAATAAAATTAATATAATTATAAAATTGATATAATTATAAAATTAATATAATTATAAAATTAATATAATAATAAAATTAATATAATTATAAAATTAATATAATTATAAAATTAATATAATTATAAAATTAATATAATAATAAAATTAATATAATTATAAAATTAATATAATTATAAAATATAATTAAGATAATTAATATAATGATACTTAAGATAATTAATATAATTAATATAATAATAATAATAATAATTAAGATAATAAATATAAGTAACATAATAATAATTAAGATAATTTATATAATTAATATAATAAGAATTAAGATAATATAATTAATATAATAATAATTAATTATTAATAATAATAATTAATTAATAATAATAATAATTAATATAATTAGTAATAATTAATATAATTAATAATAATTAATATAATTAATAATAATTAATATAATTAATAATAATTAATATAATTAATAATAATAATATAATTAATAATAATAATAAAAATAATAATAATTAATATAATTAATAATAATAATAATAAATAAGTGATTAAATGTTTACGGCACATTTTTCAGGATTTACACAGATTTTAAATTGGGATAATAGATGCTGAAATAAATTTAAGACATCAGCAAAGACAGATTTTTTTTTAAAGTACACATTGAGGCAGGCTCCAAGACGTCAAAATGTCTCAGAATGAAAATTATTTTTAAGCGGTCGGCGAATACTGTGTTTCAAGGACAGTCGTTTGATGAATGGACCGGTTTGTTTATCTGACTATCACGAATGAACATATTGAAAACGAATTATACATTCCGTGAACGGTTATTTACCGGTAAAGATAGAATTTTGGAATGTTGTTGAGGATGCTGTACAGTCATCATATAAATAAATTCAAAATCTAAGAAAAAATCAATGGATCCACCATCCATAAAAGTAATTAGAGAAAATAGAACACCTATTTCATAAATTGTCCCCACTAACAAAATTTATATCTTTGTTTACTCAGATAATTCGTCTTCGCAAACGAGTATTTGATAGGTTCACTTATCGTTCGGCCCATATTCCTTCCATGTCATTGAACGGAAGTGGAGGTTAATCCTGTGTTTCCGGTTTAGGTCATGGTTTATCGGTTCCTTTCTCCCAAGGCCTTAATGATTTAATTGTTAATATCTTGGTGACTGATAATTTGCTGCAACCTTTCATTTTGCTTTTGTGGATAGAGAAAAGCTTTCTTCCGTTTGCCTTAAGGGTGGTTGTGATTTATTAGCTGTGTTATTCCTACACGCGTCAATGGTGGAAAGCTAAGCAGAAAATATTTCTGCAGATTCATTTCTAGATGAAAAATTTCAAGATAATTTTCTCGTGTTTTTATTCATCAAATTGTTTCTCAAATTTCCTCATTCATATGAGATTGGAAAAAAGATAAGTGAGTAAAATATAATATATAGAGGGATGCCTCAGTTGAGGGGAGGGTCTTTTTTATTTTAACCTGTTTCCCGACAACATCTTGGTGTTTCTTGTACGGTTTTTCCTCTATCTGTGAAGAGGAGACAGGGAAAATGGAGAAGGAAAAGGAAAGTAAGAAACATTTCTGATCATAATTCCTATGACTAATGAATGCCTATGAAAGATTTTTTTTTTATTTTTTTTAGTGAAGTATCATTTCATAGGAGATAAAAACTTTCCTGGCGACAAGTAGAAATTACTTATCTGTTATGTCAAGCAGTGTTTGTTGAGAGTGTGGGTCTCTTCTCTTGTTGGACCGAAGAGGGAATAGACGAGCATTCATTTTGTTCTTTATTTGTCTCGTTTTGGCTGAGGAAGAAGTGACGTAGAGCGTTTCTGATTGGTCGCTTGCTATTTCAAGATCAGCAGTGGCAGTTATTTATATGTCCCTTGCTGTGTGAATACTTGTTACAGGATATGTAATATATTGCTGGGATAGATATTGTTTCGGTAGGCTCGCTTGCGTGAACTGGTATGATGTTGAAATACTCGAAATTTGTCATGACCCCAAGTCATAACATCACTAATGAGGCGATCCTGCGCACCCGTTGGAGTGTATTCATAATGATCTTGTTAATTACTGTATCTCTTAGCATATTTTACATATATGTACGTAGTAATGATATATATTAGCTTGCCACTCGAATACCGGTCTCCTAGCCAAATCCCTATTGCGGACGCTTGCTCAGGCGCATTTGTGTTTATTCAACATCCACAGAGCCCAACTGTGGTTTATACTGTTACAGTTTCTGGTAAAGAGCGTGTTATATCAACAATTTGTTCAAAGCCAGCACGCTCAAGCCCTCGGCCACGATGACTTGTGACTTCGTGCTATCGACGTCTACCCAATTTCACGCACAAGGCTTTGGTCAGTCCGGCACTATCTAAAGGTGCCGCACGCTGGGATAACATAAATACAATCTCCAACGGTTTAAGTGTAGCGTCAATCGACATCTCCAGTTGCCTTGATCTATACACTTCCCTTCTCCACATCCTTTCATTTTTCATTCCTATCTGCTCTCGCTCCAAATCTTCTGTAACTCTCTTGCCTTGATCGACCCACTGTCTTTCTCTTTCACCACATCCCCTCCTTTACCACTCCTATCTGCTCTTCCTCCAACCCTTCTTTAACCCCTTGCGTGATAGTGGCCTCCAGCCTTGCTTGGGGTGATACGCTTAAAAAAAAAAAGTCTCCTTCATGACAAAACGACCATGAGATTCGAACACAGGTCTGAAGATCAGAATGCGAACGTTCTAACCACTCAGCCAGGTGCCCATGTAGTAAGGATAAATTTGATGATTGCTGACAGGATGAGATACTATCATCTTAAGATAATTTTGTAATCTATAAAATTATAAAAATAATCGATTAAATATATGACCGTGGCGACAAATGAGAAAACCCGAATAGATTCATCTTCGTAGCGCAGTCTAATAATCTAAGTGTAAATAAATGCGAGCTCTATCGGAGAATCAGTTTAATAAGCCGCATAAGTGTATCATTCAGATACTGATGAATAGACGCATAGCAGAATTAGACCGGAAATACAATATAGGTTTATTAGCAAGAGGTACAGCCGAAGATGAAGATGTAAACAGCGAACAACTAACCTAACAAGTTTGTGTAAATGGATGATAGAATATGGAGTGTGAAAGGAATAAAAAAAAATCAAACACAGCTGAGAGTTACAAAAGTTTGGATGTTGTGGAGAGACATTATCACCCACATTCGGAAAAGGTACGGCACAAAAGAAGCTGTCGTGTAAGCATTGTCTTCGAAAACATTGGCCATATAGCAATTAGAATGACAGTCAATGAATTTGTCCTGGTGAATTTAAGCGGCCTCTGGGGATTGGGGGGGTAGGTTCACAAAGCCCGAATAAAAAAGATTTAGATCTAAAATAATCATATAGATCGAATTGTAATTATTTATTTTGCATTATATGGACGTTTCACTTAAAGTAAAACCTGTTGCAATCGAGGCTGTATGTTGACTTCGACCAACATCAAATATTAGTTTTATGATTACATAAAACACAAATTCATCATTCGATTATTCAAAAAAAGAAGAACAAAAAAGAAAAAACAACGGTCTCATGCCATCATAAGTGTTAATCATAGAGTTTTTTAAAATTGCATTTCTGCTTGTGTCGTATTAATGCAGGAAGTGTCTGTTGAAAAAATTGTAATTTGATTCGGAGTAATTATCAAATCACATACACATTATATATATATAAGTAAAAAAAAGTAGTATAGACCAATATTACAGACGTTACATATGTGCCGGTATCTAATTTGATATGTCAGAATATTATCAGTGTGTAAGTGGAATTATACAGGAAATTACTCGATTTCTTAAAAAGTGTACCTTTCAAAAGATAATACTTATGATTCGTTTAATTGTAGATACTCAAAATATGCTTTTCGTGACGGAAATTTCAAAAGTATCCATAAAACTTGATTAAATTTTGTCTGGAGAATTGTAGAATCGAGCTTCAGGCAAACTTTTTCGGATTTCTTTTTTTATAGATAAGATTATTTTGATAGCTTCATTTTGGAAAGAATTTCCATTCGAATATTTTAATCTCTTGTTTTTCATTTAGTTTGAATCTTTAGTTCGGAAGAAGTGTCGTTACATGACGACATGGGCAATAGAAAAGCTGACGAAGAATGACAATCTAAGCGTACAGGTCGTTTCATAAATCTACCACCGTGCGATAACTGGCGTCAAAGAACAATCACCCCTAAAAATAAAAGAAACAAAAGAAAAGAAAAAGAAAAAAAGAAACAGAAAAAAAGAAAAAGAAAAAGAAAAGAAGAAAAAGAAAAGAAGAAAAAGAACAAAGAACCAAAAAAGAACAAAGAACCAAAAAAGAACAAAGAACCAAAAAATAGAACCAAAAAACAAAATGAACAACAATAACAAAAAATAACAAAAACAAAAAAGAACAAAACAAGAACAAAAAAAGGAACAAAAAAGGAACAAAAAAGAACAAAAAGAAGAACAAAAAAAGACAAAAAAAAAACAAAAAAAAGAACAAAAGTCAGGATGAACAATATTAGATCAGTTATCTGCCAGTCGCGAGGAAAAAAGCATTTGTGCTTGGATAATGTTTTTAGAGGTAACGTCTAGATTATTACTTCACGTGTCTCAAGTGTAGAATATTTTTGAGAAGATGAGGACACATGACAATTGACCCTCGTCCTGAAGTAGAGATTATACTGAGAGAAAAAAAGTGCCTTCTACAAACTGGCAGTTCTTGGAAAAAGAATTTTCTACTTAGATTTAGAAGAGGAAGGAGATGAGGGTGTTTCGACTCTATGGAAGTTCCATAGCTTGTGCTAACTAAAGATCAAAACTGATAGAACTAAAACATGGCGCTCACCTGAACATTTGCCATAGAAATAATGATAGAGTGGCGATAGGCTTACGATTGTGTCTGTGGGGAAAGAGGCCGCATAGTGCAGAACACGTCTTCTCTGAAAGGATCGATTTTGTATCCTATAATAGCTACAAAGTTGTACACAAACATTGAAGAAAGTCTGTTGTATTTTTACAAGGAGAGCAAATATGAAATTAACGCCGCGGTGAGAAATAAATTCGCGAAACTCGTTTGCAATACATTTAGTTGTTTATTCAGCAATTCACTTGCATGAGTAGATGGCCGTTGAGACAATTTCTGCTACTGTCATGACAGATTAACGGATGAATTTTTCTCTTCAATTAGCGAAAACTGACTACCTCCAACTACGCACGCATCTCTGGCGTGAAGTCTGTTTCCCTGTAAAAGAGCCGTATTGGAAAACTATCCGTATATATCCGCCAACGGACAGTCCGAATCTACTCTCAATTCTGACTGTTTATATAAACCTAGGCGTTTTAACTTCCGATCAAGTAGCACTTGTCTTTAAAAGTTTTCATTTATTATTTTATTTCCTTTTGGTCAGTGAGTACCAGTTTAAAAACTGTAGGTTTTAGAAAACTTCAGACGCAGACAATTATTTTAGGATTTACTTGATTGTGCGTGTGTTCCAAGCCAGGTTCTACTTTGTCACGGGTAGGAATAATAACTGTGCGCCGATACTGCACAATGAATGAAGAGAATCTCTCAAGGAAAGCTTGTGCAAATTCTCTTACCTTGCATAAAATGGAGCAAACTGGATTTCGCAATTAATTTCAATTATTCCCAAATTTATTTTTAAGTTACAGAAATTGTTATCGGACAAAATATTCCAAGCAAAAAAAAAAAAAAAAAAAAAAAAAAAAATCGCTGAAAACAATCGCTGTAATGAAAACTTGGAATCCAACATTTCAGTATTTACATTATTCGGACTATTGTCCTCATCTTTGTCGCCATATTTATTACAAAGTTTCGGCCGTTGTACGCTCCGGCCTTCTTCAGGTGGTTGGAAATTCGAACTGAACCCTTTATTTAGCTCACTTGGGTAGACTGTTCTATTTCCACTTGTCATGTTTAATGGATGTCAGTTATCAGTTATCTCCTGTGAATTCCCCTCTCCATGTTCTCCACTGCCTTAACCGGGTATTGAACTCACACTCTTTGGGTCATGTCACTTGATATAACCAATGCCTTTATCTACTATGCCATATGTCCTGTGTATGGATTTCTAGGTATTATAAACCTAATGTTTCAGAATTAATATTGCAATTTTTGTTGTTATTATCGCTTTTCTCTGGCACTCCTTGGAACTAGAACAGTCTACCCCAGTGAGCTAAATAAAGGGTTCAGTTCGACATTCCAACCACCTGAAGAAGGCCGGAGCGTACAACGACCGAAACATTATAATAAATATGGCGACAAAGATGACGACAATAGTCCGAATAATGTAAATAGTGTACATAATACCTCATCTCAGAAATATAGACAGACACCAACATTTCAGGATTGCAGGCCCGGATCAAGCCCGGAATGTTTTAATTTGCTCACGGGGTCTGTCTGATTCGAAAATGGTCTGATATGTTGGGCTACGGTCTCTAGATGTAAACTTAAAGAACACGGACAAATTTATTTTGAAACATTAATTTGAGAACAGTATTTTCTCATTTCAACATGAACTATTGAAAGTTGTGTCCCTTTAATTGGTTTTATCAGCAGAAGCCAACATGGCGGAAACCGAAAACAATCGCAGCAACGAAAACTTAGAAAAAATTAATGGTGCCGGATCCGGTCCGGAATGTTTTTAATTTGCTCACGGAGTCTGTCTGATTCGAAAATGGTCTGATATGTTGGGCTACGGTCTCTAAGTGTAAAGTTGAAAAATCGTGACACACTGACATTAGCATTTATTTATATAGAAGTGGAAAATAAAACATTTAAATGCAACGGAAACAAACGCCAAATTTTCTAAGAAAATAAATTGTCAATTTAGGAACTTAATTAAGCATTATGCATTTAAATATTTGAATTTAATCTTGTAGCTATTATTTAAAAGTCTGTAAAGCATTCTGGAGCCAGCTTCAATAATCCTGTCCCAACATTACATTTACTGTTGGCTCAACCAGAGAAAGTAAATGAATAATTGCCAACTTCATCAGTCACACGAAGTTGAGATGGAGGGCGAGGCGTAAATCAAGCAAGAAGCATTTCAATCCTCACTGTCACTAATTAGACGCTCACCTCATATCCAGCTTCCTTTACACGCCCAAACAACTGATGTGGCACAGTGTTCCGCCACCCCCACCCCCCTCTAAACCCATTTGTATTATCGAAATATTAGTACAGGTAAGAAGTCATCTATTTCGAAATGAACAACAACAACAACAACTTGATTTTCATTTCTATATTCTATCAATAACAATGCATTTGAAATGAAATATAGTTGGCACATTGTAGCTGGAGCTTCGCCGTTGTATAGCCATTTGGGTAGATTTCAAATATTTATTCGACTCAATCCATCAAACATCTCACACAGAGAATGAATCAGTTACTGCGCCAATAATTGCTGTAACCTATCGATGTTCGGCAATTTCTGACGTGAAGAGACTGTCTTAATAATTCACGAGCCGAACTTTGCTACCAATTGATATGTGAAAGTATGTTATTGCTTTCACTATGTTTATGTCATGCAATAGGTGTGAAAATAACAATCTAATGAGAACGCGAGAGGAGAATAACTTTACAATTAAGAAATATTATCCGTTGTGTCCAGTAACTAACTTTCAAAAATATTAATATATTGAGGAAAGGTTTTCTTAAATATATTAAATTAAAAATAAAAATGTTTAGCGTCATAAAACTGTATTTAGTTTGTATTGAGACAGGAAGGTTGACACATGCTGGTCAAAGAAATTGATATCTAGTTTTGAAAATATAATAATTTAAAGCAATTGACTCAGAACAATAGCAACAAAAGCTGAGAAAAATAGCAAACACTCTAGTCTTGTGTACCACGTCACTTCAGGGACATCAGCGATTACTGCTCTCCATAACCTCCTATCTTTCGTAGCTTTGTTCTCTGACTATAATTCAGT
>OZ038495.1:28080265-28090265 GCA_964036315.1 Acanthosepion esculentum | reverse complement strand
TCTTTATTTGTTTTTTCTAAACGGCTAGTTTATCGTAATCGGTTGTTAGTTTATTTATATATTTGGATGTATTTAGATCGATTTATTATACTTGTTGTTATTTATTTGTTATACTATATATTTTTGGCTTTCCGTTTTTAAGTAACGTAGTATATTATCTTTTATTAATGTTTTTTTTTATTATTTATATAACAGTTATAACTTTCGTCCGTTCTTTTGATTTCAAAATAAAAGAATATATATATATATATATATATATATATATACATATATACATATATATATACATATACATATATATACATATATATATATATATACATATATATACATATATATATATATACATATATATATATATATACATATATATACATATATATATATATACATATATATATATATATATACATATATATACATATATATATATATACATATATATATATATACATATATATATACATATATATATACATATATATATATATATATATATATATATATAGAGAGAGAGAGAGAGAGAGAGAGAGAGAGAGAGAGAGAGGGAGGAACGGTGCAGTAATGGATAACGGCTTGGATTGAGGAATCGGAGAGCCGAGTTCGAATACCAGTCGAATCCATTACATTCACTTACGTGCTAATACTCTTGGGAAAGGTGTGAATCTTCTCCCTCCAACTATGGGTAAATAGCAGGACAGACTGGGTTCTATAGCCTTGGATGGCAACTGGTCTAGGAGAAAATCTGCGGGGGGACCTTGTGATATTCGCTGCACCAGGTCCCTGTATTCGTCCCTCCAAAAAGTGTGGATGGCCCTGCACAAAGCCTTCAGCACAATGATCAAATCTCATGTGTCGGTGTCGAGCTCTCAGTTTCTAGGAAGTATTTCTGGTATTTTTACACTTTCATAGTGTTTTGACCCCAGTCACAATTTCATTGAATAAGGTTTTGCATCTTGATTATTTATTACGAATTATGAATTTTTATATGTCCAATATTTTTTATGTGGTATCCATCATTTCTATGTACTTCAGACTATAGGCGTTTTGTTTCTTGTTATGTTTTGTGCTTTGAACTTCTTTTGTTTCTACTTTCTTGTTTGATTTTGCTCCCTTAGTTTTACCATTCGGTTTTTTAATGAACTTTGTCTAGATGATGACCGTTCCCTTGTTTGTGATGGGCTAGAATTTTGTTCCTCTATCTCCATTTTCCTTTGTTCCTCAATAATCGTTTCATTATTTTTTTTAATTTTTTTTGTATCTTTTCATTCTCGTGAGAATGTTTCTATTTCTTGGATTTTTTTTTTCATTTGGATTTTTCGGGTTTAATAGTTTTGTAGATGTAGAGTCATTTTTGTTTGCAGTTGACGGTATAGGGTTTGTTATTCCATTCGGTTCTTTTAATGATCTTTGTATAGATGATGACCGTTCCCTTGTTTGTGAGGGGCTAAAGTTCTGTTCCTCTATGTCCATTTCACTTGATTCTTCACTAAAAGTTGAGTTATTTTTTGTACCTTTTGATTCTCTTGAGAATGTTTAGAGGTTTCTATTTCTTGGATTTTTGTACTTTGGTTTGGAATTTTCAGATTTAATTGTTTTGTATATGTAGAGACTTTTTGTTTAAGGTTGACGGGACAGGATTTATTTTCTATGGGAGTTTGATTTATGAGTGATATACCACATTTTAGTAGTTCTATTAAACTTTTTAATTCGTTAATAAGAGTTATAAGATCTTGGCTTCTTAATGCACTGCTTTCTTGGATGACTTTTTGTTGATTTGATATTTTAGTGAGATTTGTATATGATGCTTGAAGTGAATTCGATTCAACTTGTTTCCTGGCTTCTTGGAAAGACATATTTTGCATGTATTTTCTTCTAACTGTTTCCTTTTCCCAAATGTTATACTCTTTGGAGTCTGCTGAATGTTATTCTTTACAGTTTGGACATAAAGGAGGCCTTTCAAAAGGTGATTCATCATGCTCAGTTTCTGGTTCCCCACATCTTCGACAGACTGATGTTCTTGTACAAACATTTTGAATTTAACCAGATTTTTGACATTTATGACATCTATGGGGATTAGGAATGTATGGCTCTACCTTGGCTATTGTGTATCCTATCTTTATTTCTTTTGGCAGAGTCGGTTTGTCGGATGTCAAAATATATGTGTTGGTGTTTATTACTTTGTCATTTATTTTTACTTGCATGCTTTTAACATCTGTTACTCCTTGCTTTTTTAGGGTATCGTCATTTTCAATTTCTTCTGATGAACAACGTGACAATTATAGGCATTATATTATTCCTTTTGATGAATTAAGAAATTGATGAGGGTAGGCCTTGACTTTATTGTTGTCAATTTGATTGATTTTTAGCAATATCTCTGCGCCTTTTTTGGATATCACTTGAATTAATAGGGCATTAATTTTCTTTATTTTTTAACAGATTGTGGCTTGATGATGTCTGAAATAACCCTTCGCAACACGAAAGCAGACACTTTTCATATATCACCCTCTACTGATTCTACGACAATGAAAGTTGGAAATTGATTTTTTTCTATTTCATTTTCACTTTCAGAAGTCTCATATTGTCTCTTGGTTCGCTTGTAAGAGATAGCCATATAATTTTTGTATTCGCTGTCTGTGCTCCCCACCCACCTCGGAGTTCCTTCTTAAGGGACGCTATCAGGAGGGGGACTAATCCCATTCGCCTTAATCCGCCAAGGCTAAACAGACAGTATGGCCCTGTCGGACCCATTACTTATCATCCCAATTAGCCCTTGCCACTATGTGACTAGCCGATTGGAATGGATTGGGCTATTCCATCCGCCCGTCTATCCCAGGTAGGGACCGAAGTGACGTGTTCAGGTCATTTTATACCAGATCAGGTGTCACTCAGTCACCAGGACTCCGTCCCCAGGCATCCTGGGTCGCTACCCACGGCAAACGGGTGGCCCCATTTAGGGGAAATTTTAGTTTTTTGAAATCGGGTTTTGTGAATGTGCACTTTATATACTGTAATTTGTGTTGATGTTATTATTATTACAAAAAAAACAACCAAACCCATTCTTACACTTTCCTAGTATTCTGACTCCAGATCAAGGGAGGTGGGGAACTATTTTCCCATAGCTGGGACCCTAACGGGTGCTACCACCCTGAATCTGGGTGAACCCGGGAACAACAGCAACTAAGAGGCAGTTCCACGCTCCTCAAAACCTCCTGATCAGAGGCCTTGCTGCTGGATGAAGTTTAGTATCATACTCATGACAGAGGTCTCCAATAGTGATGATAATTTACTGCCATTTGCACTCACGTTTTGGCGTTATCTAGTGTGATATAAAACTTATATATTGTTATATAGGACTTGTTATATTGGTACAGATTACTATGAGAGATTGGACACTTCGACGTAGTGTAATGTTTAGCAAACTTGTTCCAAGAGATCAACTACGACTGAGTAGTGAGTTAGAAACTCACCAGGTGCGCCATACTTTTGGCTTTGTGCCTCATCTAAGATACGATTAGAAAATCATTTCGGGGACTTCGACGCAGTATAATGATTGGCAAGCTTCTCTCGCTAGACCAATGATAACTGGATAGCGAGTTCGATCATCACTGAGTGCCCTAGACTTTCGGCATGAGGCACATTTAGGCTACGCTTTGAAAATCCCCATAGACTGCTACTAACGTTTTATTGAAAGGCTTCACTTTTATACAATGTACTGTATGATAGTGACAAGTATCCCAAAATTATTTATTTATTAATCTTCACTATTTACATTATTCGGACTATTGTCCTCATCTTTGATGTCATATTTATCACATCGTTTTGGTCGTTGTACGCTCCAGACTTCTTCAGGTGGTTGGAATGGCACATGGAACAGAGGATAAAGACGTTGGTTAGATCCAGTGATAGGGCCCAAAGACTGTGAGTTCAATACCTGGTTAAGGCGGTGGAGATCTTTGAGAGGGGAATTAACAGGAGATAACTGACATCTAATACATGACACGTGTCTACCCCAGCGAGCGAAATAAAGGGTTCAGTTCGACATTCCAACCACTTGAAGACCGGAGCGTACAACGGCCGAAATGTTGTGATAAATATGAGGACAATAGTCCGAATAATGTAAATAGTGTACATAATACCTCAGAAACACATTAGTCGTACTTTATAATTTTTCTCTATCTTCATATATGGTTCACGGTCAGTTGCTTATGAAGTCACTATTATTTACTCATCTAGTTTCAAATACCTGTAAAGTATTGATGTGTAATATTTCTATTTCTACTTTGGCAACTTCCTAAAAATGTCCTGTCCTGAATACTGTTTGATTATTTTTGAAAACAATAGCTGGATGATAGTCAGGTGACACCTGTTGCGCATGGCTCTTACATTATTTCAGTTTACCGAATAAATCAAATTTACTTTTAAAATCCATTTGATAAGAAATATTAGCTATAATCACTTAAAAGCGTATTCAATGGATAGGTTAATAAATTTCTTCAGCAAAATGAATATTGTCCCTTTAGCTTGACGGTAACGACGATGGAAAGATTACATTTTTCAATTTCATTTGACTAGCGACACTTCTCAGATACGAATAGCCACACTTCTCAGATACGAACACCTACACTTCTCAGATACGAATAGCCACACTTCTCAGATACGAACACCTACACTTCTCAGATACGAATAGCCACACTTCTCAGATACGAACACCTACACTTCTCAGATACGAATAGCCACACTTCTCAGATACGAATAGCCACACTTCTCAGATACGAATAGCCAGAATAAAGGATACCCCCTTTTTAAATAGACTTTTCAATGTCAGTTTGAAAAGAGTTGTATTTTGTGTAAATATCTCTCATATTCCCCACTCCACTTATTAATCCGATCAGCATATCCCAAATGTTCACTCTTAATCTTCTCTTCCTACAATTTCTGTTATTTTACATCGAGGAAAAGCAAGTCATCAACAACTGAATCGACAAATAAAAGAAACTCAGATGATTATATCGATTAGTCTGTCCATTAATTCTACTACTAAAACGGAAATTGATATATTTTCAGGTGTATCGTCATTCCATACTTGACTCGAATGAGGTTTTCTCACGCGATCAAGAGACAGATTAATGATATGGTTAGAGCGTCTGCTCTGATTGCATGCCATTTCAAATAGGAATACACACCCACATAATATATCACATACACAAACGTACATCTATGTATATACAAGCGCAAGCACACGCACATCTTTAATTTATTATTGGCAAAACAGGTTATTCATGGAAAGAAATTTGAGGACGGATAAGGTTTGACAAAACATAAAACAGCTTAAAAAAGGACATCATAAACTATTTGCTGATTGGATGGAGAAAATATTTTTAAATAAGTATAAAAACATACAAAGTAAAAAGAAAGAATTCGAATTGTCCAAATAAGCCCAGATGTTTAATCTTTGGTCAGATATAGCCGAGACGAAATCTTCTAAACTTGTTGTTCCAGAAGAAACTGAGGTTTGCATAAATTTCCATTTTTAACCAGTCTTATAATGAAGATAATGAATAGCTCACAGTCTGCAATTTATTTTCGCAGTATTGAAGATCTTTTTGAGCAAGACAATTTGTAGTTAGATGTATATATTTACTTTGCTTTTCAATCAAATTATATATATATATATACATACATACATACATACATATATATATATATATATATGTATTCGACGTATGAGGGTGAAGCAGATCAGTTTCTAGGAAGCGACAGCTCGCCACTAGCACATGAGATTTGATTATAGTCATGAAGGTTTTGTGCAGAACCATCCACACTTTCTGAAGGGCCGAACACAGAGACCTGGTGCATTACATGCTACAAGGTCCCCAAACAACCCTCCGCAGTTTTTGAATTCAGAGTTGTCCTTCTCCTAGACCAGTTGCCATCCAAGGCTATAGAACCCAGTCTGTCTTGCTATTTATCCATAGCTGGAGAGAGAAGAGGAGGATTTGTATCTGTCCCAAGGGTATTAGCATGTAAGTGAATATAATGGATTTGACTGGAATTCGAACTCGACACTCCGATTCCTCAATCGAAGCTGCTAACGATTACTCCTCCGTGCCTCCAATATATATGTATGTATGTATGTGTGTGTGTGTGTTTGCAAAGCTCATACTATAGTTTTTCAATATCTATCTAAATTAGCTCTTATTTTAAGCATGACGGGAGTGTTACTAGCACGCAAGGGGTTAAAGAGAGTGGGGGAGGAATAAAGGGGCGTGATAGCTGAAGAGAAGGACGGGAAATTTGATCAAGGCATTTGAAGATGTCGATTGACATTGCATTTTAATTATTGAAGATTGTAGCTATCAGAGAAGCAAGTAAGAGGAAGGGAGTTCCACAGACGGGAAGTGCGAGACGTGAAGCTATTGAAATAGAAGAGACGGCTACATTTAACAGTCTCGACAGTGAAAGAGTGGGACTGAGATGCCAACCTAGTAGCGGTTAAATTCATGTAGTTTGGGAACCAGCGAAAGTAGCTCGTCGGAGCAGTTACTGTGAAAGTATTTGTAGTGCTGTAGACGAGATGCCAGATCAGGGCCAATCACATTGCATATCCGTCTCTGGATTTGGTCGAGGATCTTGAGATGAACAGCGGGGGCTTCAAACCATATATGGCAGCAGTATTCCATGGAAGGACGAATGGTTGATTTATAGATATGAAGGATGGAATCATGTGAGACAAACTTTCTGGTGCGACACAGAAAACCAGCTTTCCTTGCGGTAGATGAAGCTATTGATTCAATGTATTTGTTCCACCTCAGGTCAGCGGACAGTGCGTGACCAAGCAGGCGTGCTACGATCTGGTGTTTAGTTGTCTTTAAGAAAGTTTTTTTTTTATTTAAAAGGACAGTGTTGAAAATGTATGTCTCGGGCACATTTAAATATCTGAATGAAAGTCATGTTCACATCGACAGAGACATCTAAGGAAACAAGAAAACAAAACTAGAAAAGAGAACACGAGACAAATACAGGTTACGACATAAATGTCAATGAAGTATAGACACTTCTCCTACGCACCCCCCTTAGTGAAGTGATATTAAGATATGCATGAAGTGATCAATTAATCAACGAAAACTTTTGATAGCTTGACAAATAAATAAAGTGATCAATTGGTTCATATTCCTGGAAGCTTGGGCTAACATATATTTTAGACAAAACGTGCAAAGAAAAAGGATTGGATAGATAGATTGAACAAAATGACATGAAAAAATTAGACCAATAAAAAGATATTAAATGCGATTCATAAGAATCTAAACAAAAAAAATCACTATTTACATTATTCGGACTATTGTCCTCATCTTTGTCGCCATGTTTATAACAACGTTTCGGCCGTTGTACGCTCCGGCCTTCTTCAAGTGGTTGGAATATCGAACTGAACCCTTTATTTCGCTCACTGGAGTAGACTGTTCTAGTTCCACGTGCCATGTCTAATGCATGTCTGTTATCTCCTGTTAATTCCCCTGTGAAAGTTCTCCACTCCCATAACCAGGTATTGAACTCACACTCTTTGGATCCTGTCACTGGATCTAACTAACGCCTGAATCCACTGTGCCATGTGTCCTTGAGAACACAAGGCACAGTGGATAAAGGCCGTAGCGTACAACGGCAGAAACGTTGTAATAAATATGGCGACAAAGATGAGGACAATAGTCCGAATAATGTAAATAGTGTACATAATACTTCATAATGTAATAATGAATAATGTAAATGGTATAGAATAATGTAAATAGTGTGCATAATACCTCATCTCAGAAATATAGACAGATACTTAAGGGCCGAAACGTTGTAATAAATATGGCGACAAAAATGAGGACAATAGTCCGAATAATGTAAATAGTGTACATAATAGCTAATCTCAGAAATATAGACAGATATTAAAAAAATTCATAACAAAAAAAAAAGGTAACAAAATATATATTACCACAAATTGCTAATACCGAAATATAACTCATTAAAAACTGCTAAACCGGTTTGTAGCTGTTTTAACCATTGCTATAATTTGCTATTATTATTTTACGGTGATATGTTTGTACCCATGTTTTTGTTATCAAGTGCTTGTTAATGTCTGTTTTTATTGCACTAATAAAATTTTGTACCCCTGCGTAAATATTTCAATACCTGCGAACCAAGTATAGTGTGGATTCTTATATATTTTGTGATGTCATCGAATACTAGTTGCCAGTTTTGAGATGTCAACGAATACACGTTGTCACTTTCCTAATGCCCGCTGTAGTAGAGACTTTATAGTCGCAGATCCAACTAATGGTACACCGTTGAACAATACTGGTGTCAGACGACTTCGAATATCACTCGCATTAATAGTACTTGCTCGATAATACTCGCTCGACAAGTAACCTGTATAGTGATCCGAATAGAGAAATAGTGTGGTGAATAGAGGATAGAATAGAAATAACGATCCGAATAGTAATAGAGGATAGACTAGAAATAGTGATCGATAGTCGTCAGCTACTTCCTATATATATGCGTTTCCTCTATGGTCACGTGGTCTACTTAATAAAGGCGTCATCTGTGTTTGCTCACCGGCGATCTATGGTCAGACTCAAGTGTCGGCAGCGACACTTTATTCCTGTATAACATATGTATTATTTCAAACTTGGTATATTTATAGTACTCATTATTGTTGATTAATCAACTTTGTATTGTGACTATGTAAATCATTACATGACATTGCCCATACCATTGCACCCATATTGATACAAAGGAAGCTGATAATTGCATTAAGATGATGCAACAGGCTACTGCAAGGGGGTGAAGAGAATAAAAAAAAGACTTTAGAAAGTACCGGAGATCCAATCTTAAACAGGAAACAAATTTAAGTCTCTACTCCTTTCTCAAAAAAACGGAGAGGGGTGTGAACCGGACAAACAAGTGAATATATATATATATATATATATATATATATATATATATATGTATTAACTGATTTAAAAATATGGTTTCATCGCTACACAGGAATTACCATGTTTCAATTCCAAAGTTCACTTGAAGATGAAACAATTAATGCTTTTGATTTTAATTATATAATTTAATTTGAAATTTTTAATTTCTGTTTTTGAAACATGGTAATTCCTGTGTAGTGATGAAACCATATTTTTAAATCAGTTAATTTATAATATTTATGCTCTGTAAATTTACATTGAGCACTGTTTTGTAAAAATAAAAATATCAATAAGAACACAGGATTATATATCTTACTAGTCTTTCTTTTTTTACTATAATATATATATATATATATATATATATATATATATATATATATATACATATATATACATACATACATACACACACACACGCACACACACAGGGTGTCCATAAAGTTCGTGTGCACTTTAAAAATTTATAACTTTAATTGTATTTGCGATAGAAAAAATCTGTAAAAACTGTTATAAAGTTTAATGTACCTAGTTTTAAGTGTAGTTAAAATAACTAATGTGATTTCAGTCATTACTGTAAATCAGTTGGCAAATGTTTTCTGTGAACTGCAAAATCGTATTACCCTTTGTATTTCTAATGATGGAGGACATGTGGAAACTTAAATAAAATTTCAATAAAACCTTAAAAAATATAGATTTACTTCTTTCTAATCCTTTTTACAAATTATTTTTAAATAAAGTTATAAATTTTTTTAATGTGCACACGAACGTTATGGACACCCTCTCTCTCTCTCTCTCCCTCTCTCTCTCTCTCTCTCTCTCATATATATATATATATATATATATATATATATATATATATATATATATATATATAAAGGCAAGCGAAATTTCCTTTATGGATTTTCTTGTTTTTCCGGTCATTTTCTTGGTTTCATGTGGAAGTGTAAATATAAAATGTTCACTATGTACGGAGAGTTGAAGCGGCAAATAAAAGATAGAAACGCCGGCTAAAAAGGCAGTTATCAGTTGATAAATGTAATTTAAAG
>OZ038495.1:27967765-28077765 GCA_964036315.1 Acanthosepion esculentum | reverse complement strand
ATATATATATATAAACATATATATATAAATATATACATATATATAAACATATATATATATACATATATATAAACATATATATATATATAAACATATATATATATATATAAATATATATATATAAATATATATATATAAACATATATATATATAAATATATATATATATAAACATATATATATAAACATATATATATAAACATATATATATATATAAACATATATATATATATATAAACATATATATATATATAAACATATATATATATACACATATATATATACACACATATATATACACATATATATATATACATATATATATACATATATATATACATATATATATACATATATATATATACATATATATATAAATATATATATATATAAACATATATATATATACATATATATATATATATATATATATATATATATATACATATATAAACACAAGGTACTTTAAATACACAATCAAAAGCAGTTGAGGGGGGAAAATCACCGTATGAGATATACCCATTGATCTATGGAAGCAGTTAACATCCACAAGTACAAGATAAGCCAATTGCTAAATACATGTTTCAATTTAGCAATATTTTGGAGTGAAATTCATACTTAAATGCGATAATGCCAATGAATTGAGATGGAAAGCAAGATGAGCTTTGGAGAAGGTCGATTTTCCTAAACCGAACACAGCCAAGGCGGACAATTGCTATCAAAATCCTGCAGTGCAAGAATAAACAGAATCGCTAAATCCTGTTGAAAGAAGTTTGAATAATAGAGAATAACACGAAGATAAAACGACTGAAAGACTCGGTACACATCGTAGCCTCTAATAATCTGCTTAGTAATGCTAACAGACATAAATTCCATATGGGAACTCTTAAAAAAATAGGAACATTAAGGTTAAGATAAAATAAAAAAACAAAAAACTATCACCTGATATCAAGAAATCTGGCGTAAAGTCATATAGTTGTTCAGTTGAAAAGGCAGACACGAATTATTCATAATTATGAAAATGTAATTAATACGAGTTATCTCCCATGGCAAAAAGAGTGAAACGAAAACATTCTGCCCCCATTAACTGATTAAATGGTTCGGTTCCAAATTTTCAGATGATTACCAACGACAGCAAATATCTGAAGACGTCCTGAAGGTATAACGACCGAAACCTTGTGATTAATAACAAAAGTTCAGACAATAATTACCTGATTAAATTAACTTAAATAAAAAAAAATTCCCCAAGAAGTTTTGTAAAAAAAAATGTGCAAAAAGAAACATTTTGAAGTGAGGCAAATAGTAAATATAAAATCCCAGTAAAGTGAAACAAAATTTTCAAAATATTCCTTGCTGTAATTGTCGTCGGTTTTTATATGCATGCGGCTATTCCATAAAATCCTGAATAGTTTTCTTTTTAAATAACACTTCACACAACAGAGATAAATTCTTTTTTTTTACATCGTCTTCTTATATTTGGTCAAAAGGCCTACTAATATATACTAATACTAATAATATACAATAAATTTTAGTATACTTATCATTTGTATTCCTATTTTATCTCTCGAATTTTTTTCACCGGTCTATTATATCGACATATTATAAAAGAATTACTTGGACAGTCTTTCTCTACTGCTATTATAAAGTGATTTGTACCCACAGAAATGAAAGAGATTTAATCAGAACGGATGACATGCTATAACTTAGGTACCTTTCGACCAACACATTTTCAAAGGTATACGTTTGCAAGTTTGAACACAAACGAAGACACACTCAATATAATAAATGAGGAGGGAAAGTTGGAACGCGATTAAAAAGAGATAGATTTTAATTGCACACAATTAAAATTCAAAGGCGGGGCGTGAAAATAGCAAGTTCAAGAGTATAAAAAGGAGAAAGGACACTCACAATCCCTCCAACAAACGTAAGGAACTTTAAAAAAATGTTCCTTCTATCTGCACAGGCTGGGCTGATGAATTTTTATAAATACAGCTTCCAAGACTCGGAGATGGTATACCGAGCGATCACTGTTATACAGTGAACAAAGTGACTTCGTAATCGGTGGCACGAGCATGGCTGTCGAGCAAATGCTGTCTGATGGCCGAATCATCGAGTGCCTGAGTAGTTCTTCTCATAGACTGGCCCCGACTATAAGAACGCAGATAGACGGGAACATGCTGCGCAACCCTCGTCTCCAACCTTAGATTGATTCGTCCTATGTACACCGCGTCACATCGGCATTTAAACTTGTAAACAGCTAAATTTTTCTGAAAATAGGACAACCTATCTTTATTAAAGGAAGGTAACACAGATCTTGTCTGAAAGACTGTGCACAACTTACCAGCATTCTAACAAGATGAAATACACGCTGACATTCTGTCAGATAATAACTGACATTTCCTGCCAAGCCGAGGTAACTTTAAATAAATAGGGCAACGCCTGGGCCCAAACACCACTGGTTCCTTGAAACGCTTGATTTTGCTGTCAATAACAAGTCTGATAACGTTGATGGGATATCCATTATTTTCAAAAATATTCTGAATAGTAATGAGTTCTCTTCTACTCCAATAGCTTCATGTCTCGCACATCTCGCCTGTGGAACTCCATTCCTTATTCCTGTTTCCCTGACAAATACAATCTCCAACTATTTAAGTGTAACGTCAATCGATATCTCCAGTTGCCTTGATCTATCCACTTCCCTTCTCCTCATCCTTTCACCTTTCATTCCTATCTGCTCTCGCTCCAAATCTTTTGTAACCCCCTTCCCTTGATCGATCCACTATCTTTCTCCACATTTTCTCCTTTACCACTCCTATCTGCTCTTCCTTCAAACCTTCTGTAACCCCTTGCGTGCTAGTGGCTTCCAGCCTTGCTTGGGGGGATAAGCTTAAAATTTTTAAAAAATTAAAAATGTTCTCCATCTAACAGTTCAGAGGAACAGATCACCATAGCGCGACGAACAAGTGTCGCAATCAGACCAATCCTACGGGACTTGGGAACAAACGAATTCCAACTCGTATATAAGCCGGTAAATGTGCGTTTACGAAAAACACTAGTAACGAAAACCTCGTTGTGTTGGTCGAAAGGTACCTAAGGTATAGCATGACGTCCGTTCTTTTATATATATATATATATATATATATATATATATATATATATATATATATATATATATATATATATATATATATATATCGCAGAGCATTAGCTGGATCAGGCAAGGATATACAAGTAATAGAATTCAGGGGAAGGAAAGTCGTAGCTCTTGGGGAACAATCCATTGGAATATGAATACTTGGATGCGTATCATCACCACTGAATTTGTGAGTGGCGGCGCTATATCGAGTCTATATCAGTTTTTTCGTCGTCACCGAGGCCCGTTGGTACAGTTGGTATGACGCTTGCGTTGTATCGAAACGGTTCGGGTTCGAATCTCGGTAGTAGATGCAAACTGCTGATGAGTCCCAATAATAGGGCGATGAATTACTATAATATATATAAAAAGAGATTGCTCATTGTATGTATTGATTTCTCAAGTTCAAATGAAAACTCTATTGAAAATAGCATTCTTAGTATAGCTTAGCATAGATTTTTGTTTCTTTTTTTCCATTAGTAATTAATTTTACGACAGTAGTTTACATATAACCCAATCCAAGTTGTTCGATGAGATGAGATTTGATATACTGCTCAGTTGACACTATGCAATAGAAATCAATCTTACACTCTATGATTTGCATGATCAACATGCTAAAGTAGTTTCGATTAAATCGGAGTTTATAGCATCGAGATAAAAACGTGGATATTGCATTTTGCTCATTTTCTTTTTTAAGTTGTGAGAATTGGACAGTCAAGCGAGAAAAACCTTTATTCCTGCAGTCTTTCATTTTAGGGATTAGAAAGTTTACGTTTTCCGGTAAAATAATTCTGTGCGTATATTTGGGCCCATATATGTATGTATGCCTTCGAGAATATATGCGCATGTCCGAATAGGCGTTCCAGTGAAAGAAATATCTTACGTTTTCGTTATAAAAACTAGTAAGAATACGTGACTAAATATCTCATAAGTAAAATGCATTATTCAGCTTCGGACTTTATTAATGAATATCTCTGTAAACGTTTATGACTGCTCTTTTTTCGGACGTGAATTCTTTTCAAGAAGTGACCGACTGTATTTTTCTGTCTCGAGTAGGGTATTTACATATGTTGTAATTGAATTATTAAAAACAACAGTAAAAAATTAGTTCAACAACAAGTTTATTACTTTTTGGTACAGGAAAACAATGTAGAATAGAAATTGAATAGAATGTTTAGCCTTGAATGACTAATTGTTTGCAGCAAAGGCTAAAGCAGCTACTGCTACTCCTCTTGATGTAGGACTATTTTTCTGTCTTTCGTTCAACGGCCGAGTTCAAACTTATAGCGAAATCTTCTCCCTCACAAGAATATATCTTGCTGTCATTCAGTTTTAACACATGGGCACATCCTGAGATTACCACCTGTTTACATGTCAGGGGAGGGGGCAGCCACATTAGAGGTGCGAATCTGCACCTGGTAGCTATAAGGTTAACCCTGTCATCGCCCACCTGATGATTTAGTGTGATTCGGAATGCAAAGTCTATTTTAGTATCTCTTATAATGAACCGGGTATATTTGGAGGTCATGAAATATCAACTTCTATTAGCACAGAAAGTTTCTTATTAACATTAACTTCGGTTCAGACCATCTGCTATTAACTGGCGTGATTTACATACTACATGAACATTAAGAAATAAAAGAAGGAGAGGGACGCTGAGATAGTTACAAATAGTTCTAGTAAAATTCCTGCTGTTGAGTAATTCTGCTGTTTGTTCTAATGATATGTGATAGGAAAAAAATAAGATTTCTTTTATTTGTTTATATATCATCAAATCTCCTCCAGTAATACATTCTTTCCTATATTAAAAAATGCGTATTGCCAAAAGGACTATTTCATTCACTTAATCAACTTACAATTTCTAACTTCGCAAAGTATGTCGTCGTCTTTTACCGGCAACTGTATCAACAAACATCTGTTCTTCAGCCAAACCTAAATCCATCACTTCACTTGGGAGATCTAAATTGATCATTCATGTTGAATCCAAAATAGAAAAAATATTTCGTGTAAGGTTCTTTTCTTTTCAACAAATTAAATTACAAAATCGGACAGAGAAAAGCATTAGAAATTCAAATGTTGCAAGTTAAGGATTTGTTGTTTTGTTTCCGCAAACAAATGCTCATGGCTTTAATAAAACTGGCTTTCGTGATCAAGTACCGAACTTAAGAATCTTTACTTGCACAAAAGAGTTGTTTTAAATAAATTTCCTCTTAAAATGCATGACGATATTAAATGTTTACCTAAAGTTTATACAAAAAACAAGTACAACAAACTAAAGCAATGTGTGAAAATAAATTGGATGTCTTGCAGTTAAATGAGAGAATCATTTCAGTTTGTCATATAAACAAGAACACTTTTTTGCTGTAAACGACGTGGGTCTAGATATTTGCTATTAATTTTAGAGTGACTATTTCCAGGAAGAAAGCTTCAACAAATTAAACTGAACGGATTTTTAAAAATATAAATAAAAACCCTGAAGAGAACTAACATATAGAAATAAATTGAGAATTTATCACATTTTTTTTTTATTTTAAAATTGCCTGATATCCAATTTTATTAAAATTCATGCTTAGGACTAACTTTCATTGTATAATGATCTCCAAGTGATAGCAGTAAGGTTCCGTTTTTTTAGGAAAATTAACATCTCTCTCACAAACACACTATATATATATATATATATATATATAAAAATAAAATTATAATTAAGTAATTCATCGAGTCAAGAAGAATCCCCAGCAGAAAGCACCGGACGGCCGTTTCGTCCTATTCTGATGACTCATCAGCAGTGCGCATCCAAAATCGGGATTCGAACACGAAGCGTCATACCCACTAAGAGGTAACACACTAGACTCGATATAGCGCCTGCTCTTCACATATTCCGTTGTGTCACTCATCCAAGTCTACCTATACCAACGGACTGTGTCTCCACGAGTCACGTCTTCTATCCTTATCCAGAGCATTAGAAGCTGGTTCAAGCATGTATATATATATATATATATATATATATATATATATAGAGAGAGAGAGAGAGAGAGAGAGGGGGTTATTTGAGATAGTCATAATTAAGTAATTTATCGAGTCTAGAAGAATCCCCCAACAGACTGCAAAAAGCACTGGACGGCCATTTCGTCCTATTTTGGGGACTAATCAACAGTGAAACGAAACTGAACCGTTACGAGATGGGTCTCGGTGACGAAGACGTAACTAACTAGACTTGATATAGCGCTTGATCTTCACAGATTGCGTCGTGTGACTCATCCACGTCTCCTTATACCAAAGGACTGTGCCCGCATGAGGCGCGTCTTCTATCTCCAAGTCGCTCCATCCAGAGCATTAGAAGCCGGTTCAAGCAAGAATATATATATATATATATATATATATATATATATATATATATATATATATATTACACAGACAAATATATTATATATATATATATATATATATATATATATATATATATATATTACACAGACAAATATAATATATATATATATATATATATATATATATATATATATATATATATATATATATATATATATTATACACACAAATATATTATATATATAAATATACCCAAGTTTAGGATTGGTATATACGGAGTGAGATCCAATAATTGATAAAATTAACTCTATCAGTAAATCAATTACTGATAAACTAAAGATCAGTGATCGAGTTAGTAAATTACAATCTAAAGAAGCCTATATCTTGTTAAAAGATCACAAACCCGATTTCAGATCTAAGCCATCCACTAGGATTATAAATCCAACTAGACCGGAAATCGGCAGGATCAGTAAGAACATCTTAGAAAGAACCAACCACTCCATAAAGAAAACCCTCGGACTACTACAATGGATTAACACTGCTGATGTCATCAACTGGTTTACCAACATCGGATATAAGGACAAATGTACCTTCATACAGTTTGATATTACAGACTATTATCCATCTATATCCAAAAACCTGTTCACTTTGGCCCTGGATTTCGCTCGGGAATACTCCAACATTTCTGAAAGAGAAGTGAATACCATCATGGAGTGCCGAAATTCGGTTCTAATCTACAAAGATGAACAGTGGACCAAAAAGTCCTGTAACGAAAAGTTTGACATTTCAATGGGTTCTCTGGATTCTGCTGAAGCTTCTGATCTTGTTGGATTATTTCTTTTGTATAATTTAAGTGCATTTGATTGCCTAGATTCTGATAGTGTAGGATTATATAGGGACGATGGGTTATTAGTAGTTAAGAATTCCACTAAAATTAAAGTAGATCGTATTAGAAAAATGATACATAAGGTATTTAAGGATCTAGGTCTCAGAGTAATAGTTTCCACTAATGTTAAACAAGTAGACTTCCTAGACGTCACCCCAGACCTCACTAGCAACACATACCAACCATATGTAAAAATTAATTCCAATCAAATATACGTACATCCAAATTCTAACCACCCCCCTGCAATCATCAAACACATACCCTATTCTATTGAATGTAGGATCAGTAACAACTCTTCAAACAGAGATATTTTTAATAAGCATAGAGACCTTTACAATTCTGCACTTAAAAATAGTGGATATAAAAATATTAATATTCAATATAAAAGCCCTATAATTAGCAACAATAATGGTAGAAAGAGATCTAGAAAAATCATATGGTATACTCCCCCTTTTAACATTATGGTTAAAACTAAATTGGGGCACCTGTTTCTCAACCTCATTAAAAAAATTTCCCCAAATCTGGAACCAACTCACTCAGTAAAATATTTAACTCTAATACTCTTAAGTTAAGCTATAGTTGTGCTGATAACCTAGAGAAAATAATTAAAAAACATAACAATAGTATATTCAGCAAGTATATGAATTCGGAGTGCCTGACAACCCACAAGGTTGCGAAAAGCAACATTAAGCAAAATGACACTAATAATAAATCATCTAACTGCAGGAATCCCAATAATTGTCCACTAAATAATAATTGTTTAACTAGCTCTGTAGTTTATCTCAGTACTATATCAACACTAGAAAATCCAAATATAAAGAAATTCTACATAGGTTGCACCATGAGACCATTCAAGGAACGCTGGCGGGGTCATCTGCAATCTTTTAATAATAGTAACTATAAATATATGACTTCATTATCCAAATACTTTTGGAGTCTAAAAGAGAAAAATAAAACACCTAAGGTTAAATGGAAATTAATTAGAAAGGCCCGGACATGTAACTCACTATATGCCCCGTGTTACCTATGCCTTAACGAGAAACTTGAAATAATTAGATTTAAAAATAAGACTGATCTTTTAAATCAAAGATATGAACTAACTGTTAACTGTAAACATCGTTTTAAATTTAACTTAGTATAGAAATCATATACTTTCTATGATAATGATAAATTAAACTTAATAGACTATTACCTTTTTAGCATGATAGTCGCCGTATCGATATGAATGTGTACTGGGTACTTCCAAAGTATCATACGTGTCTGTATTTGGATGTATATATTTGTATGTTATGTAGAGTTATTTCTACTGTTGAATATGTATATGTGTATATAGGGGTATATATATGTTGTTTTTTGTTTTTTTTATGAAGGTATATGGTTGTGTATATTGGCATCTATCATAGGTTAACCTGTTTATGTGTATGAGTAAGGGTGTAAATTCTGGTAAGTGTCTACCACTAAATGTGTAAGTATATGTTTGGGTATATAGAGATATATATGTGTACTTGTGTATGTGTGGATATGTGTATGCATATGCATATGTATGTATATGTGTGTGTGAGTGTGCATATATGTGTGTATATGTAGTATGTATGTTTCTATGTGTATGTATATGTTTATATATGCATATATATATGTATATATATGCATGTTTAAATATGTATATGTATGTGTATATGTGTATGTATATGGGTGTACATTTATATGTATGTGTGGGTATTTATATGTATGCGCTCGACTGTTTGTGTACTGTATATCTGGATGTGTCGATATGGGTATTTATATATGATTAGATATTTATGTATATATGTTTGTGTGTCATTGTATGTGTATTTGTATGTATGCTTTAGTGTCTTGGAGTGTATCATAGATACAAACTAAAATCTACTTTTGTTGATAAGGAACCTTTAATTGCTTACAGACCGTTGTTCTTTTCTTAAATTATGATGAACTTTTAATATATTTTATCATAATGTTGTTGGAATATTATTAGAATATATGTTGGTCTATGTATGCTTATTTCTTTTTCCTTTTTTATGCATGTGTCTACATATTTATGTATATATGTATATGTGTTTGTATATGTATGTGTGTATGCATATATATATATATATATGTATGTACGTATATATATTTGTATGTATGTGTATATGTATGTTTGTATGTGTGTATGTATGTATGTGTATGTATATGTATGTGTGTAGATATATATGTGTGTATATATATGTATGTATATGTGTATATCTATGTGTAGTTGCGTATGTATGTGTGTATATATATGTACAAGCGGATGTGTATATGCATTTTTATATTCATATCGTTTTAATTTACGTTTGTTTAATTTTTCATGTATATACTTGTATTTGTAAATGTCTATGTATATATTTAGTTTATATGCATATATGTATACGTGCTTATGTATGTACATCTAGATGTGTATGTGTATGTATGTATGTGTGTGCTTGTATATAGTTGCATCTTTATATACATTTCTTCACTTGCTTTATTTACTTTTCTGCGTCGACGTATGGGTCAATATATTTATATGTGCTTATCTATGTGTATGTTTATGTGCGTATGTCTGTATATGCGTACCTATTATGCATATATGTGTGTATGCGGGTGCATGTATTGATTTATATGCGGATGTGTGAGTGTACAATTATATGTGGAGGTGGTTATTTACTTTTGTCTGTAATGTGTCGAAAACTATATGTTTTTAAAAAGGTATATATATATATGTATATGTATATATATATATATATTTATGTATGTGTGTATATTTTTATATATATTTATTTGTTTAAATTTTATCTATGTATATTTGACCGGTTTAGTTATATTTCAAGTTAAAATTCGTTTAATAACATATAAAGCCACGAATAGCTTTGACATCTGACCGTCTAGATCATATTGAATGTAGATGTATGTGCCTGTGTGTATTGATGTGTATATGTAAGTAAAGTGCATTTGCCTATGTGTGGTTTGATTTTTTATATGTGTGTGTATATATCTAAATACGTCTGAGCGCTTAACATGCGTGCGTTCGAATGATTTCGCGTGAGAGGCGACTAACATGTTGAAATGAAACTAAAATGTATACATTTATGTCTGGGATTCTGAACATGTCTTTCAACATAATTTCAATGAAAATACAAATTAAATAGCATATATATCTTTTATTTTTATTTTTATATTTTTACATTTTTTCTCCTTGGTAATTCTACAATTTAAAATTTAATAGAGATTTGATTTAGAATCATCCTATACTTGTATTTTGATTGGTCACTCTAGCTTATGTAACAGCGTTTACTCCTGGCTAAGGATCGTTGATTAATTTGAAACTTTTAAAACCATTTATTCTGTATTCTACATCGTCACTTGATAAGACACTAGAAGTGTTGAAACAAAATGGCTACTTTTGTCGTGATTTTATAACATATTTAAGTTGTAATATTCAAATAAATAATTATATATAAATATATATATTACACACACATATATTATATATACATATATATATATATATATATATATATATATATATTTTTTTATTACACACACAAATATATATATACATATATATATTACACACACAAATATGTATATATATATATACATTACACACACAAATATATATATATATATTACACACACAAATATATATATATATTACACACACATATATATATATATATATATATTACACACACAAATATATATATATATATATATTACACACACAAATATATATATATATATTACACACACAAATATATATATATATATAAAACACAAATATATGTATATATATATATTTTACACACACAAATATATATATATATATTACACACACAAATATATATATATATATTACACACACACACATATATATATATTACACACATAAATATATATATATATATATTACACACACAAATATATACATATATATATTACACACACAAATATATATATATTACATACACAAATATATATATATATATATGTATTACACACACAAATATATATATATATATATATTACACACTCAAATATAAATATAAATATATATATATTACACACAAATATAAATATATATATATATGTATATAACACTTAGACATATATATATGTGTGTGTGTGTTATATAACACACATATATATGAAATTACACACACACACTCATATATATGTATTACACAGACACATATATATATATATATTACACACACACATATATATTACACACGCACATATATATTACACACGCACACATATATATTACACACACATATATATTAGACACACCCATTTATATATTACACACACACACACCCAGATATATATATATATATATATATATATATATATATATATATATATTACACACACACACACACACACACGCACACGCACATATATATATATATTACACACACACACGTTCATGACACGCGGGTTGGACTCTAACCACTGTTTGTTTGTCAGGAAGCCGATTCCTGGCGTTATCGGTTTGGAAAGGGACGTCCCAGCGTGCAGTACCTTTGGAAAGTGCCTGATAAACCTGTTGACCCATGCCTTACGTGTGAAGTTGGGTAGACGGAACATTTGGTGGCCGTCTATAGCTGTGCTAACACGAAGTCACAAGTCATCGTGAACGAGGGTTTGAGTGTGCTTGCCTTGTTCAGATAGTTTATCATGCTCGATAACACGCTCTCTCCCAGAAAGATCGGCATAACTACAGTATAAACCACAGGTTGGCTCTGTCAATGTTGGACACAAATGTGCCCGAGCAAGCGTCTGCAATAGGGACTGGCTAGCCGCCCTCGTAGACGGATATCCTCGAATAGGAGTGGCCAGCTATTATTATTATTATATACAGACGTTCTAATAAATAAGACAACGCACATGCAAATCTATATTTCTGGCATTCGTGAAATGAACCACACAAGTACTTTTAACCAATCGGTATTTTTCTCAAGTCAAACAAATGAAAGATTAAAAGATAAGGAAAACGAAAAACAAAAAATATCAACCTAATAAGGACATTTACGTTCAACTTAAAAAATTGATGTTTCATTTGCTGAAATTTTAGAGAGTAGGCCGGAAAATATTGATCTTTGAGAAGCTTAAATGATCAGAAAATTATGACAAATTGATAAGGCTATTTGATATATACTTGACATATATTTACTTGCATGTTAGAAATTCAAATTATTGCGATTTATTGCATATTCTCTATTTTCGGGTGAGAAAGAATTTATATATCATAAAACATTTAAAAATATATGATTTGAAAGACATAAAAACAAACAAAAATAGATTTCCTAGATAAAAGGCTGAGCCTAAGGTCAGCCACACCAGCCATATAGAAAACCCAATGACAAATCGCTTTACATCTGCCAACATTCCGCCAACAATGCAGATTTTACAATCACTTAACCATAGGTTATCTGACAGTTCTTCTAATGAAACCATCTTAAACAAACGCCAAAAAGACTATGAAGCCAGCTCTAACAGAGGGTGGGTTTTTCGGGAGCACTCACATACATAGTATAAAAGAAAAGCTTATGGAAAAATGATTATATGATTTAACCCACCGTACAAAAAAAATATTCATTAAACTCATCCATAAACATTTCACTTTCATTAATCACTCTCCATAAGTTATTCAGCAGAAACAATCGAAATCAGTTATTCAACAGAAACAATCGAAATCAATTATTCAGCAGAAACAATCAAAATAAGTTATTCAGCAGAAACAACAGAAATTAGTTATTCAACAGAAACAACAGAAATCAGTTATTCAGCAGAAACAATCGAAATCAGTTATTCAACAGAAACAATCGAAATCAGTTATTCAGCAGAAACAACAGAAATCAGTTCTTCAACAGAAACAACAGAAATCAGATATTCAACAGAAACAATCGAAATCAGTTATTCAGCAGAAACAATCGAAATCAGTTATTCAAAAGAAACAATCGAAATCAGTTATTCAACAGAAACAAGAGAAATCAGTTATTCAACAGAAACAAGAGAAATCAGTTATTCAACAGAAACAACAGAAATCAGTTATTCAACAGAAACAATCGAAATCAGTTATTCAGCAGAAACAATCGAAATAAGTTATTCAGCAGAACCAACAAAAATCAGTAATTCAGCAGAAACAATCGAAATCAGTTATTCAACAGAAACAACAGAAATCAGTTATTCAGCAGAAACAATCGAAATCAGTTATTCAACAGAAACAACAGAAATCAGTTATTCAACAGAAACAGCAAAAATCAGTTATTCAACAGAAACAACAGAAATCAGTTATTCAACAGAAACAGCAGAAATCAGTTATTCTGTTTCAACAGTGTTGAGTCTTGACTCCCTCGTCTTCCGGTACCAACCATTATTTATATAGTTGGTAGTCACCTATGCAGATTAGGTGGATCCCACCACAACAAACAGAAACAACAGAAATCAGTTATTCAACAGAAACAATCGAAATCAGTTATTCAACAGAAACAACAGAAATCAGTTATTCAGCAGAAACAATCGAAATCAGTTATTCAACAGAAACAATCGAAATCAGTTATTCAGCAGAAACAACAGAAATCAGTTCTTCAACAGAAACAACAGAAATCAGATATTCAACAGAAACAATCGAAATCAGTTATTCAGCAGAAACAATCGAAATAAGTTATTCAGCAGAAACAATCGAAATCAGTTATTCAAAAGAAACAATCGAAATCAGTTATTCAACAGAAACAATCGAAATCAGTTATTCAGCAGAAACAACAGAAATCAGTTCTTCAACAGAAACAACAGAAATCAGTTATTCAGCAGAAACAATCGAAATCAGTTATTCAACAGAAACAATCAAAATAAGTTATTCAGCAGAAACAACAGAAATTAGTTATTCAACAGAAACAACAGAAATCAGTTATTCAGCAGAAACAATCGAAATCAGTTATTCAACAGAAACAATCGAAATCAGTTATTCAACAGAAACAATCGAAATCAGTTATTCAGCAGAAACAACAGAAATCAGTTCTTCAACAGAAACAACAGAAATCAGATATTCAACAGAAACAATCGAAATCAGTTATTCAGCAGAAACAACAGAAATCAGTTATTCAGCAGAAACAATCGAAATCAGTTATTCAACAGAAACAATCAAAATAAGTTATTCAGCAGAAACAACAGAAATTAGTTATTCAACAGAAACAACAGAAATCAGTTATTCAGCAGAAACAATCGAAATCAGTTATTCAACAGAAACAATCGAAATCAGTTATTCAACAGAAACAATCGAAATCAGTTATTCAGCAGAAACAACAGAAATCAGTTCTTCAACAGAAACAACAGAAATCAGATATTCAACAGAAACAATCGAAATCAGTTATTCAGCAGAAACAATCGAAATCAGTTATTCCAAAGAAACAATCGAAATCAGTTATTCAACAGAAACAATCGAAATCAGTTATTCAGCAGAAACAATCGAAATCAGTTGTTCAACAGAAACAATCGAAATCAGTTATTCAGCAGAAACAATCGAAATAAGTTATTCAGCAGAAACAACAGAAATCAGTTATTCAGCAGAAACAATCGAAATCAGTTATTCAACAGAAACAACAGAAATGAGTTATTCAGCAGAAACAATCGAAATCAGTTATTCAACAGAAACAACAGTAATCAGTTATTCAACAGAAACAGCAAAAATCAGTTATTCAACAGAAACAACAGAAATCAGTTATTCAACAGAAACAGCAGAAATCAGTTATTCAACAGAAACAACAGAAATCAGTTATTCAACAGTGTTGAGTCTTGACTCAATGTTGAATCTCGCCTATTGCATGGAATAATAATGCAACACAAAATGTACTTAGAACAAGAATGTATTATGACAAGAAAGTGTACACAATAAGTACATATAGTATTTCTGTATATTTCTGGGTAGACGTTCCTGGAGAATGTGTTGACTAGTCGCAGTCGATCAGAGTCTCTAGTTGGATCTCCTGATTCCATCTCCCTCGTCTTCCGGTACCAACCATTATTTATATAGTTGGTAGTCACCTATGCAGATTAGGTGGATCCCACCACAACAAACAGAAACAACAGAAATCAGTTATTCAACAGAAACAATTGAAATCAGTTATTCAACAGAAACAACAGAAATCAGTTATTCAGCAGAAACAATCGAAATCAGTTATTCAACAGAAACAATCGAAATCAGTTATTCAGCAGAAACAACAGAAATCAGTTCTTCAACAGAAACAACAGAAATCAGATATTCAACAGAAACAATCGAAATCAGTTATTCAGCAGAAACAATCGAAATAAGTTATTCAGCAGAAACAATCGAAATCAGTTATTCAAGAGAAACAATCGAAATCAGTTATTCAACAGAAACAATCGAAATCAGTTATTCAGCAGAAACAACAAAAATCAGTTCTTCAACAGAAACAACAGAAATCAGTTATTCAGCAGAAACAATCGAAATCAGTTATTCAACAGAAACAATCAAAATAAGTTATTCAGCAGAAACAACAGAAATTAGTTATTCAACAGAAACAACAGAAATCAGTTATTCAGCAGAAACAATCGAAATCAGTTATTCAACAGAAACAATCGAAATCAGTTATTCGGCAGAAACAACAGAAATCAGTTCTTCAACAGAAACAACAGAAATCAGATATTCAACAGAAACTATCGAAATCAGTTATTCAGCAGAAACAATCGAAATAAGTTATTCAACAGAAACAATCGAAATCAGTTATTCAGCAGAAACAATCGAAATCAGTTATTCAGCAGAAACAATCGAAATCAGTTATTCAACAGAAACAATCGAAATCAGTTATTCAACAGAAATAATCGAAATAAGTTATTCAGCAGAAACAATCGAAATAAGTTATTCAGCAGAAACAATCGAAATCAGTTATTCAAAAGAAACAATCGAAATCAGTTATTCAGCAGAAACAACAGAAATCAGTTCTTCAACAGAAAAAACAGAAATCAGATATTCAACAGAAACAATCGAAATCAGTTATTCAGCAGAAACAATCGAAATCAGTTATTCAAAAGAAACAATCGAAATCAGTTATTCAACAGAAACAATCGAAATCAGTTATTCAGCAGAAACAATCGAAATCAGTTATTCAACAGAAACAACAGAAATCAGTTATTCAGCAGAAACAATCGAAATCAGTTATTGAACAGAAACAACAGAAATCAGTTATTCAACAGAAACAGCAAAAATCAGTTATTCAACAGAAACAACAGAAATCAGTTATTCAACAGAAACAGCAGAAATCAGTTATTCAACAGAAACAACAGAAATCAGTTATTCAACAGTGTTGAGTCTTGACTCAATGTTGAATCTCGCCTATTGCATGGAATAATAATGCAACACAAAATGTACTTAGAACAAGAATGTATTATAACAAGAAAGTGTACACAATAAGTAAATATAGTATTTCTGGGAAGACGTTCCTGGAGAATGTGTTGACTAGTCGCAGTCGATCAGAGTATCTAGTTGGATCTCCTGATTCCATCTCCCTCGTCTTCCGGTACCAACCATTATTTATATAGTTGGTAGTCACCTATGCAGATTAGGTGGATCCCACCACAACAAACAGAAACAACAGAAATCAGTTAATCAACAGAAACAATCGAAATCAGTTATTCAACAGAAACAACAGAAATCAGTTATTCAACAGAAACAATCAAAATCAGTTATTCAACAGAAACAATCAAAATAAGTTATTCAGCAGAAACAACAGAAATTAGTTATTCAACAGAAACAACAGAAATCAGTTATTCAGCAGAAACAATCGAAATCAGTTATTCAACAGAAACAATCGAAATCAGTTATTCAACAGAAACAATCGAAATCAGTTATTCAGCAGAAACAACAGAAATCAGTTCTTCAACAGAAACAACAGAAATCAGATATTCAACAGAAACAATCGAAATCAGTTATTCAGCAGAAACAATCGAAATCAGTTATTCAACAGAAAAAATTGAAATCAGTTATTCAGCAGAAACAATCGAAATCAGTTATTCAGCAGAAACAATCGAAATCAGTTATTCAACAGAAACAATCGAAATCAGTTATTCAACAGAAACAATCGAAATCAGTTATTCAGCAGAAACAATCGAAATAAGTTATTCAGCAGAAACAATCGAAATCAGTTATTCAAAAGAAACAATCGAAATCAGTTATTCAACAGAAACAATCGAAATCAGTTATTCAGCCGAAACAACAGAAATCAGTTCTTCAACAGAAACAACAGAAATCAGTTATTCAGCAGAAACAATCGAAATCAGTTATTCAACAGAAACAACAGAAATCAGTTATTCAACAGAAACAGCAAAAATCAGTTATTCAACAGAAACAACAGAAATCAGTTATTCAACAGAAACAGCAGAAATCAGTTATTCAACAGAAACAACAGAAATCAGTTATTCAACAGTGTTGAGTCTTGACTCAATGTTGAATCTCGCCTATTGCATGGAATAATAATGCAACACAAAATGTACTTAGAACAAGAATGTATTATAACAAGAAAGTGTACACAATAAGTACATATAGTATTTCTGTATATTTCTGGGAAGACGTTCCTGGAGAATGTGTTGACTAGTCGCAGTCGATCAGAGTCTCTAGTTGGATCTCGTGATTCCATCTCCCTCGTTTTCCGGTTCCAACCATTATTTATATAGTTGGTAGTCACCTATGCAGATTAGGTGGATCCCACCACAACAAACAGAAACAACAGAAATCAGTTATTCAACAGAAACAATCGAAATCAGTTATTCAACAGAAACAACAGAAATCAGTTATTCAACAGAAACAACAGAAATCAGTTATTCAACAGAAACAATCGAAATCAGTTATTCAACAGAAACAACAGAAATCAGTTATTCAACAGAAACAAGAGAAATCAGTTATTCAACAGAAACAACAGAAATCATTTATTCAACAGAAACAACAGAAATCAGTTATTCAACAGAAACAATCGAAATCAGTTATTCAGCAGAAACAATCGAAATCAGTTATTCAACAGAAACAATCGAAATAAGTTATTCAGCAGAAACAATCGAAAGCAGTTATTCAAAAGAAACACTCGAAATCAGTTATTCAACAGAAACAATCGAAATCAGTTATTCGGCAGAAACAACAGAAATCAGTTCTTCAACAGAAACAACAGAAATCAGATATTCAACAAAAACAATCGAAATCAGTTATTCAGCAGAAACAATCGAAATCAGTTATTCAGCAGAAACAATCGAAATCAGTTATTCAACGGAAACAATCGAAATCAGTTTTTCAGCAGAAACAACAGAAATCAGTTCTTCAACAGAAACAACAGAAATCAGATATTAAACAGAAACAATCGAAATCAGTTATTCAGCAGAAACAATCGAAATCAGTTATTCAACAGAAACAACAGAAATCAGTTATTCAACAGAAACAAGAGAAATCAGTTATTCAACAGAAACAACAGAAATCAGTTATTCAACAGAAACAATCGAAATCAGTTATTCAGCAGAAACAATCGAAATCAGTTATTCAACAGAAACAATCGAAATCAGTTATTCAACAGAAACAATCGAAATAAGTTATTCAGCAGAAACAATCGAAATCAGTTATTCAAAAGAAACAATCGAAATCAGTTATTCAACAGAAACAATCGAAATCAGTTATTCAGCAGAAACAATCGAAATAAGTTATTCAGCAGAAACAATCGAAATCAGTTATTCAGCAGAAACAATCGAAATCAGTTATTCAGCAGAAACAATCGAAATCAGTTATTCAACAGAGACTACAGAAATCAGTTATTCAGCAGAAACAATCGAAATCAGTTATTCAACAGAAACAACAGAAATCAGTTATTCAACAGAAACAGCAAAAATCAGTTATTCAACAGAAAGAACAGAAATCAGTTATTCAACAGAAACAGCAGAAATCAGTTATTCAACAGAAACAACAGAAATCAGTTATTCAACAGAAACAACAGTAATCAGTTATTCAACAGAAACAATCGAAATCAGTTATTCAACAGAAAGAACAGAAATCAGTTATTCAACAGAAACAATCGAAATCAGTTATTCAACAGAAACAACAGAAATCAGTTATTCAACAGGAACAACAGAAATCAGTTATTCAACAGAAACAATCGAAATCAGTTATTCAACAGAAACAACAGAAATCAGTTATTCAACAGAAACAAGAGAAATCAGTTACAGTTGGACAAAGAACTTGACACAAAGAAAAAAATAGCCACAAAGGGAAAATAAACCACTACTTAAACGACAATTGCCTTCAGTGCAATATAAAAACCACTGTAGAAAAAGAAGACAAAGGAAAAAATATACATAGGAATAATTGAAAGACACTGCAAAATATGGACACAAAACATTTACCAATAGTAAATACGCGAACAGCTTAACCCTTAAGAGTTTGTTGAGGAAAACACCTAACAGATTACTCTCCCTGAAACTATGGGGCAATAAGCAGAGATGGGGAAGAGACGGGGAGGTGTAACAAAAATAACACCGCCTCGGGAACCACAGCAACCTTAAGAACAAAATGCCCACGTAACCGACAAGACATTCTTGCCAACTGCGGATTTTCCCGTTGCATTTATTGACATGAGGAATCTTACAAAGACACGGATCTTGACAAATGGCAGAGAGGCCCGTATCTAGACATAAGCTGTTCCGCTGCTAACGGGGAAAACTTGGATTGGATGTAACTGTTATTCGAAAACACGCGATCTATAGTGTCTTTTGTGTATATACCGAAGCGAGTTCGTTACAATTTTCTAAACATATGAGAAGAATACATGAAAATTTCACGAAAAATAAAGATAACACCAGCCTGCAACAATTTATTGTCCAAAGAAAATATTTTTATCTGGAGGCGAGACACCAACCAAAACAAAACACACACACACACACACAAAAACAACCAAAACAAAAAAAACACACAAAATAAACAAAAACAAACAAAAACAACAAAAACACCAAAACAAAAACAACAAAAACAAAAACACCAAAAATCAAACAAAAACAAAAAAATCAACCAAAAAAACAACAAACAAAACAACAAACACCCCCCCCAAAAAAAAACTATAATCACTTTCCCAGACAAACACAGATTGCTAAATAAGCGGTCAGATATACATATATATACATACACGTAAATATACTGGTGGACACAAGTAGTAATATCTCATTTATTTTACATAGAAAAGACCAAGGTTTCAGGTGAAAAAATATTTCACAATCACTACCATTGGTTATAGGTTTTCGCCAACGAACGACTGAGTATTGACATCTCAACTCAATGGCCTGTCGATTTGTTCCTGTCTCGTAGCGATGAAGCTTTTTAAGGAACTGTCATTTTCAGCCTAGCAGTAAGTTCAAACTTTCACTCGACGGCTTTTCTGTTCCTGTGTGAGAATCATTCAAATCCACCTGGTGTCCCCAAAACTTCGCCAACATAATTTAAAACGAATTGAAATTCCCTAGAGAGTTCCTTGGTTGTAAACCGTTGATTGGCGTAGACGAGCTGGCCGAGTCGGTCATTAGTTCGTACATTTTGGCCGAAAGGTTCAACTTCTGCTGCCAAACAATCAACGTCTATCTTTGAATTCATGAGCTCACTTAATAAATTAAGAGGCAGTAATTGCATTTTGTCCAGTTGTATTTGCTTTTTTAAATCGACTCAATTGTGAAATTTTACAAAAGAATGAAAATGTATAAAATACTTGGCGCTCTTTAAAAATGGCGTTTGTCAGTGCCAAACAGGCCCCAAATTCAAATTACAGACGCAATCATACTCGTACTGCCTTTTAGAATGTAATTAACGTTTGACACACGATAGCGTTTATTGATTGGAGAATTGGACAAAGAGCGTCTGAAAAATGACAACCTACGAAGAGATAGAAGAACCATTTTTCTTTGCTTTTCTTTTTTGACAAATAAAACATGCCACAAATAATTTTATCGATATATTCATTATTTAGACATAAAAATAAGATAACGTCAGTGAAATGCGAAGTATGATAATTAACAATCAATACTGAAACCTTTGCAAATGAATACGACCCTTAATTGATACCAGTGTGTTCTAAAATGAAACGAAACCAAAATTAATGAATATTTCGAAGTATAAGATGTTTAATCCTACATTCAGGCAATCTAATGATGAATACAACGGATATAAGTGTCATAAAGGGCCATGTCCCTTTGAGATGCAAATGGTCGTAGCTCTTCACACAGCCCTTTTTATATTTTTTTCTGGAAATTGCTATGACTTCCTAGAAACTTTTTTCATCTTCCAGGTTGACTTTACCATAGGCTAGTTGCGACCCAAGGCTAAATAGTCCAGTCTACCAATAGATGTAAGGGAGATGAATTCACGTCGTCCCTAAAGGCATTAGTGCAAAATGTGCAGAATGTGACTGACAGAGGCAAGGACATGAACTCGTCTTACAGATATCATTTTTGGCGCCGAAAATTAACATGATTACACTTCCTATCTCATATGACTGAAAAATGTATTTTCAGTTTCATGAAGAAGATGTCAGAACTGCAAAATCAAGGCCAATACAGGTACTGAAAAATTATACGGAAATGAAGCTTAAAACATGTCGCTAAATTAAAAAGTAGGACATCGTATACAGAGGTACACATCGCCATATTTCGTCTGACATTTTATTTTGCCAAATCTTTGCTCACGCAAATATTAATCTTGCGTCTGATGGTGTACTTGACTTAAGTAATTGCTAGTGTTTGGTGATTCGTGCTAAAGTTAATTTAGTAAAAAACAAAAACGAAAAGCATCTGGAGCGAAATATATATATATTTTCAGTAAAGACATAAGTATATTTGGGCAAAAATTCAATTATTGTTTTAATAAATTGCGAGTAGACGCCTCGTTATTGATTAATGAACTCCTAGATCTTAAGTATTGAGATTGGTCTATATACAGTACCCTATATATATATATATATATATATATATATATATATATATATATATATATATATATATATATATATATATATATGTATAGACAATATTAGTGGTGAATATACACATACATATGCAATCATATATACACATACATATATGTATAAAAATAATTCCAAGAGGATATGATCCAGGTAGAACTCAATGTCCAGGACAGAGTAAGGATATAATAAAAAGATTTAAACACTAATATTCCATGTCATAATTTATTACATTGGAATCGTAAAAACGATCCAATTCATCTGACCTACAGATTCAAAAAGAAAACAGAAAAAACGGAGGAAAGCTCCGGGAAAAAATCTGTAAGAGTATATGTATGAGAGTGTGGGAGGACATGAGATCTATATAGAGGGGTAACAGACGAGAGAGGGACAGGGAGGTCTAAAGATGGAGGGGGCATTAAAATTTAACAGAGAGAAGATTTAAAGAGGGTTTTCAGTGAGAAAAATATGCGTATTTTCAAACGTACGAAGATATACCGGAAGAGTGTATACATTTCTTGGCGACATCCACACCCCATAGGCGATAAAATCTTATATTCACACCCAGACACCCACAACACATACATACACACACACACCTATATATATATATATATATATATATATATATATATATATATATATATATACACGCCTAGAAAAATCGATTTCAAAACCCATGCTAAATTCGCTATAATTAAGAGAATGGAAAAGTTTAGAGAAGATAACATTAGAAAGATTTTAGGATTCCATGAAACTAAGTGGAGACGACGTTTAAAAAACACATTATCCAGTCGGGCCAACCCATAAACTTAACAATATAGATAGTTTTGATATATAACCCTGCAACTCACAACCTACTCACACACACCCACACGGATCTATACACGTACACACATCATACTCACTCTTTAATGAGTCAAATGATAACACACACCCACCGAAGTATACACGCTTCCACATATCCTACTGACTCACTACCTAAGAACCAAATAACACACACACGCCCACCAGAGGCACCCCCCCACACACACATATATATATATATATATATATATATATATATATATATATATATATGACCTTAAACCAAAAGAAAATTAAGCTCATTAAATAATTACTATAAATTCTTTGCTTCTCTTTTAATGGGTTTCACTTAGAAGAAAAATCTTTAACATTTGGAAACGTACCCGGTTGTAACAATTATGCCCTTGATAGAGAAAGGTTTTTAAAGGAAGCGTATAATTTTTTATTGCATCTGTTTCTCTTTCTTGAACCACTCTTTCTTTGGTTTGGCGAGAGAAACAAAAATTCTCAGTCCTGAATATAAAAAGTACTTTTGTGTATTTCATTCATTTATTGAATTTGTATAGAAAGAATTGGTCACGCTTAAAAAGTAATTTTATGGATAGTTCCACCTTGCTCTTATATTCTCTAGTTCTTGTGTTGTTCTTGGGTTTTGGATTAATTTCGGACTCGTTATTAACTTCATCTCGAAAGACAGCTGGCAGCCTTTGGGAAAAATATCTGATGATTAACTATCAGCGTTCTTCTTTAACTGGCTGCACACGAAGTTGACTCTATTGCTGTTAGTTTTTCCTCTACTTTGGTCACATTTGAATTACAATCACCCAGCCTTTTCAAACAAAATCATTATCCAACCACACTATTCCCCACCGCGGAGTGCACACTTGGCAACATTTTTATCCCGAAGAGAACGTGCGTCTGCGGGGGGATGTTCATCGATATGTATATACGAATATGTGATAGAGGGAGGAGAGATTGAGAGAGGAAAGAGGAGGAGAGAGAAAGAAAATGGAATGGAGAGAGAAAGAAAAGGGAAGGGAGAGAGAAAGAAAAGGGAAGAGAGAGAAGGAAAGAAGAGGGAAGGGAAAGAAGGAAAGAGAAGGAAAGGGGAAGGAAAGAGAAGGAAAAGGGAAGAGGTGAGAAGTGGTAAGATGGGAAGTGAAGGGTGAGAAGAGAGATTGAAGAGGAAGAGAAAATACTTAAGTATTTTTCGGTTTCATTTTCAGTTACTGAGCAATGGCATCACCAAATTTG
The DNA here is from genome assembly GCA_964036315.1 of Acanthosepion esculentum. Taxonomy (NCBI): domain Eukaryota; kingdom Metazoa; phylum Mollusca; class Cephalopoda; order Sepiida; family Sepiidae; genus Acanthosepion; species Acanthosepion esculentum. The sequence continues at coordinate 28,053,345 of OZ038495.1, read as the reverse complement.
AAACACTCAAAGAATAAGGATTTAATACCTCCCGCTAGTTCATTTGACTTCCTACATTTAGATTATTTCCTTACAGGAAAGAACATATCTATGTAAGATCAGCTTGCAAAAATGTGAATCGTTCGTCTTAGGAAAGAATTTATGAACTTGTCACGAAGGAATATTTAGAGAAAAAATATTCTGAAGAATATTTTTATAAATTTTAAAGTTAAATTAAAATATACTATGGCGCTTTAACATTGCAGAATATGTTAAAATGTTTGTTTATGAAATAGAATATTTTCGTTATTAAATTTATTAAACATAGAATATTGTGGAATAAAACAGTAACTATCATCTTATAGGAAACTGAAATTCTATCTGTCTATAACTTATAACTCTTTAAGGTGTCTTTTGCAATTTCTCACTCGACAAACAAAAGTTCATCCAGAAACAATATTTTTGTGTGCATTGAAATTTGATGTAACTTGCGTGTTCGGTTTGACCACTGACGGCAGGCATCATCAGTTGAGGTCAGTGGGTATAATCAAGAAATCATTTAAACTTTTCTCAACGATACGAGAATGATTCATATGTGATGCGAATCTAAATGACTAATTGGTAACTATATGATTCATGACTAATATTTACTAGAATTCACGAGTCATTCCATTTTCAGGAGTAATTGTAAATAAAGATGGAAGAACATGCCAAAGAGTGCATCCTGCATGCGAAAAATGGTGACAACTTTATGCATAGAATGCACAACTCCATTGTACATGGAATGTCTCTGGGAGTATCATATTGATAATAATGTTAAATTTAGGAAGGTAACATTTGTTTTAATTACATTTCTAAAGAGTTAACGCTTTTATAGTCGCTAAAGAGTTAACGCTTTTATTGTCGCTAAAGAGTTAACGCTTTTATTGTCGCTAAAGAGTTAACGCTTTTATTGTCACTAAAGAGTTAACGCTTTTATTGTCGTTAAAGAGTTAACGCTTTTATACTCGCTAAAGAGTTAACGCTTTTATAGTCGCTAAAGAGTTAACGCTTTTATAGTCGCTAAAGAGTTAACGCTTTTATTGTCGCTAAAGAGTTAACGCTTTTATTGTCGTTAAAGAGTTAACGCTTTTATACTCGCTAAAGAGTTAACGCTTTTATAATCGCTAAAGAGTTAACGCTTTTATTGTCGCTAAAGTGTTAACGCTTTTATAGTCGCTAAAGAGTTAACGCTTTTATAGTCGCTAAAGAGTAAACGCTTTTATTGTCGCTAAAGTGTTAACGCTTTTATAGTCGTTAAAGAGTTAACGCTTTTATACTCGCTAAAGAGTTAACGCTTTTATAGTCGCTAAAGAGTTAACGCTTTTATTGTCGCTAAAGTGTTAACGCTTTTATTGTCGCTAAAGTGTTAACGCTTTTATAGTCGCTAAAGAGTTAACGCTTTTATTGTCGCTAAAGAGTTAACGCTTTTATAGTCTAATACAACAATTAAAACGAATGTAAGCATAAAACTACCCTTTAAATTTATTTCTTCTCGTTTTTTTATCCCCTTTGTGGACACGTTCGTGAAATCAGACAATTAGGACAGAATTAAACGGTTTTTGATTTGCAAGTGATATATGAACATTTCGAAACTGTTTACCGACCAGTAGTCGACAAGGAGAGGTCTTTCCTGCTGCAAGATTTAATTCTTCACAAACCAGATGACAGAACTGACCCGTTAGACTACTTCCTTCATCACTCTCCTTATTTAAGCAAACCTATCTCCTTCAGAGTACGTCTTTTTCCGCATGTAGGCGTCAACAGACGTACACCAATGCAAACTGAAAAATGGTTTAATGTCTACATGAAGCGGTATACAAAGAAATAATGCCACGTTTAAAGTTTTAGTAGAGCCGCATACGTGGACAATTACAACATTTCTGTATTTGCATATAATTAGATTTAAACTATTGTACTAACTGGGAACAGGACAAACTTGCAGGAAAATGTATTGTATACGATATTTTCTTTTATCGGCTGTATTTTTATTGAAAGCTTTTCTTAGCCTAGTTTTTTTTTTATTGGTAAAAAGTAATTGAATATTTTGAAAGAACACGACGTAGATTCCAAAAATATCTTTATTTTCACAGCCAATGACTCATTAACAAAGTTTCTCATTCTCCTTCCAAGCGAATATGTGCGCTCTCGCATGTGCATCTGTTTTTCACAAAGACAAATGGATTGTATCAAATCAAATCTACCTTTTCTCTCACCGAGACACATACGAGAGCATAAAATTATCACCCTGCATGTTTATCGACACAGAAATAATTATGATTAATTCAATGCAAACTTTTACATACTATTCAATGTGACCAAGAATTTTCCCGTATTTATAAAATAAATTCTTTTTATATATATATATATATATATATATATATATATATATATATATATATATATATATATATATATATATATATATATAATGAAGTGGACAAAGTCCGACAATTATTTTAAAACATTTATGTTTATAGGTTCTCTTTATAGATACAAATATTTAAGTAAATGTTCTGTTTATAATAAACAGTATAAACAACATTTACCGGCCTGAATGTCCGAGAAATTTTCATATAAAAAATAGGCGTCTTCCGATAGGAATCGAACTTGCATCCTATACGGAACCGTCATATAGCCTGACAAGCTTTTTTTTAGGTTGGTGCAAAAATAATGTCGTTTTCTCACATGAAGTTGAACGTCAAAAAACGACATTATTTTGCACCAACCTAATACCTATAAAAAGAAGGTATAAATATAAAAAATGTCTTTAAATAATTGTCGGACTTCGTCCGTTTCATAATGTGTGACGTCATTTGTTTACATTTGGTTACGCATTGAACAGATATGAATGTATGAGAGAAAATCATGGAGAATTGTGTTTAAAAGCAGTAAAATCGACCTTGCTGAATGAACGTTCCTCTGTGACCCAATCGGTTAAGATGTCAGACTTTATGACGTTTCCATATAGGATACAGGTTCGATTTTTGTCGGAGAACGCATTTTTTCTATGAAATTTTCTCGGATATTCAGACCGGTAAATATTTTTTAATACGGTTTATTATAAACAGACCACTTACTTAAATATTTGTATCTATAAAAAGAACGTATAAACATAAAATAATGTTTTATATATATATATATATATATATATATATATATATATATATATATATATATATATATATATGTGTGTGTGTGTGTGTGTAAAGGGTGATCCGAAAGTCATGTGATCCCTTACCTCTCTTCCAACCATCTAATATAGAAAATTTGATGTAGGAAGTCACATGACTTTCGAACCACCATTTTGTACATCACTACGAGGATATTATTTGCTGACTCTTATCTAAATAAAACTAATTAGGGTCAAGTAGTGAGGACCATTCTTAATATAAATTTTAGCTGTTATTTTACATCGAGCGCCGTTTTATTATTACTACCAGCACGGCCCATGAGTTTCATGGCTTTCCCGTTCACCAGGAACTTGAAGAATGTGAAAAGCCATTATAATGAGTCGTATTGTAAACCTAGGCATATGTGTAATTATTAATATATACTTATACGTAGATCTGTTTAGCTACATTGAGCACTATTTTGTCTACACCATTGATAAAATAGTTATTTACTCATGTGTATGTGTACGTAATCACTCACATATATGGTTGATCATATATCTTTTAGTTCATTTCTACATCTCTCTCTCTCTCTCTCTCTATATATATATATATATATATATATATGTGTGTGTGTGTGTGTGTCATTCACAGACAATCTGTTTCGCTGTTTCACAGCTCATCAATGTGGCTAGATATCAGATTGCCTGAACCCAGGATTGAAAACCGACCTATTTGGTATCAGTCGGAGAATCTATTCCTAAGCCATTGCGATGAAACTGAATTTAAGCGCATTTATTTTTAGATAAACACGTTAGTGACTGGGAGAACTCGATATGTATATATGTGAATGGGTGGATAAATATATGTGAGTATTCTTATATAGAGAGAGGATTTTTTAAACTTAAATATGCACTTTAAAATGTGTTATATTCATGGGGAAGAGTGTCAATACCGAAGAAAAAGAGTTCATGGATATTGATAGTATAGAAATCAACATTGTAAGTTGATTATAAGTTTCCAGTCTCAGGGGATCTTATGACTACGTATCACTACTCCTTAAGCAGGCTGTATGAATTGGCTACCGAGAGAAGTGGGAAGGAGATGAGGTATTATGATTATTTACCGATTGAGCCACAGAGGAGCGTTTCGGTTAGCAAGGTCGATTTTACTGTTTTTAAACTACAATTCTCCATGATTTTCTCTCGTTCATTCATATCTGCTCGATTCGTATCCAAATGTAAACAAATGACGTTACACATTATGAAATGGACAAAATCCGACAATTATTTTAAAACATTTTTTTATGTTTATACGTTCTTTTTATAAGTAAAAGCACATCGGGCTATATGACGGTTCCGTACAGGATACAGTTTCGATTCCTGCCTTAAAATAATTGTCGGACTTTGTCCATTTTATAATATATATATATATATATATATATATATATATATATATATATATATATGTATATATATATAACAAGAATTTATTTTATGAATATTGGATTATTTACAGTATATACATTATTCGGAGTATTATCCTCATCTTCATTGTCATATTCACAACGTTTCGGCCGTTGTACACTCCAGTCTTCTTCAGCTGATTCGAATTTCGAACCGAATCCTTTATTTCGTCCACTGGGGTGGATTGTTCTAGTTCCACGTGATATGCCTCTTCTAAGTGGAACTAGAACAATACCCCGGTGGACGAAATAATGGGTTCGATTTGAAATTTCAGTCACCTGAAGGAAGCCAAAGCATACAACGACAGAAACGTTGTGACTATGGCAATAAAGATAAGGATAGCAGTCGGAATAATGTAAATAATACAAGTAATCATAATACCTCATATCCGAGATATAGACATATGCGAACTATATTGATGAAAATAAGTTAATAAATGAAAATCTGAAGACGAACTGTGTGTATTTCATCCCTTGCTGTTGTGCAAAGAATGTAAAGGTGAAACTAGTACCCTCCCCCCTGTTAATAAATTTAAGACTAGAGTAACATCGAAACGCCGTAGTTAGACTTGAGGCAATAAAATCAGCAACCAAAATATTCAGTCCGAATAATGCAACTAATGTAAGTAAAACGTATTATTTCAAATAATGTTGCTGAATAATCATTTTTCTTGTTATGCGGTTATAGATAGATTAGTAAAAAGCGAAGGATAAAATAATACAAGAAACATACAGAAAAATAAATGTAATATATATAAAATAAATAAATCCTATCAATCGAGGTTTAATGAGGGAAGGACTGGCTTGTAAAATTTGATACTTCCAAAGCCAAACTAGTATCGTTCAGTCATCACCGAGCAGACCCGAACCTATTATGATGGATAGCTGTTCTCTCAAGAAGGCTCTTTGCTTTGAAGGTCTATTGGGCTCATGCTCATCACAGACCTGGGGTGAAACATATCCGATTATTGCTAAAGATGCTGGAAGAATTGTTGGTTCGTTGTACCGCTATAGTAAGTATCTGACTCACTCTGTGATACATTTTCTTTACAAGAGTCAGATAAAAAAAAGAAAGAACAAAAGAGTATTTCCCACAGACGAATGCCATATGGCTCTCGCTACTTTATCGCGATTGACATGGGAAGTGTTATAACGAGATAGATACATTGGCCCCACCCTGTCACGCATACAAGTGTGAATCATCCCCCCGGCAGGATGTTTTGCCGATCACTACAATTCTGACGTCTTCAAATTCAGTGTTAAACATTATCTTTCCTACATAACCTCATGAACTAGACTTTTGTCTTTTCTTGCACTCATAAAACGCTACAGAGTAACTCTCTACATTGAGTGGCTCTTTGGTCTTGTATTGGGGAAACAATATTAAAAAGCAAATTAATTTTCTTTGATTAACTGAAAGGATTAACTATAAAAAAAGTGGGAATCAGCAGATTCATTTAAACTCTTAATGGCCTCTCTCTCATTATATATATATATATATATATATATATATATATATATATATATATATATATATATATATAATTAATTCAGCTAGTTTAGAAGACTCATCCACATTGACTCATCATTAGTGCGCATCCACTACTGAGAATCAACCCCAGACAGTTACTATACGACGCAAGCATCATACCAACTGTACCAACTGGTCTCGGTGATGAAGAGATAACTAACTATATAGCACTTCTCTCATTTTCCGTGGTTTAACTCATCTGAGTAGATAGAACCACGTCTTTTTCCCCAGTCGCCCCCTCCAGAGCATTAGAAGCTGGTTCAAGCATTGATATAAAAACACTAGAATTTATTGGGGGGAATGGATTTGAATAAACAAATCAAATTAATTCATTGAGTCAAGAAGAATCCTTAACAGAATGCAGAAAGCACTGGACGGCCGTTTCGTCCTAATTGGGGCTCATCACCAGTGCACATCTACTACAGAGAATCGAACAGTTACGATATCACCCAAGCGTCATACCAACGGGCCTCACACACACACACACACATATATATATATATATATATATATATATATATATATATATATATATATTAGCGGAGAGAGGCCCCTAATGGTGAAACTCATCACGCAGTACGTATTTATCTGAATCGGTAAAAATAGGAGGCAATACTGAAAACCTATTGTATAATATATTTTTCTGCTAAGTTTAAATAATTTTCTTGCGAGATATTTGTGAAAGAGAATTAAAACAATGTAGAACATGAGATGGATGGAAAAAGATAGAAAAAAAGATGATAGAGAGGGAGAGAGAAGGACAGATAAAGAGGGGGGAAGGGAGAAAGAAACGTCGGGTCTATTCATGTATATTCGAAAAAAAACTTTTATGTTTTATTGCTTTACAAGCAGATTAGATTTTGTAAAGATTTAAAACTGGGGAATTGTCTACAAATTTTGTCGGCTGGATGAAAAAAATTGAGATATTTGTCAGTTTTGTTTGTTTCAATTTATTGGGAAAAGCACCATAGTTTCATAAGTCTCTACATTTCTGTCGACTTCTCGCAAAAATTTCACTTCTATTATTATCTATTAAAATGCTGACACCTAAAGAGCGATCCAATACATTTTGTGTAGATCGATGCATCAGAAAGAATTGTTTTGATTTTTCGCTGTAACAACAAATATAGCTAGATGCGTCGTCCACACTTTCACAGCTACTTGGAAAGCTAAAAAAAAAAAAAGAAACAATCAAACACAAAAATGTCCCAAAATTTAGGTAGAGTTGTTTAATATCATTTTCAGAGTAATGCTTTTGAGAAAGAGAAAACCAACCGTGCTTTTGCTTGTCAATGATATTTCACGAATCTTTAAAGAAAAATGTGTACCCAGCTGTCAGTGAACAGTGTCATTGGGACGAAAAGGAAAGTATTTCTGTTAATATTTTATTTGGACTAGCACTTGGTAATTTTATCTTTCTTCACTTTCTCGCTACTCAGAAGCGAAAGCGACAATCGCTATACTCAAAATCCTTTTGTGGAGTGATGTCATATATATATATATATATATATATATATATATATCGATGGAGTGTGTTTAAAGAATTTCCAATCACTTAATATTGTCTATTTCTCTGGATTATTTTCTCTATCTGACAAGACTACATATTAGAGTTCAGTTCCTCTTATTGAATTAGTAAACCTCATTCATATGGTATTGTGCCCACCTAATCAGTTGGCGTTGTCTGCGTAGTGTGAGACGAAAGGTCGTCCCTGTTCGCGTATAATGCATTATTCAGTATTCCATTATTAAAACAAGAAAAAAAAGAACCATTTCCAATTAAATATGGTCATTAAGTATTGTCATTTCTTACGGGAAACTTATCACCTGCTGACGAGTGTTGAACTCGGCTTCTCTCACTTACATATGAAGTTTGTGGTGACAACGACGTGCTCAACGATCCACGTTATGGCCGACCTGGCAGGGCAATCAACACCCCCAAATGAAAAGCGCCTAGAAAATTCATATCTAATGGTGTTGAATATGTGGGTGAGGAGGAAATAGTGTTTTGTGGCTATACTTGCATTATTCAATATTGTGTTACCAAAATTTGTTTTCGTGAAAATCAATATAAGGCGTTGAGAGTATCTCCTGTATATAATATATATATATATATATATATATATATATATATATATATATATATATATATGTGTGTGTGTGTGTGTGTGTATAGATATGTGTGTGTGTGCGTGCGTATATATATATGTATATATGTGTGTGTGAGTATATATGTGCGTATATATATGTGCGTATATATGTATATATATGTGTGTATGTATATATATGTGTGTGCGTGTGTATGTGTGTGTATATATATATATATATATATATATATATATATATATATATATATATATATATATATATATATTTCTTTAATGTTGTTCGCTAAAATGAAAATATCGTCTACGTAGCGTAAGTATATCTTCGGTTTACGGACTTGTGTAAATATCGTATTTTCTACGTGGGACATGTAATAGTTGGCAAATCATGGGCCGAGTGGATTTCCCATGCTGACGCCATTAGTTTGGGTGTAGATATTGCCATTATGGTCATAGAATGGGACTTTGGTTGTGCATGCGTGTAGTAGTTTTTTTTATAGCATAGGTGGTTTGATAGATGGCAGAGGGATAGATTTATTAGAGTATACAGAATTGAGGATAATGTCGATTGTTTGTTCGACGGGGACGTTTGTAAATAAGTTTTCGACGTCAAGTGACGCTGTTATATCTTGGTTTGGGTTTTTTGTAGACTTTGAAATTTGCAGGAATTCGTGGGTGGATGTGATGCTGTAATTGGTAGGTAGGTAAGGAGTGATGATGTCGTTCAGGAATTTCGATGGCTCCTAGATAGGTGTTGGGATCTGAGAAATAATTGGTCGTAGCGGGTATCCTGGTTTATGTGGTTTTATGTTTCCATATAAATATCCCGGTTGGTAATCTCCAAGTCTCAGTGGGATTTCTTTTGAGTTTTGTGAATTTAGTCCGGTCGTCGACAATATTCTTTAATATTTGGTGGTAATCGGCTTTATCCAGAATAACGTATGTGTCTGATGACAATGTCTGTGTTGCTTTTTAGCTCTTTCGCGGCCTTTTTTAGTTTTGGTGTTAATATACTACTGTGGTTGTTGCCAGGGGATCGGTTCTTCAAGACTTCGGCTTTGAGTAGGTCTCTCAAGTCTGGGGGAACTGCTATGTCTCCACGTGTAGCCAGTTGGGATAGTGACTGGTGTAGAATTACAATTTCCGTTGTCTTATTGATAAGGTCAAATTTAGGTTGGATGTGACAGATTGGCCCTAAATTTAAAAATTCTTTTTGGTCATCATTTAATATATGGTTGGATAAATTTAAATATTTGTCTTCGCTATTGGTTAGTAAAATGTTTCCCTGGTATAATTTACAAAGCTTTTTTGTAATTATTTGTCTGTGTGTAAGTTGGTGCTCGTGATGCTAAGGTTGAGTTGGTGCAATGCTTCATTATAGAAAGAGCACACCAAAATTCATCCTCCAGACTACTCTTCCTCAAAGAACTTAATAAAGTTAAACAAACCCTAATCAACAACGACTTCCCTAACCATCTTATAGACCAACAAATACGACTATTTCTCCCTAAAGTAAGTAATAATGAAAGTGAACACACGGTCAAAAATAATATATACATTTATTACAAAAAACAAATGCATAAGAATTACAAACAAGACGAATCCTCACTAAGACATATTATAAAGAAATACACCTCCCCAATCGACCCACATAAAAAAAATCAAATTAATTATCTATTATAAAAAATTTAAGACAGCTAACGTCATCCTCAAAAATAACAACACGCCTGCTAAGTCAAAATTACAAAGAACGAACATTATCTATGAGTTCAAATGCCCCTTAAGGAACTGCGTTCCTAACGAAACCGGACTCATAAATAATTACATCGGTTACACAACCACATGCTTATCCAGACGTCTTACGTTACACCTATCCGATCACAGCTCCATTAGAACCCATTTAAACACACACAAAAATTTACCAGACTCCATTAGAAATATACTAGTAAAAAAAAACACAAATATATTAATTGCTTCCACCTGTAAAAAAAGGTTAAAAATAATGGAGGCTTTAATAATAATAAAGAAAAAGCCTAACCTTAACAATATTAACTACGAACAAAGCCAAAATGTGCTAACCGTATTCGGAAATTAAAACACCACTACTACACACTAAGACATACACATAATGCACACACTCAATTAAGCTGAAAAATAAAATCATCCTTGATAATGGCTAAAGTTATAGCCGAAAGGGCTCGGAAAAATAAAACATTTGGACAGTTCTTACACACCCTTTGTCCAGCAAAGAAAGCTCTTGTTTGTACACAAGAAAAATTAAATAAAAAACTTAACCGTAGTACCTTGTCTGTCGGTTTTAATGAAACTTGCATAAAAGAAGGATTGCTGCCTAAATATACAATATATATATATATATATATATATATATATATATATATATGTGTGTGTGTGTGTGTGTGTGTGTGTGTGTGTGTGTGTGTGTGTGTGTGTGTGTGTGTATGATAATAATTAAAAACACACATGATAATTAAAAAAAGAAGGGAAACCGAGCTAGATAACCGGTTTCGAACCTCTCTCAACAGAGCTAAATCAAGGTTAATAAATAGGTATACATTGTCAATAAAAAGAATTGAGAGTATGTGAAAAAAATTATTCAAATGGAAATCATTTTGAAACCAATGACAAAATCCTTCAGTTTGCAAAGAGAAGTTTTCATAGATAAAATGTTTATGCTTTCAAATATTTTAGATGTTAATTAGAGTGAGACCTACTCAAGATGGAAAACTAGTCCACGCTGCAATTAGCAGCTGAATTTCGGTTATTTATAAGGTGTTCCGCGATAGAAAACTCGTATGTATTGGTCACAAAATCTGATGGTAAATAATTAGAGTCCTGGATTTTTGTAGGCACGTGTTGCTTAATCTTAACATCTTTTGAGTCGTTCTTCCTTTGTAGCAACTACACTTAAATAAATCAAACTATTATGATGAAGGTGAAGAACGTCTTTCCGCATGGATGCAAGGAGAAGCAGAGGAGAACCACACGAGTGTTAGCAGAAAAGTAGAATTGTCGAACTGTTAAGTAAACTCGCTTAGCATATCTGTCACTAATGTAGGAAACCTCGAGGTGGTATAATGGCTGGCAAGCTTGTCTCGCTAGAACAATTACGGCTGAGGAATGATTTCGATCCTTACTGGGTGCCTCATACTTTCGGCCTTGTGACACATCTGAGCTACGCTTGGAAAATCACTGTCACTAATGTTACCTAGTCAAGGAAAACGTATGTACACAGGACATTTCTCTACTGAAGCAGGTTTGATTTTATTAAACTCTGAAATTTTATTTTTAATTACGGGTTGAACAATGTCCAATTGATAAGCATTCTTGCAGAGAGTCGTAGTAATAAACCTGATCTCGTAGTCCAACTTGGTTTTAAAACAGATAATTAATGACCTATGGGTAAGAGACTTAAATTTAATTTATGTTTTATAGAAAAAAATGTTCCAACTTATATATAAGCCAGTAAACGTAGGTAAAATAATTTAAAATGGCCGGAATGTCTGTAGGTTATACATACAAGAGAAGCTAGCGATATTAATATTGTTAGCTTCTGTTGTAGGTATAATCAAACTACAAGGTATAATCTAAAATAACTGAGCAGCGACATTGGACTTCATATAAGTGAGATGGTGTAGGGATACTACTAAACATCTATTGTGCCATCTTTTACCAGACTAGTGGTCAACCCACATATTCGGGTAGAGTCTTCCGGACTAAATAGGTCCACTCAAAGGATTTGTTATTTCTCTGCTCATTTTTACATCCGTGAATGGGCGACTACTATTCCCGTTTATTCCCGCCCTTCCCGTAGCCTGTTATAAATCATCCCTTCCTCGTTTAGTCGTTTGCGTTCTGATTGCACGACTATCGCAGTAGGCCTGAAACGAGGAGTTCAAATTCCATTTTTTGAGTCGTCTTGCCGAGTAGTGTAATTGCTACTTTGTCCACTTAATACTGAATATTCTATTACTGTTTCAACATGTGTGTTTTCCCTTTCCTTGACTTTTCTCTTTATGTATTTGCATTTACTTTGCTCGCTTGGCAAGTTTTATTTTGGTTTTACCAATAATTTAGTGCGTTGTTGTGATTATATAGTATTGCTTACAAATGAGTCTTTTATATTAAAACTATCTTTATCGCTCTTCGTAAGAATTGAGAAATATGGTGTCCGGTATGGAGTTTATATATCACGTATATATAACGTTGAAATTCCCTTTGTCTGCTGTGCACCATTAGTCAAGTGGTACCTGTCTCTGACCGATGCCAAATTGGTCGCATTTCGATCCTGGCTTGAAACAATCGGATGTCGAGTTACACTCATGAGCTGTGATACAGAGAAACAGTTTCTGTGGATGATATATATATATATATATATATATATATATATATATATATATATATATAGATGATATATATATATAGATGATATATATATACATATATAGATGATATATATGTATATAGATGATATATATATATAGATGATATATATATAGAGAGAGAGAGAGATGATATATATATAGAGAGAGAGATGATATATATATAGATGATATATATATATATAGATGATATATATATATATAGATGATATATATATGATATATATAAATATAGATTATATATATAGATGATATATATATATATAGATGATATATATAGATGATATATATATATAGATGATATATATAGATGATATATATATATAGATGATATATATATATAGATGATATATATATATATAGATAATATATATATATACATATATATACATATATAGATGATATATATATACATATATAGATGATATATATACATATATAGATGATATATATACATATATAAATGATATATATATATAGATGATATATATATATAGATAGATGATATATATATAGATGATATATATAGATGATATATATATAGATGATATATATATATAACAATATATATGATATATATATATATATGATATATATATATATATGATATATATATATGATATAATATATATGATATATATATAGGACACATATATATATTATATATATACGATATATATATATTATATGTATATATGATATATATATATTATATATATATGACATATATATGATATATATATGATATATATATATGATATATATATATGACATTATTATATATGATATTATTATATATGATATATATATATGATATATATGTATGATATATATATATATAATATTTATATATATATGATATATATATGATATATATATATGATATATATATGATATATATATGATATATATATGATATATATATGATATATATATAATATATATATGATATATATATATATGATCTATATATGATATATATATGATATATATATATGATATATATATGATATATATATATGATCTATATATGATATATATATATGATATATATATATGATATATATTTAGTTAAGTCATACATTTTAGATGCATCAAGGGTGGTCTTCAGTGATTTCGGGTTTCGCATCATATCGGCTCCAACAGCAACCCCGACCTGATTCTATATATATATTTTATATATATATATCATATATATATGTATATATATATATCATATATATATGATATATATATATATATATATGATATATATATATATTATATATATATATGTACATATATATCATCTGCAATATATGTATATATATATATATCATCTACATATATATCTATATATAATCTACATATATATGTATATATATATATATCATCTACATATATATATATATCATATATATATCATATATATATAACATATATATATCTTATATATATCATATATATATATATCATACATTTATATCATATATATATGATATATATATATGATATATATATATCATATATATATATATGATATAAATGTATGATATATATATATGATATATATATGTTATATATATGATATATATATGATATATATATGATATATATATTTATGTAGATGATATATATATACATATATATGTAGATTATATATAGATATATATGTAGATGATATATATATATATATATATATATATATACATATATTGCAGATGATATATATGTACATATATATGTTGATGATATATATGTGGATGTAAACTTATTGACTTCTAGTAGGACATCTTCAAAATTACAAAGGTTTTGCAGAAATCTCGGAACAATCATAAACAATATTTAGAAGATAGGAAAATCGTCTTTACGCAAAATTTATTTAAAATGTAGAATGAAAAGAGTAAAATAAAATGATGTTATTTAATGCCGACAAATTTTTTACTGCTGGTAATATTTTCTCCCCAAAATTTAAAAAAAATAATAAAGAATTAAAAAAAAATAAAATAAAGACACCTATTTTTACACTATCATAGTGATTTGACTACAGTTTGGCCGTTAACTATTTGCCCATAGCTGGGACCCTGGCAGGTGTTACCACCCCAAGTCATGGTCGACCTGAGTACACTAATAATTTAGAGGTGATTCTACGCTCCTCAAAACACCCTTAACATCCTTGCTGTCGGATGTTTGATTTATTATTAAGAGAGATATAGCTGAAAATGGAAAACAATATATAAGCATGGAAGTCTCGTGCAAGTAGTATTAATATTGAAACGAGAAAATTAAAATAAATGGATGAAAGGTCGATGAAACTTATAGAACGTTGAGAAACCAATATTAACTTGTAAAATAAAGTAAAATTTATTCTGCTATAGGGAAAATTTTATTATATCAATCTTTTTATCAAATCCTATTTTCCACTTCTCTGAAAACAACAAAATCACTGTTGCACTTTCCATTATAATATCTAACATCTTCCAAATAAGATTATCAATAATTTTACTAAGGATAATGTTATGATGCTCAGTGGGAAGCGTATGTCATGGGAAATAGAGAAATAAGATGCAACGATTTCGTGATAACATAATAAAGGTAGTTTATTTCGATACATACAATTTGTTGCTAATCATGCATTCCTGTGGATAATGTTTATCGATAAGCTATCACTGTGACGTTAAGGTAGCCATCTTGGAATCCCGTCATGCACTTGGCTGCGAAAACGGCAATAATCACGTTTGGGACATCATAGGCAGTTCTCTTAGGGAGAATATGTCTCCCTAAAGTGATATATAACATGAAATCCATGTTTATATAAATATATTACTGTGAAAATTGATTTGCATCATAAAATCTTACTGTATATGCACAAATATAAGTATATCTCTCATGCCACTTATGATTATCGATTTCATAACGGAATCAACTAATCTGTCAGATTCTCATACGTCGAAACCGACGGGAGAGCCCATTCTATATATATATATATATATATATATATATATTCGCAGTATCAAATGTCATCATTGTGGATAGACGTCCAGTTACCTCTAGCTTGGATTGAAACCCGGCTGAACTGGCATCAGTCGGAAATTTTACGCTTAAGCTGTTGGGATGAAGGTGAATTTAAGCGTATTTATTTTTAGATAAACACACACTGACTGAGAGAACTAGATTCGTTTTAACGAAGAATCTTGCTTTATTAGCATTAATAGTCACTGTTTAAAAACTCACAATCCCTCCCCCGAGAGCTCAACCGAAATAAACTTTTTAGGAGCATATATTTTGTCATCCACAGACAGACCGTTTCGCTGTTTAACTGCTCGTGTATACATATATATATATATATATATATATATATATATATATATATATATATATACATATATTTCAGTCAGCTAATACAGCCATAAATTAAGTCTGCAACTGACTATATTTTAACGATCCGCCCCCCTTAAAAAATCTAATTATTCTGTGCTGTGCCGAAAGTGACAGCTGGTTACAGTGATTACTCAAAATAGAAAAATCTGATGTTCGTATCATCGTTGAGAGTTTACAATTTGGACATTACAACATCTACTGAATCTTTGGTTGACTGCTTCATTTTCTTTGCGGCTGCTATGAAAATATATGCATTAATTTTACCTGGTTTCCCATAATATAGTGTGTGTGTATAATATATATATATATATATATATATATATATATATATATATATATATATATATATATATATATATATATATATACTAAGATTTATATGGATAATTTAATAATGGTATGAATGATGATGATGGCGCTAATGATGCACCCCAATCAAAACACATTTGGGAAGTGCCCAAACGTACATCAAAATCAGAAAAAAAACACTATATCAGACTCTAAATGTCTATTCCTCGAAGTCTTTCTTTGCAGATTGGCCACAAATTCTAGATTGAATCTAAATCAGGAGAGTTTCCACGTCAGTCTATAGTACTTTGATTTGCTCACTGGTAAGGCTTGCCAGTGTGTTCATGCAGCCTTACAATTTTCATACGCTGCCTTGGAGTAACGTCCATCGCAGACAATGACTATAAGACAACTAATCGGCAGTAGAGTCAATAGTATCTGGGCGAGATAAAAATAAATGAAAGGGGTGGTTGAAGCTGTGACGTATTTGCTTACTGTCCATTGCTTTGGAGTTTAAAACAGACTACAATGAACAGAAGGAATATGGCAGTAGAATAGGTTCGCCATATTAAGAGCCAGCTGTTGTACATTCAAAAGAAACCGTGAATCAAATGAAGTAACTAAAACCAATATATTCTCAATGAATGTGGAACATGGAAAGACCGATAGGATCACGCATATCCTCAATAATTGCGAAACCTTCCGTATGGCGATAAAATAGGTGCAGCAATAAAGACGGGTAAGTGCTAATAGCTTCTCAAATGCCGTACCAGTAAAAATATAATTCGTCAAGAAAGCGAAAAGTTTAGGTTGAATTGCAGTGAATTTCGCCTTGCCTTTCCTGATTAGTTTATTTCGTTGGTTAAGAAACACAGTTTATATCGAATGAAAAAAAGAATGTATCAGACATTGCTCGATAATTTGTTTTCTCTGTAAATGGTACGTCGAGATGTTATCACAAGGTTCTTGCATGGATTGAGCAAGGCTCTTCAGATTTGGTCAATATATATATATATATATATATATATATATATATATATATATCTGTTATCAGTATGGCTAGACGTCCAGTTGCCTCTAGCTAGGATCGAAACCCGACAGAATTTGCGTCAGTCGGAACTTCTCCCACTAAGCCGTCGGCGCAGGGATGAATGTGATTTTTAGCGTGTTTATTTTTAGATTTTGATAAAGATATATATATATATATATATATATATATATATATATATATATATGTATATATATATATGTATATATATATATGTATATATATATATGTATGTATATATATATGTATGTATATATATATATATATGTATATATATATATATATATATATATATATATATATATGTATATATATATATATGTATATATATATATGTATGTATATATATATGTATGTATATATATATATATATGTATATATATATATATATATATATATATGTATATATATATATATATATATATATATATATATATGTATATATATATATATATATATATATATATATATATATATATATATAAAGATGTTACTATAATGTCAACTGTTACCAGCATTTTCCGTTGTACATCAAACGCCAAAAACTTTAGTTTCTCCCTTTTTTCTGCGGTTGAATCAAACAGCGATAACAGATCTTAGCTTATGATCACTATGACAGATCTGGCCTTGTTAGGTCATTTGAATTTCAACGCTTTATAGATTTTTTATTCTATTTCGTTTAGAACAAAACTTGCTGTGTCTTTACTTGTAGCGTCAACATGCAAATCCAACTCGTTTGCATAATACCAAGACAATCACAATTCCGATCTTCTTTCAGATATAAAAAAAATACCTTGATTTTAGAGATATATATCTCCAAAATAGAAATCAGATATTGTAAAATTATTAATTAAAAAATTTAGAAATTACAACCCATTTCACAAACATCACAGAATAATCACACCTGAAACTTGATCAGGTGAGAGAAACGATGTACAATATTATGATTAAAAGCAACAACGCGACCTTAAAGCAAATAACACAAAGAAGCGTAGAAGTACGTAAAATCCTATTTCTTAGTCATTCTTTAGTGATGAATGAAGCTATATATTGAATGAACCTTATGGCTGTCACCTTCGGGGAAATAGTCAATTGACAAGATTTAGATTTCAACAAGGGGAGGTGGAATAAAGTTCTAAAACTGTTGGCCGTCTCCTCTCGCCAATTATCTATAATTATATACGATTGGCGTTTACCTTCCTATTTACCCACATTTCATTTATTTTTCTTCCGTGATATATCTATTTTGACGTTCATATAACATATGCAGGAAATATTTCATGGGCTTATATTATTAAAAACATTATTTCTCTCTTTAAATGTTCTCTCTGAAACCATACCAATCGTCTGCAATTTTGTGAAATTTTATAGTAATTTCTCATTACCATTTTGTCAACTTCTTCGCATGTTTGGCTGTCGTAATCACACATTTTACTGTCGTGGGTAATGCTTAAATCCTCTGAAATGACAACGCAATATTAATGTTCATGACATATTCCCATGCTTTTCGTCATAAATCTGTGAAACACATTCCTATGTATTTTTTTTATCGTTATCTGATCTAAAATTTTCATTCTCTTTTTCAGTTTAGGATTCCGAATAACTATAGATACTATCAAATGTACTCTGTCTTTTATAAGGTTTCCTATGCTTCATTTTCTGGCATATGCTTATTTGTTTCATTTTATTCTACAAGGTGTCCAAAAAGTTCGTGTGAAATTTAAAAAAATATATATCTTTATTTGCATTTGCGATAGAAATAATTTGTAAAAAGGATTAGAAAGAAGTAAATCTATATTTTTTAAGGGTTTATTGAAATTTTATTTAAGTTTCCACATGTCCTCCATCATTAGCAATACAAAGGCTAATACTATTTTGCAGTTCACAGAAAACATTTGCCAACTGATTTACAGTAATGTCTGAAATCACATTAGTTATTTTAGCTATACTTAAAACTAGGTACATTAAACTTTATAACATTTTTTACAGATTATTTCTATCGCAAACACAAATAAAGTTAAAAAATTTTAAAGTGCACACGAACTTTATGGACATAAATTCGTGTGCAATTTAAAAATTTACTCAAATGAATCCGTTTCCATTACTGCAATATATTTATAATATTCTTTTTTCCTCCTGACTCGATATCTTTTTTGGATAATTTAATATCTAATAATCCTTTTTCTTTGTGCATTATTAGACATGTCCCAGTTCCAGCATTAATCAATTCTCAAGATTATCATTGTATACTTAGTGTCATTCTAATATGTATAGTAGCCATTATGATCAATAGTAAGGCTGCCATGTTTGCTGTTACCATACATTTATCACCGTTTCGATTTTTTTTCTTACTGCTACAGTTATTAAAATCATTATTAGTAGTTCCACATTTACTTTTTATATTTTTCATTATCGTTTTTCTTCAGTCATTTTGGTTCCTCATATTCCGGCTTCCTTTAATCAGCTTTACGTCTGACAGCCGAATATATTTCTGACATTTGATTTTCCTCCTGATATTAGCATATCACATGGTCTACCACGATACTCCAAGTTCAATTAATTATTCTTGTCACTCTGCTTGCACAAATCCAATAAATTATAATGTACTCAGGTATCAGAAAAAAAATGCAAAGGCTACAGTGTTTTATATTAAGTTAGGGAAGTATAATCGCGTTGTGACTGTAAAATATAATTATTTCCGATAAATCTATAAATCAATACAGTAGTTTCGATTACCGGACAATCACCGTCTCTCTTTATCTGTAGGTATATATATATATATATATATATTATATATATATATATATATATATATATATATATATATATATATATATATGGCGGTACTCGCTTGGCTTGGCAAAACCTTGGACATTTCGGCTTGTAGTATAACAAACCATAACCCAAGGAAAAATGAAGAATAAACAAAAAAAGAACAAAGAACTGAGGCGAAACAATCGCCCAGAGTTCAAGCTCAGAGTCCAAAGAAAAAAACCTGCAAAACGAGTAAAACCAACTGCGTAAAGTGCTCAATACACAAAGTAGAGCAAACCTAATATAAACCTAAGGAGCCAGGAAAACCTACCTAGATTTCACCTGAACGGATCGTCAATTATATATATATATATATATATATATATATATATATATATATATATATATATAGTGTGTATGTGTGTTTTACAACGAAAGTCATTTTTTTGCGTGTATAGGCTTTTGTTCTATCTTATATATAACTAAAATAAAACCTAAAGAGCCAGGAAAACATACCTAGGTTTCACCTAAACGGATCTTACCCTGAAGATCCCTTTAGGTGAAGCCTAGGTAGGTTTTCCTGGCTCTTTATGATTTATTTTAGTTATTCCAGTTCTATTTAGCGTATTGAGCACTACGTTTTTGCCTTACTACTTGCTTGGGTTATTTTTTCTTTGGACTAAAGACTTAAGGTACTGGACGATTTATTTCACCCTGTTCGAATGATTTTAGTTCTTTTTTTTATTTCCAATTTTTTCCTTGGGTATATGTTATGACATATCTACAAGTTGAGCTATCTGAGTTGTTTTTCCAATTGAGCATTACTATTAGTATATATATATATATATATATATATATATATATATATATATATATATATATATATATGTATATATATATATATATATATATATATATATATATATATATATATATATATATTATATGTATATATATATATTATATGTATATATATATATTATATATATATATATATATATATATGTATATATATATATATTATATATATATGTGTGTGTGTGTGTGTGTGTGTAAAGTTTATAGATATGCTTTGTGTTATTGTCGATGTGTATGCATTGATTCATTGGATTTCGAGTGTCGCGTCTTCGCACGTCAGTAGCTGTCATGTTTTTCAAACGTTGAAGCTTCACAGAACACTTTGTAGTTATTTTTATGATGGTGGCGCTTATGTCGATGGATATAAAAAACGAGACAACACCATAAAATGTATGCACATAGACAACTAACAACACATGCACATAAAAATATTATTTAAATGCAGTTGATGTAAGCTGAAAACAATTAGAAAACAATGTATAACATATGTTTAAACTGCACAAATTATCTTAATAACCTCATATATATATATATATATATATATATATATATATATATATATATATATATATCCTAAACTGAAAAAGAGAATGAAAATTTTAGATCAGATAACGATAAAAAAAATACATAGGAATGTGTTTCACAGATTTATGACGACAAGCATGGGAATATGTCATGAACATTAATATTGCGTTGTCATATACATATAGAGAGAGAGGCAGCCGGATGTTCTAGCCACACTGATGAGCTGTGAAACAGCGAAACAGCGAAACAGTCTGTCTGTGGATGACAAATATATATATATATATATATATATACATATATATATATATATATATATATATATATATGTATGTATGTGTGTGTGTGTGTGTGTGTGTGTGTGTGTCTGAATTACAAAAAATAAACCCAAATTACCCCATTCAGATGATATTTCTTCCTCGGAACTTATCAATGCAAATACATTTACATAAAATAAATAAATCTTTAAGAAATATATTTATATTGACAAATCCCAGAGAGAATCTCCCGGGGACGAAATGACCATCTGTATGGGGTAATTTGTGTTTCATTTTCATAATTCGCACACACAAACACACACACACACACACACACACACACACACACACACACACACACATATATATATATATATATATATATATATATATATATATATATATATATATATATATATCGGAAGAGTTGGTATGACGTTTGCTTGATAACTCAGCTGTCAGGGTTTAAATTCTTGGTAGTGGATTCGCACTGCTGATGAGTCCCAAATATAGGACGAAACGGCCGTCCAGTGCTTTCTGCATTCTGTTGACGTTTCTTTCAGACTCAAGGAATTACTTTATATATATATTAGTTGGATTGATGTGAGTTTGTGACCCTGGGATTCCCGCTATTTGTGATTGTCAGACAAACTGATTAATTTCTACATTTGCGATTTATATATGGTTGCGTATATCGGTGTTTTTATGGTAGTGCGAGGAAAACTGTCGTCGGAACGCCACGCATACGTACGCAGACAAAAATACACGCCTGTACAGGCATTGCAGCTCACACAACCATAAACATATATGAACAGTGTGGGACGGGGCGAATATTCGAATATTCGCATCCATGTGTCGTTGCGTATATACGTACGCAATTTGTCGCTGTATTCAATGTTGGATTGTGTAGGAAACTTCTTTCGTAAGTCGCAGTGTCAACCGTTCATCTATTTTGTTCGCGGAATATTTTCTCGCACGCAGATATATATGTATGCACGCGCGTTGACACATCTCTTATCCGCCTTTTTTATCTTAAGATGGGGTCTGTGTAAGACTATGATAGGTAAAATTGTTATGTTCAATTTTTTTGTTATTATTTTAAAGCCGCTTATTTGCTCTTTTTAGCGATTGCGCTTATATAAATGGTAGAAAGACCAATTTATAATACTTATTAGTATTTATGCAATGGCATTAATTTTGCTGGGGGAAGAAGTATAATTGTGGACTGATGCGGAAGTAATGGTGGGGAAGCGGATGATGATAATAACCATTGTAGCATCAAATAGTTATGGTAAAATGGTAGAAGTGATTGTAGTAATGCTGGTGGAATGGTAATAACAATAATTATAATTATTATGATGGTAGTTTGGAATAGAAAATAATTGGTGTTATGGTGTCAGTGGTTTCTCTTTTCGTGTTCATAGGGTCAATGGTGGTCTATATAGCAGTGTTGGTTGGTATTTTTATCTGTTTGGTATAAATTGTGATAATAGATATTTGTTTTCATATCTGCATTTAGAAATTATTTCTAATCTTATGTTTTCGTGATTTCTTTTGTTGTGTGTGAGAAATTATTGCTACCTTTTCGTGTACGCAAAGTAAGCATTTCTTTGTAATGTTGTTTTAGGTAGGTGCGTTTTTCAATATTTCCCAGCTTATGTTGGTGTAATATTTCTGTCTTTGAGATGCCATATATATGTGGATAGTGTAGTGCTGTTTGACTATTTTCTGCGCGGAAAATTCTGCCGTGGTTGTTTTTTCTTTTCTTGAATGGTCCCTCAGTGGCACCGATGTAGTACACTGTTCTGTTTGCACTTACCTTGGCTTTATATATTCGTTTGTTGGCAATTTCCTTGGAGTGGACATGTTTTCTTTCTGCAGATGCATTGAGGTTCCTTGGTTGCATTATTGCAGGTTGTTATTTTTCTCGTCGTGGCTTTTTATTATTTGTGTTATATTATTGTGCAGCTGTAATTTTTACGTTATTTTTGTTGATTATTTTTGCTAAGCGGTCTTTTGCAGGGAAGTGCTTTTCTATTAAACTTAGGAATGTCCTTCCTATGTTTGCTTTGACGATTTTGTTGTATGGTGGGTTAAAACCAGATAGTGTTTCTTTTTCGGCGTTTCGGTTGTGGAAATGTGTATTGTAGTTGGGTGTATCCATTTTTTTTAGTGCGTTGTCATATGTTTTCTTGTTATTGAAAAGGTCTGATGAGTTTTCAGATAGACTGCAGCTGATTGATATGGGTATTTGCTTGATGATTGAAGGTGGATGGTTGGAGGATGTATGTACGTAAGTTGGGGTGTCATCTTTTTTGTACGGTTCGTATCTATTTTTGTTCAGGTTGAGAGTGACGTCAAAGAAGTTTACTGTTCTTATACCTGTATTTATTTCTATTTTAAATCCAATTGTTTTTAGGAAATTGACTATTTTTTCCTAATCTGTCTAATTTGGAGCCATTGGGTTCTCTTATCAGTAAAAGTCCGTCATCTCTATATAATCCCGTTTCTTTTTTCTTTGGGATCCTGGCTAGATATGAGAGGATGGGAAGAAATTCACGATGTGAAACTGGATGAAAGTTGCTTTGATCGTTTTTTATTGCTGTAAGCCAGTCGATGAAAGCTTTGGTATTTTCCATTGGTTAAGTGCTAGTTTTTACCATAGTTTGGTTTTGATAATTCCTAATATGTTTTTACTGATTTTTCTAATTTCGCAGGGTTGATTAGGCGGAATGTGGTTTTTTATATATATATATATATATATGCGCGATAATTATTAGAAAGCGGTCAATATCAGTGACAGAACTAACAAATGTGTGTGTGTATGTATATATATATATATATATATATATATATATATACACACATTTGTTAAAGATATATTTGTTCTATCACTGAGATTGAGCGCTTTCCAATAAGTACCACATATATATATATATATATATATATATATATATATATATATATACATTTGTTAAAAATTTATGTTTTTTTCTTTAAGAAATATATTTACATTGACAAATTCCAGGGCGAATCTCCCGGGGACGAAATGGCGATCTGAATGGGGTAACTCGGGTTTCATTTTTGTAATTCACTTATATGCTCTATAATAAATATACTGAGCTCGCGTTTGTGGATCAATTTTAATATTTCATATTTATAGGATCTATTTGGATTACTTTATATATATATATATATATATATATATATATATATATATGTATGTGTGTGTGTGTGTGTGTGTGTGTGTGTGTGTGTGTGTGTGTGTGTGTGTGTGATCCACAGACAGACTGTTTAGATGTATCACAGCGTCCGATTGCTTCAAGCCGGGATCGTAACCAGACTGATTTGACATCAGTCAGATATCGCTGCACGACAGAAAGGAAGAAAATTTTAACGTTTTTCTCTATAAGAAATATGCAAGCGGCTCGGAGAACTTAAGTGTGTGTGTGTGTGTGTGTGTGTGTGTGTGTGTGTGTGTGTGTGTGTGTGTGTGATAGTAATAATCATTCATTTGTATTTGATGGTTAACTTAGTTGATTTTACAGCATCCGAACCTATGTTATTTAAGGTTGTATTTTTGCGTAAATTCCCCAATGAGGATCGAAGTTCCTAAGTAGTAATGATCACCCTTAAACTAGACGCGTTAACCGACGCTGTAACGATTCTATCCATTTTTATCAATCTGACAGTTTTGAGGTATTTCTCTGGATCTCAGTTTGAAAAAACATCCATCAATCTCACATTTTATCTACAACAAAATATCAGTAATGACTTTCATGCACTTTTCAAAGAATATCAAATAATTCTCATTGTAGAAAATATGAAATTTGTTGCAAAAATTATAAATGTTTACGCTGCCAAACTATAAGAAATCAGTTCATTTTTTGACTTGTTTTGACTATTTTCCCTATTTTTTTAATATTTTGTCATATTTGGCAAATGTTGAAATGATGCACATAAATTCTCAGAATGGACGGTCAGCGTAAATTTAGCTATCTGTCTGTATATCTGTCTGTCAGGCTTTGAGGACATCTACATTCATCGGATTATAAAGTGATATAGAACGAACATATATGTACACGCACTTAACGCAAACCGATTCACACTCGGAGCCAACTTTTTACGCAGAATCACACTCGTGCGTACGTACACAGGGACACATGCATAAATCTAAGCAAATTTATGAACACCTATAATCTTCTGTAAAACAGAATGTACGTGTCCTGCAACAGTTTTAACAGCGCAAATACGGAGACGATAGAGTATAAACACACTGTATGTAATATTTTTGTAAGATCGATAAGAATATTTTAAATTGAATAACTTCAAATATCATTATTCTTCCGCGTAGCAGAGGCATTTGTTTGGCCAAAGGCGACATGGTGTAAATTAATCTATTCTCTGCGAGCATTTATAAGGTTAATTAGAGAAATATTAATGTTCGTATTTGGCTGATGTTCTAGCGATAAATTTGCTTTAAATATTTGCAACATGTGACTGTTTTTTTTTTACCAATCAACTGACCTATTTCAAGTGAACGTAATTAAATGAAACTGCGCAACGAATTTCTATCATTTGGTATAAATGTTTGGTTAAAAAATGAGTCGGTTTGATGTTTGTAAATTCAAATATTGTTTGATTAGAATTAAAAGAATAATCTATTATGTTAATCAGCTAATGACTGCAATACGGTCATCACTTTCGAAAATAACATTTTCTTCCAATGTGTTGTATTTACTGCTTGTTTGTTTTACGTTAACTGTCTTGCAAAGTTATACCAGGCAGTACATTATTTCGGTGTCTTTGTAGAATAAAGACTGATTTGTAATCAATATTACACACACATATTATATATATATATATATATATATATATATATATATATATATATATATATATATATATATATATATATATATATATAATAAGTTTTTTTATGGTACAGAATTTAATAATAGATAGGAAAAGACAATATTTATAAGACATTTTTTAAAGCAAATGCTAAAATAAAAACAACCGGTTTCGTCCCAGGACTTATCAAGTTTCTTTATTCTGGGAATTTAAAAAGACATGTAAATTAATCCAAATTAACGAATGTAATGGAATGAAAAAGAAAAAAATGAAAAAAAAAATTTTTTTTTTTTTTAAGCTTATCACCCCAAGCAAGGCTGGAAGCCACTAGCACGCAAGGGGTTACAGAAGGTTTGGAGGAAGAGCAGATAGGAATGAAAGGGGAAAAGATGTGGAGAAGGGAAGTGGATAGATCAAGGCAGCTGGAGATGTTGATTGACGTTACACTTAAATAGTTGGAGCTTGTATTTGTCAGGGAAACAGGAACAAGGAAGGGAGTTCCACAGGCGAGATGTGCGAGACATGAAGCTATTGGAGTAGAAGAGACGTCTACATCTAACAGTTTCAACGTTTAAATTCATGAGGCCTAGGAACCAGCGAAAGCAGCTCCTCGGAGCAATTACCGTGAAAGTATTTGTAAAAAAGACAGAGCGAGGCAACGTCGCGCATGTGAGAGAGCGACTGCAGATGAGATGACAGATCAGGGCCAATTACATTGCATATCCGTCTCTGGATCTTATCAAGGACCCTGAGGCAAACAGCAGGGGTTCCAGACCATATATGGCAGCAATACTCCATGCAAGGGCGAATGGTCGATTTATAGATTTGGAGGATCGATTCCGGGGAGAAGAATTTCCTTGCTCGGCACAGGGAGCCAACTTTCCTTGCGGTGGATGATGCAATTGACTCGATGTATTTGTTCCATCTCAGATCAGCGGACAGCGTGAGACCGAGCAGCCGCAGAGAGGAGCTCTCGAGAAGTTGGTCTTGAGACATTCTAATGGGATGCAGGGATGAATCCTTGTGGTGGTTATTAGAGAGCAGTTTAGTTTGAGAGGCGTTAAAGTTAACCATCCATTTCTTGCCCCAGTTCACAACCGATTATATATATTAAACGGTGCAGTATAATTATTATAAGGAAGTAGTCATACAAAAATAAATCCGTAAAGTCAACGTAATTAATGGCGAATTCACCTCGCTAACAGATTTAATAAAGCATTAACTTACTAACCAATCAGTTAATGATTCGAACCTTGTTCTTAAAAATTGTAAAATGGATTAGATGTTCCGTCAATATGCTAGTAATTTCGATAATTGTATTATCAGGCATGGATATTATTATTTTTTTTCATTTTCAGGTAACTTCAGGTAACTTCCAAGAAGAAAATAAATGTAATACAGGTCGAAAGATATTTTTAAAGTGTTATTAAACGATACAAAATTGTAGAGCCTGCAGTGTCGCAACGCTAGAGTTATATTTTGAATATATTAAGTTAGAACCTTTTTCTGTACATAGTAATATGGCAATTCCACGAATTTTCGTTTTTTTTCAGTTAACGTGATATAGACGAAATGGTCCAATAATTACAGTAATGTCTTAGTAGTTTTCTAGAAATTTTGTACTGCAGATCAATGAAATGGTGCCGTAAAATGAAGATTATAAAGAAGTAGTCATGCAAAGAATAAATCAGTATAGTTAATGTAATCTAATCCATTTTACAATTTTTAAAACCAAGGATCAGGTCATTCAACGAGTGGTTAGTAAGTTAATTCTTTATTAAATATGTTAGCAGAGTGAATTCGCCATTAATTACGAGGGTCATTCAATAAATAAGGTGATTTTTTTTTGTATAAGGACTTCTAATATAGATAGAAGTAGTCTCCCAGCACTGTCACACACTTTTCCTGTCTGTGCACAAGCTTTCGTATTCCCTCATCGTAAAAATCTTTGGACTGATGTCTCAGCCAGTCGCTCACAACACCTTTGACTTCATCGTCACTTTTAAACTTCGTGCCTCTCGTGAACGCTTTCAAGGGATCAAACAGATGAAGGTCTGAAGGGGCAAGGTCTGGGATGCAAGGGAGATGAGGGAGCAGTTCCCAGCCCAGCTCGTTGATGGTCTGCACCGTTTGTGTTGCTGTGCTGTTTGTGCTCTGCAGTAAGCATCTTTGGCACCCACCGTCAGCTGACCTTGTGTGCTGTCCCAACAGATAAGCTCAAAGTCCTTGGAATGTCATCCACTCTCACCCTTCTGTCAGACTGAATGAGGTCATTAACTGATTCGATCACCTCAGGAGACCTCACTTCTGTAGGCCTCCCAGGCCTGTCTTCATCCTCAACACTGCTCCGTCCTTCTTTAAACAATTTAGCCCACTTGTAGACATTTTTTGGATGAAACATGTGGCACCATACACAGTTGACATTCTCCTATGAATTTCAACTGGTTTGCACCCTTCAGCAACCAAAAACTTGATAACTGACCGCTGTTCAATCCTGGAGCATGCTTCTTGGTCGGCCATCTTTGTTAATCGCCAAAACTCTCAAAGTTTTTTTTTAATCTGCAAAAGAAATTAAATCCATGTGAAAAAGAAGTAAAAAAAATAGATAAAAAAGAATAAGCTTCTATCTGTATGATTACTTTTTTATTTTATACATATATATATATATATATATATATATATATATATATATATATATATATATATATATATATATATATATAATTGTAAAGTCTCAACGTGGAAAGATTGAGGCTAAGTTGGGATACTGTTTTGGAACATACACCCTTATACAAATTAATTGAAACAATTGCTTTAGTTTCCTTTCTTTCGTCATACGGTCAATTTTAGAACCAGTGGAGTGACAGAATGTAATCGATTTCTATTTTTTTCATCACATTAGGTCATTTGTTGTGGTGTGCAGTAATATGAATCTATTTCCGTGGTATATGATGATATTTGGTTGGCCTTGAAAAATATTGCATCATCTGTGATTGCATCAGATTTTTATCATGCCCAGACAATACTGTCTCAAATGTCTTAGTTGTCCTTCGGCTATTGTCTGCGATGGACATTACTCCAAGGAAGGGTACGAAAATTGTAACGGAAATTGTTCCCTGTACCTAAATGTTCTAGGGTTTTTGAATGAGCTATGAATCATTGAAATCGGACCAGTGAGAGGAGTTGCTTGGACACACACACACACTGTACTGTATATATGCGATTCGTGTTTAAATTGCGAATTTCAAATGATTTTAGGCTAAAGTGGAAATTGAAGGAAAACTAGATGCATTTTATGTTCTTATTTCTAGAAATGGAACAAAAACGTATGAACAGTAAAAATAGCTGTGTGTTATTTATGAACACGGTGTCAAAGTACTGTTCGTACGCAGTTCGTTTGGTTTAGAAGGGTTATTTTGATCTAGAATATCAAGAATGTTTCGACAGGCCTGCAGTCGTTGACAGCGTTCAAAGTGAAAGGCTGATTAAAAATGATAAAAATCACGTGTAGCCAGACATCGCAGAGAGACTCCACATAATTTGAAATTTGTAAACTATTTGAAAATATTTAGGTTCGTTAATCTCTCCCATGCAAGGGTTCCTCATTGTTCAACAGAAAGAAATTAATTGACCTCATTTCTATCTGTGATTCTCGGCTCAAAAATGCAAAAAGGAAAAAAAGAATTAAGGGAAAAAAGAGCTGAACTTTTCCCGAAGTGGCATGCCTGCTTTTGGAGGCGATGTTGTGTAACTTGTGGGTTTAAAATAGCACTGTATTACGAGCACCCTTCGAAAAATCAGATGTCGAAATCAGATATATTCTGTAAAGCGTCCGGAATTATCTATTCGCAATAATGTCACCTTCGATCAGAACAAAACCAGACCTAACGTCTCTTTGCCGTCCCGGCAGAATTTGATACAGCCGAGGTGGGATGTCTTACTCACTCCTCCTACTTACCCGACATTTCACCTTCGCAATACCGTTTATTTCGTTTCTTGTAAATTTATTTTAATCGGAAGAACTTTATTTTATTTTCCTAGAAACCTGTAAAATCTACATAAACCAGTTCATCACCTGATAAAAAAAACAAAAAAAAACGCCAAGTTCTGGGAGGATGGAATCAGGAAGTTGTCTCAAAGAGAGTCAAGGACAATGGAACAAAATGGCACATGTGTGGTCGATTATAAGTACATTGGTTTTTGAAATTCGCTTAAAAATGCTACAAATTCTTGTTCCGGAACATATCAAACACCACAATTATAAATTTAATGCTCTAGACACACACGCACACACACACACACCACACACACACACACACACACACATACGGAATTTTATCAGGGTGTAGTACTTAATAAACATATCTGGTAAAATAAAAAGTTAAAAAAATCAGATAGCAAGTTCGATCCTTGTTGCGGATGAAGTCAAGATCAATATATTTTTTTAAATACATTGATAAAACATGCATGCATGCATAAAAATTCGGAAATGCATTTAACCTTGCTTACAGACATCCTAATATGAAATTTTAGAAAAATACCTTGTCATATACGAACTGCACGATATGAATAATTTATCGATAAACAATATCTCTTTCTGTAGAAATCGTTTACAAGCAGTTCAAAAATGAATAAAACATTTCTAGGCAACTCAACCCACAATTCTTCCAGCGAGATAAATATTTTCACCAACAAGAATATATGCTGCTTAAACACAAAACCAAGTTAGTGGCATACCTTTTTTTTTTCCTTAAGAAAAGAAAAATACATATCGACACCATTAGAATGATAGACCACAGCACAGGAGAAAAACGATTGCATTAAAGAAAAAGAAAATAAAGAATTTAACTTTTTTCGATATGCAATCAAATGTTTATTTGCAAAAAATCTCAGCGGAAAAGTAAAAGATATGTAGAAGAATGGATTAATGAATAATCGATAACAATATAAAAAAAATAACTATGCAAATATTGCTAAATATTGCGTTTCCATGTTCGACTGCGTTTTCTTAGAAACACGAATGCATTTCTAAGTAGGCCTACAGTTTTTATTTGCACACTGGTATAACACACACACACACACATATATATATATATATATATATATATATATATATATATATATATATATATATATATATATATATATATATATAGTTACTTATAATAAAAAAACAAACATTGAAGCAGGTGGTTTGCATTTCGAACAGTATCAGTAATTAATTTACTATTGTTTACCATGACATTTTATTGTTATTAACCAGGACCATTTTACTAATAAATTGTTTTGTCTTACTTGTTATTGTAAGTAACTGTATAGTGACTTCATATGTATATATATATATATATATATATATATATATATATATATATATATATATATATATATAAATTTAAAAAATATGGACAAAATTATTTCACACGGTTAATATATATTCCCCCATTTCAGTATAGGCGCACATCACTCCAAATTCGTTATAAGTGCACATTCCATGCAGTACATCTGTCTATCCACACGAATTCACATACATATGTATGAAAAACTTCTTAGATTTAACCTGTAGAAAAAAGACAATATTTATAAATGTAAAAGACAATGGGAAAACTGTAATAGTAGCCGACGCGTTTCGTTTTATGTGGACTTTTTCAAGGCAAAAAAACGAAATTAATTTATTAAACAAAGTAACTAATAATAACAAAACAAAATGCCTTAGCAACTGGAAGAATTAAGAGAATGCTATTTCCATACTGTAAACTGAAAATTACGTCAAGTACTGTCACGTGTGGAGATATTGTTTTTATTGTGTTGACGGATTCAAACATTTTCTTTTTATTTCACGATACTGTTGTGTACGTTTGCTTGGGAGAATAGTAATTCTGTTAAGAAAGATGAAATAGGGAAAAAGGTGGGCCTAGATTAATATTTGGATAATATTCAATGGCGGTACTTGACGTAATTTTCAGCTAACAGTATAAAAATAGCGTTCTCTAAATTCTTCCTGTTGCTAAAGACATTTTGTTTTGTTATTATTAGTTACTTTGTTTAATAAATTCATTTCGTTTTTTGCCTTGAAAAAGTCCACATTAGAAGAAACGGGTCGGCTACTATTACAGCATTCCTATTGTCTTTTACATTTATAAATACATATGTATGTTTGTGCATAAAAATCTGTTTTATACGTATAAATAATTTCAAACATTGCTTCAAAAACAGCCATGCCACCAACAAATCCTTTATCAAATGCTGACTGGTATCAAATAAGGCTTCAAATCCGAAGTAACATTACAACTAACACAAATCTTACAAGAGCAGATTTAAAGTCCGAATGAAAATGAAAATTATCAATATAGTCATCTTTCTTAGCCTATAAATGACGTGTGTGTCTGTGTGTGTGTGTGTTTCCATACGTGATCATAT
Source organism: Acanthosepion esculentum (assembly GCA_964036315.1). Classification (NCBI taxonomy): domain Eukaryota; kingdom Metazoa; phylum Mollusca; class Cephalopoda; order Sepiida; family Sepiidae; genus Acanthosepion; species Acanthosepion esculentum. The sequence goes on along the minus strand of OZ038495.1, from coordinate 28,020,355 downwards.
ATATTTCCTGGCAAAAATTTGAAAATCATCTCACTTTGGCAATGTTTATCATTGTGCAGCAAATAAACAAAACAAAACAAAAAATATGAACATTCTGAATTGGTGAAACCTGCATCGGGCTAATTAGATTAAATTGATTAAATTAATGGCACATCTTTCTACATAACGTTAAAAGAGGGGGAAAATGGAAGCCTGTAATACTGTGGAAAAATATGAAATCACGTTGAAATAGTCGTAGAATTATAAACATGCACGTTAGTTGGCAATTAAGAGATATTTTAAATCTTATTGAGCTGTTACATTTGGCTAATTGAAAGGAAGCGTATTTCTGAGTTGAAATAATGGAAATGATTACAAAAGAAATCAATCGAGAAGCAAATACAACAGTGTATCAAAAGATGATGGTTGTCTCCAGTCAGTTGCATTAAGATAGAGACAAATTATAAAGGAGGAAAATTATAAAAGAAAAGCAGAAATTAACCATATCAAAGCGTGAGAACAGAAAAATAAAATGAAAATACTTTCGAAACAGAAAATGCAGAAACCGAAATGGCTGTCTGAAAAATAAGCAAATATACCAAATCGCTTATAACAGGTGTGCGGTATTTACTAAATCCCCCCCAAGGACGAGATGTGATACAATGTTTATTTTTAGGTGGGGACCCGAGCGCGTACACCCGGGACAGGAACAAAAATTCCCCCCAGCCTCCGCAACCGTCGGTTGCGCTGGCCTCGGTGCGAGCACCGATAGATCCATCTGGTGTAATGGAAGGGCGCGGCCACGGGCAGCTGTTCCCCAGGGCTGGGCAACTCTCAGTATAGATTTCTCAGTTACCCCTCTATCCTTTGACAGAGAAGCCCCTGAGCGCACTCTGCTTAAAAACAGAGATGCAACTGAGAGATAAGTAAACGTGTGCATATCAGGTAAAGTGCCAGTAAACATTATAATTATAACTTCAAGGGCAACTCGGCGTGGTTTGGTTTGTTTTACGGTATATGACCTCAATGGGTCATTTAATCCCGACAACCTTTTTTTTCTGGTTATATTTTGTTTTATTAAAAAATCTATTTCTGTTAGTATTTTTTTCCTCAAAAATGTATAGTTGGTAATATTTTTTCAAAAACATATTGCTGGTAATAGTTTTTTTCTTAAAAAACATATTGCTGGTAATAGTTTTTTCTTTAAAAACATATTGCTGGTAATAGTTTTTTTCTTAAAAAACATATTGCTGGTAATAGTTTTTTTCTTAAAAAACACATTGCTGGTAATAGTTTTTTCTTAAAAAACATATTGCTGGTAATAGTTTTTTTCTTAAAAAACATATTGCTGGTAATAGTTTTTTTCTTAAAAAACATATTGCTGGTAATAGTTTTTTTCTTAAAAAACATATTGCTGGTAATAGTTTTTTTCTTAAAAAACATATTGCTGGTAATAGTTTTTTTCTTAAAAAACATATTGCTGGTAATAGTTTTTTTCTTAAAAAACATATTGCTGGTAATAGTTTTTTTCTTTAAAAACATATTGCTGGTAATAGTTTTTTTCTTTAAAAACATATTGCTGGTAATAGTTTTTTTCTTTAAAAACATATTGCTGGTAATAGTTTTTCTTTAAAAACATATTGCTGGTAATAGTTTTTTTCTTAAAAAACATATTGCTGGTAACAAAATTTTTCTTAAAAAACATATTGCTGGTAATAGTTTTTTTCTTAAAAAACATATTGCTGGTAATAGTTTTTTTCTTAAAAAACATATTGCTGGTAATAGTTTTTTTCTTAAAAAACATATTGCTGGTAATAGTTTTTTTCTTAAAAACATATTGCTGGTAATAGTTTTTTTCTTAAAAAACATATTGCTGGTAATAGTTTTTTCTTTAAAAACATATTGCTGGTAATAGTTTTTTTCTTTAAAAACATATTGCTGGTAATAGTTTTTTTCTTTAAAAACATATTGCTGGTAATAGTTTTTTCTTTAAAAACATATTTCTGGTAATAGTTTTTTTTTTTAAACATATTGCTGGTAATATTTTTTTCTTCAAAAATTTATTTCTGGTAATATTTTTTACAAAGTATTTCTGGTATGAAAACCTATTTTTACACATTTATTATGCCTTTTACCTCAGTTTCTGAGTTAACTATTTGCCCATAGCTGGGAACACCAGCAGTTAAGAGGAGGATCCACGCTCCTCAAAGCCTCCTGATCAGTGGCCTTGCTGTTGGACGTAGTTTATCGTCTTACTCGGCGTGGTGTAATGGTTAGTAAGCTTGTCTTGCTAGATCAGTTACGACTGAAAAGTGAGTTCGATCCTCACTAGGTGATTCATACTTTCGGCCTTGTGTCACATCTAAGCTACGCTTAGAAAATAACTACCTCAAAAGTTAATGCACAGGTCACCGTTAAAAGTTTGTCCACTTTTCTCATTCCAAATATTGAAGGTAGAACTAATCATTTTTTTGTTTAGGATATTGCACATTGCTACAAAACCAGAAATATTCACGTGTTTTTCTAGAAAAACAAATAACATGGTGACTAAACTGACCGAATATCAATCCAAATGAAAACTTATTTAAAAAGTCACATCCTACGAAATCAATATGTCAGATGATATTCATGTTGGAAGTAGCTTAATGCAAAACTTGGTGGCGGTTCTAGGTAAAATATGGGCTTCGTCAGGTGATTCTGCCCAAGGCACATTCACGGCTACAGTACATACGATACCCCACGTGTTACGGGATACGTGATCGTGATGGAAAATATTAGGTGCCATTAGTGAAATCGATGCCGCCAATAATTCAGGTCATCGTAAAAGTTCGTGCAGGTGCAGCAAGATATTAATTGGAAGTTTATATTGTTAATTTCATAATTTTTCCTCTACGTTGAATAATTTTGTAATTTTCCTCATCTAGATTTGGAGAGATATGAAATTAATTTAGTTAATTAAAAATTAAATTTAATTATTTTAGTTAATTTAATTAAACTTAATTTGATATACATTTCAAGAAACTAAAATGCTCGGTGTTTAATTAATTTTTTAGTAATTACATAATTTCTGTCAGGCGTAACACATTTGTGTGCGTGTTTACATGTAGGTAAAAAGTAATGACTGTTTTAATTTTATTTAAAAAATATTACAACTACTATTTTATTAGCAAACCCATAAAGAATAGGAAAGCTGAGAGAAATGAGTTTTGGGGTACTTTTTTCTACACATAATCCTCTTCAAACTGTCATTCTGGGCACACGATGAAAGAGAACAGCTGTCCTAGAATTGTTGATTTTGGTTGGTTTGCTTTGTTTTACTGCATATCAACCTCAGTGGATTATTTAGAGCCGACAAGAATTTTATTGCTGTAATATTTTTATTTTCAAAAATATATTGCCTGGTAATATTTTTTCCAAAGATGTATTGCTGGTAAAAAAATCCCAAAAGTATTGCAAACCTATTTTTATACTTTCATAGTGTTTTGACCCCTTTTGCGAGGTTAACTATTTACCTATATATGGGACCCTGACAGGTGCTGCCACCCCGGATCAGGGTTGACGTAGGAACACCAGCAATTAAGAGATGGTTTCACGCTCCTCAAAACCTTCCAAAGGTGTTGCTGTCAGATGTAGTTTATCATCATACCTAGGACAATTTGATTTTGGAAGAAGAAAAATATCTATTGACAGGACATTGGTGAATGTTCATGGAAACATTACTTCATGCAGGCAGAGTAAGTAAACGAATCGGTGAAATTAATGGCATTTCTAGTGGGAACGGAGAATGGTTGATTAGTGACAGATCGTGCAGTGTCAGTTCAGGTACCGCTGTAAATAAGGACAAACATTTTTAATTCTCATTAAAGCTAATAGAAGAATCACTGTCTATATTTCTGAGAATTCGGACTATTATCCGAATCTTTGTTGCCATATTTATCACGTTTCGCCCATTGTACGCTCTGGACTTCTCCAGGCGGTTGGAAAATTGCAATATGAGCTCTGGTAAAATTTATTCACAGATTTCCTCAAAGACACATGGCAGAGTGGATAAAGGCGTTAGTTAGATCCAGTGACAGGACCCAAAGTGTGTGAGTTCAATAACCGGTTAAGGCAATGGAGAACTTCGAGAGGGGAATTCACAGGAGATAACTGACATCCATTAGACATGGCACGTGGAACTAGAACAGTCTATCCCAGTGAACGAAATTAAGTGTTCAGTACGACATTCCAACCACTTGAAAGCCAGAGCGTACAATGGCCGAAACGTTGTGATAAATATGGCAACAAAGATGAGGACAATAGTCCGAATAATGTAAATAGAAGAATCACTATTTACTTTTTTACTTTGTTCGGACTATTGTCCTCATCTTTATTGCCATATTCACGGCGTTTCGACCATTGTACGCTCTGCCATTCTTCAGGTGATTTGAATTTCGAACTGAACCCTTTATTCTGTCCACCGGGGAAGATTGTTCTAGTTGAACGAGCCATATTCTTCCATATGTCCCAGTATCAGTTATCTCAATTTAACTCAACACTACAAGTTTTTGTTCACCTTAGCTTAGCCAGGTATTGAACTCACAATTCTTTGGGTCAAGTTACTGGATTCAACCAACGCTTTTATCCACTGGGCCATGTGTCCTTAAGAATTTCCAATCACTTGAAGAAGGCCGTGGCGTACAACAGCAGAAACGTCGTGAGTATAGCAACAAGGTGAACAACAGTCCGTACAATATAAATAATTACAATACCTCATCTCAGAAATATAGACAGGTATAAAAGAATCACTACTGCAAAACTCCCTGGGATCCTACAAGTGAAAGGCTTGGTAGGGGTTTGTAGTTTATGGCTGAACGCCTGTGCAAACTGACTTTCCAAAATGCCGACTCTAAGGATTAGAAAGAGGGGTTGCTGTCAAATATCTTCCTGTTCGTCAAAGCATGGCTCGTATCTTCCTAAGCGGTTTAATCACAAAAGATTCGCTCTGAATTCACTACAAGCCAGTGAGATCTGTGGAGCCACACGGAAACAAATAGATAGACATTTAAATGTAGTATAATCTACAAGAATCTATTTTGGGAGCAGAAATGGGCACTATCAATTCTTATTCCTATATGAGCACATTAAAAACCTCAGAGAAAGGCTCATTCGAGCTTGTATACATCTGAAGATGAGTGATGTGTTTCTGCAACATGACAATCAGATTACCTTAAAGACCAATCTGAACGCATAGTCTGAACAACCTTGCTTTACTATCCTACATATGGAATCCCATGATTGATAAAGAAGGAGGTCATGTTGCATATTTAGTAATAACAGTTAAAAAGAAGGATAGTGCTCGTAACCATTTGAACACAGGGAACAGTTCAAGATACACGTGCTACTTGTTGGGGCCTAGAATACAGACTGAACAGAGGGTAAACACATTAAAAATGAGCCAGCTGATCCTGGTTGCTGAATAAACCATAGTCCTAAATATTGGGTGGAAATGTGAACTTCAAAGTTGCACTTTGGTCATATTTTGGCTAGGCAGTCGTACTGAGCGGCCTCGTCCGTTCAGTCGACTTGTTACACCCAAAACCCCGACATAAACACTATTTAATTTATATTCCCAATGTTCGTAACACCGAAACTATTTCCATATATAAGGCGGTAGTTTTGGGTCAATCTGTTCGAAAGAATAAAATTTCGACATGATTGGAAAACACTTCTAGTTGTAAGAAAACTCAAGACAGTTCGTCGAATACGATTACGTTGTCTGTATATTCATGTGATGTCAAATCGAATGGATTTTCATTCTAACGTTTTCAAATATCAAACTCGGAGGCGCGTTGAGAGCACAGTGAATATTATTAAAAAATAAGTTGATACTGATTCGGATACTAATAAAAATTAAGGTTTATTTGAATACCCAGGGTTGCTGGTGCTAGAATCAGCAGGGACAACCCCACCTATCATTATTCATTATCGAAAAGTTGTATCAGCTAGACTGATCCCAATGACAATAGAAAATGCATCTTTGGAATCCAATGATTGAAGTTGAAAAGGGAAAAAAGTAGAAACGTTGTTGAGGAAGGACATGATCCACATCAACTTTAAAATCAAACACTAAAACCAAGCAAAAGTCTGGTTAGGAGCCCCAATATTTGGACACTAAATTAGATCAAATGGGACTCAAATGTCAAGAATATAAATAAAGAAAAAGCAAAATAAAGGTAAAAAAAATCAACATCTGTTACAATTTTGAGAAGGTTGACTAATACATACCCTTACCTATAATATTATGTATATTCTTGAAGCACGGGCACTATGTTTTGATGGGGAAAAATGATAACCGAAATGCCGTTTTGTTGCTTCTATTTATCAAGTTTTGTTTGTGTATTTATAAATACATAAACAAAACTTGATAAATAGAAGCAACAAAACGGCTTGCGAAATAAGATCAGAAAAAAGATTTCCAAACAAAGAGACGCAAGGTAATGTCTTGTAAAAGTTAATTTTTATCACTTGTTATATCAGTCACTTTTAGGTTTTAAAAGTTTAGTTTAAAGCGAATAAATTAATATATTGACATTTTCTGTGCAGTAATGAAAAGATAAAAGTTGTGTAATCAAAAGAAATTTACTTCAGATTTCCTATCTAAGTGATTGAATTTCATTTTTTCTTTTGTAGTATGGACAGCTTATTTACAATGAAGTACACTGGAGAACCCATACAAATAGGACCGTATAACAAGAAAATACTTGAAACAAAAGAGCAATATTAATAAAGGAAGATACACGGGCCCAATTCACTGATGGTGTAAAGAAACCGAATCGAAACTAGGAAACCTATGACCATGCACATGATTCTAAACCTCAAAGAAAACACAGTTTATATGTAAAAAGAAAATAGCGATAATATTGAATATGGTGTTCTAACATCTGACTTATATATGAGAATTATGTAATAAAATATTTGAAAATATAACCGCCAGAAGAAACGAAGTTAAGACCATAAAAGACAAAAATAGTAAAAGAAAACGAAGCTTACAGATTTTAAGCAGCAAAAAGAAGATATTGAACCGAAGAAACCGAAGTGTTCTTCGTTACAACCCAGAACAAATGCATTAACAACTTGAGCCCTGACCACCGCTCTACCGGTGGTAGAGAAATAAGACGTAATGCCCAGCCACCGGTTGAACAGTGGTAGAGAAAAATGACAATGCCCAGCCACTGGTTGAACGGTTGTAGAGAAAAATGGCAATGCCCAGCCACCGGTTGAACGGCTGTAGAGAAAAAAGACAATGCCCAGCCACCGGTTGAACGGTGGGTAAACACATGTAACTATTTTTATATCTACCATGAAACATTGCATACCAATTATTTGCGAATTTTGACTCAGGTGCCCAGGCAGAATGGTTAAAATTGTTCAGAAACGCAGGGCTCAAAGGGTTAAGACAAACATTAAAGTAAAAATTGAAAAAAAAACAGAAAAACACTAAATCTCACATTTGTTGAGAAAGAATTAAACGGTAAAGCACATAAGCAAATTTGGTAAGCTAACTACACCAAAAGAACCAGAAAAAATAAGATGTTTGGAAATGCCACTTCCCTAGAAATCAAGAATCATTGAATATTTTGGATATTTCGTCACACCCTCTAACCTAGTAAACCAGATCTTATGATGCATGAGTATAGAAGGAACCACTAGACTGTGGCTATGTTTTTACCAGTTGACAACACAATGAACATGAAGGAAAATGAGAAATTGAAATGAGAGCTAATATGAAAGTTTGCATCGTAGCGATAATAGTACGCGGACTTGAGATAATGTTAAAAACAACAGAATCGATATTGGATTAGTTGGAAATTCGAAGGGTTGGGACTCTCCGAGCCACGGTGTTGCTGGGTGAGTCTTCGAAATTATGGGGGGAGTGCTCGAGATTTTAGTATCTCGATCTTCAGTAATGACCTTCAGATATCCGGTGTGAATATGCAAAACTATATAATTGTAATAATAATGAAAGACTATAATATCATACGAGAGAAGTAAAAAATAAGTTGTTGATTAAAATGACAAAAGATTACCGAGCAGAATTTCTCTACTCTTGAGGTCTTTATCAATATCAGTGACGAAGGCTACAAAGAATTCACCCAATAAAACTCTTTTTATTAAAAAAAAACATTCTGTTAAAAAGTTCTTCGTCATATTCCATTCAGTTAATGCCTTGCTTGAATGTTTTAATGATTTTCATTCTATCTCTTGTCTTTTTTAAAGACACGTTTGCCTTAAATGAGAAAATTAATAAGAATGTGATATCTCATGTCACCCATTCTGTAACGAATGAATGATATATCACATTCTTTTTGGCGGAAAATAAATATTGTAAAAAAATATTAAATCACAAAAATGATTTGTGTAGTGTAATTCAAAGGTGAGACTATTGATTTATGTATTTATATTCTCCATATCCTTTTAAAAAAGTCTTCATTTCTATCAGTCTGTTTTGTTTTAGACACAAAAACGTTAAAATTATGCTTGGACAAACTTTCATAGATACCATCAATATATATTAATATATATTCATATTAATGTAGTATACGCATGTCTATAAATGGTTATATATAAACATCTTATTCATATTCCTTTAAAATTAAAAACTGAGCCGACTTAATGCAGTCTCACAGACACACAAGCACGCGCTCTCACCAATATATAAACAGTTTTATTTCTTATGCTGTAATCTTACACACGCAGATTTAGGCTACACAACCAAAATACAAAACTAAGCGGGAAAATAAATTCACATTAATATTCCAGATACATCTTTCACTACTTCTTATTTATACACACCAATCAATATTTTATAGTCACTATGGTAAATATTAAATAAAAGTCAAAGCATAAAAGCCATTGTGTGGAGATGGTTAATTTAAAGAGCTATCTGAATATATTGCAATAAATATTTGAATTTATTATATTCGTACGATTTTTATTCTTTTATCAATATATGCATTTATTTATTTAGTGCAGTGTAGTAAATATGAACGTAATCTGTCTCACACATTTGTAGGATAGGGACACAAAATTTGCAAAATTGACGCAACCTTCGTTAATTCGCTTATTGTGCACCAACAAAGCTATTAATACTAAAAGGATATTCACAAAATAAAGAATTCCAAAACAATTCATTCAGTGTTGCTTCCAATATTTTCAAATACAGTTATGACACGACCGCAAAATGGTGCATATCACTTAATAACGGACTAGCCTTTACTCCTTAAACGTGTTGATGTTGAAGTGAGGAGACTTTCTGGTTGGTTAAACTTGAACTGAAGCTAAACAATAGCTCCAAACATTATAATAGGCATCAGCATCCAATTTTCTCCGAGCTTGTAGAAGACTGGGAGTATCTTTTTCCAGTCGGAGACTACTGCACTCAAGACCAATGTAAAATCGTTAGCTCTGAATTTGTCCTTGAAATTACCTGCTATTTACCGGTAGTTTTGGCGGTTCAAAACATTCAAGATTTCCACGTCAGAATATATTAAACGTGAGCCCACGATTCATGAGGAATCCGAGATGGATGTCACTGAATCCGTGGCAATTTTATTCTTGAGGAAGTTAATGAGTAGATTCTGCTAATTTATGACCCGTCGCATTCCGACATCTGAATGACATTGCACATGTCTCTGTATTTGACATTGTAGACAATTTGCAAAGACGCCATGTAGGGGATGCTTTTAGGGACGAATTGTGAATTAAAAATCTATGACACTTATACTTCACAGAAACATCTATTGGCAAAGATATTCCAGAAAAATAGGTAGGTCATAATGTGACGACATCGTTTTTATTCTGCATTTGATTTTCGTATAATTTGGTGGAGTGGACGGTAAGAAATTAATGTTTAAATTTTGCTGTAAGTTTTGATTCTCCACTTTTTGTATAATAATTTTAATACTTGAATTCATTTGTCTTCACACAGACGCACACAGTTTATTTCGTAAATTTCTTCATGTTCTTTTTTTTCGAACCATTCGGCATCGAAAGCAATCTTTCTAATGAATATTTGCCTCATTTTTTTGTCCACACAACCAGTTTCATTTTGAATATATTTGACAATCAGAATATTTTTTGCAACCAAGTTCACATTACACACACAAACACACCAATCCGCACACATACATTCAGCAAACACGTATATATATATATATATATATATATATATATATATATATATATATATATATATATATATATGTATATATATATATATATATATATATATGAGTGTGTGTGTGTACCTTATACATGTACGTGTGTGTGCGTACCTTATACATGTACGTGTGTACATGTGTGTGTGTGTACATTATACATGTGTGTATGGATGTGTACATTATACATATGTGTGTACATAATGTGTGCGTGTACGTGTATATTATGTGTGTGTGCGTACGTGTACATTATATGTGTGTGTGTACGTGTACATCATATGTGTGTACGTTATATGTGTGTGTGTGTGTGTGTAATATATGCACACACACACATATTTACATCCCTACATACATACATACATTATTACATACATACATGTTTATTTAAGTACATATTTTTCATACTTGAGTAGGTGTGTACGTTATATGTGTGTGTGTGTGTAATATATGCACACACACACATATTTACATCCCTACATACATACATACATTATTACATACATACATGTTTATTTAAGTACATATTTTTCATACTTGAGTAGGTGTGTACGTTATATGTGTGTGTGTGTGTAATATATGCACACACACACATATTTACATCCCTACATACATACATACATTATTACATACATACATGTTTATTTAAGTACATATTTTCATACTTGAGTAGGTGTGTACGTTATATGTGTGTGTGTGTGTGTAATATATGCACACACACATATATTTATATCCCTACATACATACATACATTATTATATACATACATGTTTATTTAAGTACATATTTTTCATACTTGAGTAGGTTTTTACACAGGCACACTTGCACTATATATTTATGCACTCAAATATGTAATTTGTCTATTTTTGGCTTCTGGTATTTTTGGCATTTTCTAGAAGTTCGTAAAACGTTATTCTCTTTCCGTTTTTGATTTTATTCCAACTCAATCGAATTCTGGTATTGTGTGTTGCTGTTTGTCTGATTAGGAGACATCTATGTTTTATGCATTTATAAATATACGCATAGTAATATCCTCTCAGTTTCATTTTTTTAAATTTAATATTTAGTTTCCATCATTGCTGAAATTAATTATTAATGTATTTTAACATTGCACTGTCATAAGAATGGGTCTTTATTATTTCCATGATTATATATTAGGTTGTTCGGAAAGTACTTACGTTTTTGCCGAAAACAATAAAAAACAAAGTTATGTCTTTAAATATCATTTATCAAAAAATGTGTTCATTTCCAACAACAGCTGCAGTCGTTGAAAATGAAGATCGTATTTTTGATAAATAATATTTGAATACATACAACTTTATTTTTTTATTGTTTCAACAGAAGGCAAATCTTCGATTCCACGTTTAAAGAAATTAGATTTTCCCAGAAATATAGTTTGAAAGTGTTTAAGTTCGTTGACTCTCAATGTTCTGCCATTTATTTAAATATTTATTCAATCAGTGTCACCCCATGTAAGGCAGTGAAGCCGCTAAGACAAGTGGTTACAGGGTGTGGAGGAATTAGGAACAGAGACGTTAATAATGAGAGGAAAGAGAAATAAGGAGGACAGTAGATAACGATTGACATTGCATTTAAACTTTTGCAGGTTAAATGTGGGTGGAAACCGTGCAGCCAGAAGTGTTCCACAAGCAAAAGCTGTTAGCCTAGAACTGACGGTTACATCTGCCAGGTCAACTGTAAATTGATGAGAGCCTGAGGCCATTCTAGCACTGTGCTTAAATTCAAAAGTTTAGGTACCATAGAAAAGATCTCATCCGAACAATTACCAAGAAAGTATATATAGAAAAGACAGAGAGGCAGTGAGAAGGTGAAGCGAAGCTGCCAGAACAGAACCAATAATATTGCTGCTGATTGTTTGGATTTTATCAAAAGGCTCAAGGTCAATAGCATTGACACCGGACCATATGTGGCAGCAATATTCTAGGCATGGACGAATGGTAGATTTATAGATATGAAGATAGATTGGGGAGAGAAAAATTGTCACGCACGATACAGTAAAACAACTTAGCACCTGACCTAGCAATGGATTCAATATTTTTCACTTTAAGTCAGCTGATAAGGTTAGCCAGAGAAGGCGCAACGAGTCAGTTTTCTGGAGGTTAGCATCAGCCATACTGGTGTATCGCAGAGAGGGATCGCTCAGACGATTCATGGAGAGAAATTTTGTTTTGAATGCGTTACAATTAACAAGCCATCTTCAGTTAACAACGGACTTGAGGTCGTTTTGAACATCGGCTGCCATTTATTCGGACTTAACAGCCTTACTATCGAGGTAGGAGTAAATTGTTAGGTCATCAGCGTAGATACCTAGTTGGGACCCGATATCATCGGGAAGTACATTAATGAAGATCAGAAACAGTAAGACCAAAGATGAAGCTATGGAGACGCCCGCGTTAGTACGAAAGGATCTAGATGAGTGGCCATTTAAGATGACTTTCATTTCATGATTTGATAGGAAAGACTGGATTCGTTCAAAAATGTGTCATGAGGCACAGTAACTTTTTAGGTTATGGACAAAATCTGTATGTCAATCTGTAGGTGCTAAACTATTTTGTTTATGAATAAAACCTTTTCTGTTTCGGACAGTTTCGATGCAACGTTTCGTTTACTCACTCAAGTTGCTGATAATATACATATGCAGTTCTGTTCCTTCTATATTCCATTGGCTCATAATGTACGGCACCTTTAAATAAAGCGCTTATGTGGATGGAGCCCGTGTTTTGAGACTTTAAGTGGTTTCTCATTTTGTGATAACTTGTATTTTTCATTTTCTGTTGACAAGCAAAAGATATTGTTATCCCCTTTAAAAATGTGATGCAAAAAAAATGTTTGGAGTTCCTGGTTAACAGAATGTTGAAGATAAAACACTTAGCAGGACGCAAGCGAATGATCCCGAGGATCCCAAAACACCTCTTGGCAACCCCCCCCCCCCCCCTTTAAACTGATAAAATAATTCTAGATGCAGTTTTCCATCATTCACTTTTGGTTCTGATTTATTTTATTCATAATTCATAGCCGTAAAACATGTACCGTAATTCCCCATGTATAATACGCCCTCATCTATAATACGCACACCTAAAATGGTGCTGAAAATGTGGGAAAATGCTTCTACTCATGCATAATACGCACCCCATTTTTGGTAATCAAAGCCTATAAATTGCACCTCCCCAACTTGATTACGACTAGCGTTTCCTACTCTTAAAATGGTTTTAAACATTGAATAATATTATTCTAATTTAGTTTGATGATAATTCTTATTTTATTTTATAATTGTAAGTATTGTTAGGTACATATGATTGTATTTAACATCCTTATGGGGTCGCAATCGCCGAATCTTAGTGTCAAATTGTCATATGTTTGTGGTGAGTAGTCATTTCGCAACTGAAATCGACCTATGAAACGGTAATTTTTAAAGTTTTTTTTATAGCTGTGAAAAATACGTAGCCCTGATTTTGCTTGCGTTTTAAAAAATGCGTATTATAAATGGGGGAATTACGGTAACTGTAGTATGAGTATTTTCCGTCTCCTACCGTTTTAACCCTAGGCGTTTACTAAATATTAGCTTTATTTACTAAGGAATCTAAAGTAAATCAAAAAATAATGTTAAAGAGTATCCAATTTTAACAGCATTTCTTTTGTAATGAATGTATAAAAACATTATTACTCACTTGTGATATTTCAGATCATGTGTATATTTGAACTGTGAATCCGAATGAATCAATTTTGAAAGCTTCTATAATATGGAGGTAATGCTCAAGGTATGATCAATGTTATCAAACCTCCTTTAACATGAAAATATACTGATCCTGTTTTTAAACTAGCGAAAATCCAGTCCTAATTTTTAAGTGTAAATATTACATGTGTTAATTTACATTATCAATAGGGACAACTATTGTTTTCGTGTTCAGTCCATGTCTTTCAGGGTTGAATTTCGCAACAGTTAGTATTAAATACAAAATATAAATTGGGAGATTTCTGATACCTCGATTTGTTTAAGTTTTACATTATGCAGTAACGCACAAGTAAAAATATGAACTTTCCGAAAGACTTGAGAATTTACTTTTGTCTGATTTTGTCTTTCCTCTTAACTTGTTAAGGTACAGGAAAAATATTGCTTTTTACTTACCATATCGTTTGTTTTTAAATGCACTTTTTTCTTTCTTTTTTTTTCTTTTTTTTTTTAAGCTTATCACCCTAAGCAAGGCTGGAGGCCACTAGCACGCAAGGGGTTACAGAAGGTTTGGAGGAAGAGCAGATAGGAGTGGTAAATGAGAGGATGTGGAGAAAGATATTGGGTCGATCAAGGCAAGTGGGTTACAGAAGATTTGGAGGAAGAGCAGATAGGAGTGGTAAATGAGAGGATGTGGAGAAAGATAGTGGGTCGATCAAGGCAAGTGGGTTACAGAAGATTTGGAGGAAGAGCAGATAGGAATGAAAGGTGAAAGGATGTGGAGAAGGGAAGTGGATAGATCAAGGCAACTGGAGATGTCGATTGACGTTACACTTAAATAGTTGGAGATTGTATTTGTCAGGGAAACAGGAATAAGGAAGGGAGTTCCACAGGCGAGATGTGCGAGACATGAAGCTATTGGAGTAGAAGAGACGTCTACATCTAACAGTTTCAACGGTGAAGGGGTGGGAACGGGATGCCAGCCTCGTAGGACGTTTAAATTCATGAGGCCTAGGAACCAGCGAAAGCAGCTCCTCGGAGCAATTATTAGGACTGATGCAGAAAATATCGTCTTTGTCTATCTTCCGGTTCTTAAAATTAATCTTAGATTAAGTAACCAGAATGTTAGCATCCAAACATTTCGTGCATCATGTAACATTAAATTAAGGAAATCAATAGATGTCAAAATTCTCTTAAATTGCCACTTAAACAGCGTGCAGTAGAATGTTGTATAAAATTAAATCAGAGTGAAAAAACCGTAATACAGTCGTGTATCTTTGTGCTGATTGTATAGTATCACACACACAGACACATACATACACACGCACATACACACGCACACACACACGTCGAGAATAGAAAATAGTTAATGCTCTGAGAAAGCAATATCTACGGAAACTTGGATATCAAATGAACAAAGTCAAAGAGCATAGGCAATGTGTTGAAATGCGGACAAGAGTGAGAAATCCTGACAACATCATGCAGTCGAAACTAACACAGAAGAAATATCCTGATTAAAAAAAGATCAACACCAACCACACAAAATTGGACATACCAATCACCATAAAGTGTCCAAAACCATTAACGGGCCTATTGATGATGTAAATAACTCTATAAAACACCTAAATAATAAATCATAATTTGAAAACTGAAATTTTGAAAATAGTTTAACTTTTTCATTTTAATTAAGGAAGTCTGGAATCGGAAACGCATTACAAAAACGAAGGGTTTATCGGGTATTAACGCGCACTATGCCGAGGTATCTCAATTGGATCCATTTTGGTGGAAGTCCAAGTGAACATTGTATGAATTAAAATCATCGTTTTATGAACGCGAACTCCTCAAGACCCATTTTGATTTTCGTTCTGGTGCAATGATGGTGTGTGATATATATATATATATATATATATATATATATATATATATATGCGTGTGTGTGTGTGTGTGTGTGTGCGTTAATATATATGTGTGTATATGTATATGTGTGTGTGAATATATATATACACACACACATATATATATATATACACACACATACATATACACATATATATACACACACACATATATATATACACACGCATACATATACACATACATATATACACACACACACATATATATATACACACACACATATACACATATATATATACGCACACACACATATATACACACACATATACACACATATATACATACACATATATATATACACACACATATACATATATATATACACACACACATATATATTTTATATATATATATACACACACACACATACACACACACACACACACACATATATATATAAATCCGTGAGATTGCCTACATCTCCAATAAAAAAAGTCCACTTCACAGCAACATATAACCGCATCAAGAGATACGACCTCATATTCTCATCCATTAGAACGTTGACGCCAATGAATGTCTCGATCTAATAGAGGAACTGTACCGGTCTACAAAATCATACACATCTAGCGAGAACCCCCCCAATGCAGAAACATTTAAAAATTCATCAGGATTGCGACAGGAAATAAGTGACCCAGTCTATTTATTCTACGCTATGTTCTGTGCATATTCATGTGCATATAGGCACTGACCATTTAAGCATTCCGTAGCACATCCCAAACGAATCTACTTATAGAAGACAGAGATGCTGCTTTCTCTCCCGAGACCAATGCATTGATGAAGTGTATGTGGGGGGGGGTATTCATAATTAGAACAAAAAAAGGAAAGAAAAAAGAAATCAACATCTGCCAACTAATCCAAGAAATAGGATGGAAGATATACATTTCCAGAACAGAAACTATGATCTGAAATTAGAATGAAAATAGTTTATGGCACCTACTCTGAAACTATCAAAAATTCAGGGTGTGGATTTAGGAAAATACTATTCACTTCAAATACGTCGGTCACTTATAACAGATTTAGTATAGGAGATTGAATATAGAATAGGCTGTGTTAAAGGTTAGGGATAGTTTCTCCCAATACCACAAATTGTTACAAAACCAAAACATTAACCTAAAAGCTGGCGTCATATTCGTAAATAGCCTTAATATAGAGATGTTCATATGGATGTCATGTCTGGTGCCCAAATTATTCAGAGATTTCTCAACTGTCAGCGGTATACAACCGCTTTCTCGTATCAATGGTTAAAAATGGCTTCGAGCAAATGAAGCCTGTAGGCCTTATCGAGGAGCATCCTTTGAACGACGTGAATTGGAGCTACACAACCACAAAGAACTGCACCAAATAACAAACCCGTCACAGGGGAACTTTCAGCAACCACAACTAAAACGGATAGCACACGTAAGTCTAAAAGAATTCTAAAAGAAAAGTCTAAAAGAATTCTAAAAGAAAAGTCTAAAAGAAAAGAAAATAATGACATATTCAAGATGACGTTCCACATAAATTCAAACAAGGCGAGAAAGAATGGCTTCATCAGTACTGGAAAGATTAATAACAGTTAACAGACTTAAGAAACCTATTTCCTAGAAAAATTGTTTTAAGAGAAAAATATAATTTTCAACCGAATGTAGTTCTTGCTGCCTGTAGGATGAATGCCGAATATTTTATGATAAGGATACGGCTAATATTACGATTACCATTAAGATGGGAGGACATTATTCTAATTGTTTTGCGATGTCACTAAATTTGATCATTTGCATTTGGTGAAAATGTTTCCTCGTTGCGTAAATATATTCTCTTCTGTCGTTCTTAGAGAAAGTTAAACTCGTTTATCCAAATAGTTTTGATGTTTTCTCAAGTTCACTTATTTTAATTCATTTGTTTTA
This sequence comes from Acanthosepion esculentum, assembly GCA_964036315.1. Lineage (NCBI taxonomy): Eukaryota > Metazoa > Mollusca > Cephalopoda > Sepiida > Sepiidae > Acanthosepion > Acanthosepion esculentum. The sequence continues at coordinate 28,002,689 of OZ038495.1, read as the reverse complement.
ATGTAAAATGTACCACGTAACAGATACAGAAAAATACGCGTTAACAAAGGCAAGTCTGTCATTTAATGACTGAATAATGAGAAACATTTTCAAAGCGGAAAATGAAGACTAAACTGTTGAAATCAAACAGAAAAGGTGTTAACAAAAGTTTATATATTCTACCGGCCGTTTAATATCTATTTTGGCAAATAGATTCTTCACATATTGACCACTGTATCATTTATTTTTGTGAGAAACCTCAGTGAAGAGTGAGGGGAAACTGATTGGTTAGTACACTATTTACATCGCTCGGACTATCATCCTCACCTTTGTTGCCATATTTATCACAATGTTCCGGCCCTTGTATGCTCCGGCTTTCTTCAGGTGGTTGGGATGTAGAACTGAACCCTTTATTTCGCTCGCTGGGGTAGACTGTACTAGTTCCACGTGCCATATCTAATGGATGTCAGTTATCAGTTATCTCCCGTTAATTCCCTTCTCCAAGTTCTCCCCCGCCTGTGCCATGTGTCCTTGAGGACACATGGCACAGTGGATAAAGGCGTTAGATCCAGTGACAAGACCCAAAGAGTGTGAGTTCAATACCTGGTTAAGGCAGTGGAAAACTTGAAGAGGGGAATTAACAGGAGACAACTGATATCCATTAGTCACGGCACGTGGAACTAGAACAGTCTACCCCAGTGAGCGAAATAAAGGGTTCAGTCCGACATTCCAACCACCTGAAGAAGGCCGGAGCGTACAACGGCCGAAACGTTGTGATAAATATGGCAAAGATGAGGATGGTAGTCCGAGCAATGTAAATAGTGTACATAATACCTCATCTCAGAAATAAAGACAGATGCGTGGTTAGTATAGGATTCTTTGAAATGTCGCCATTCACAACTAGAAATATTTGCTCTTTCTCATGAGCCCACTGAGAATATTAACATCTATGGTGATCTACGTAGAAGCTTTCATTTTAAGACGGAAATAAAAATTAACAATGCCTGCAGAAATATATTATTTGAACCGCAAGAAAAATCCACTGTATATATTTTATACCTGTAAAAAAAAAAAAAAAAAAAAACGGAAGAATCTATTGGTTAAAAAGTAGAAAACCAAAAAGGATAAAAATGTCAAACGAAAAACTTCAAGGAATAAAAATAATGAAATTTATAAAATGTATTAAACAAAAACAGTTTTATGATAATTAAAGAAATAACTGCATAATATATAATTCTTCTTACTGCTGATATTTAATGTCTTTTAGCCTGATTCAAAACCATTATAAATGAGACACCTAATAATCCATATTATATATGGTTTTTCATAAGTGTCGACAGTTTAGATATCGAAATATCTCCCGACATATTCAATAACTGTTAAGGGCCATACGATTTGATGGCAAATGTCCTTGAATTCTTTCTGGGATACTAAAATATACTTTCAATCAATGGCCAATAAATTATGAAAAAAATAATTCAGCCAGCAATGTATTCTATTTATGGATGCAGGCATAAATATAATTACATTTCCATTCATCATTATCTGATTGTAACTGAAAGGGTGGGCAGATCGTATCATGTCAAAGCGTTATCTTCTAACACACAAAACTGGGACGGACTGAACAGTCAGAGACAGTGAGAACGGCCATTAGCTGTTTCCATAGCCTTTTATAACTGCACAAAAAAAAAAATTCCTCTTCATTTTTTTCTTATCGGTGCCTGGAAAGAAGAAATTCAGAAGCAAATACGCAAAAGTCAAAGCCTAAAGTGTCAGGGAATTTTTCTCATTTTGAAGACAAAAATGTGATGGACACAAGGGGGGAAATCTTTTTGAAGTGCATTAAAATAGGCCTCTTATGAATATATATGTAAGCTGTTGCATAATGTACTATGACTTAAATCAGCAATCTTAAATATTTAATTTGAAATCCGAATCACTCTTCGACGAACGCACAATGACTAAAAGGCATTAAGGGAATCAGTTTCATAAGTACATGTGAAAGGGTTTTACCTTCTAAATTTTCTTGAATGTTTTATTAAAAGATAAATAATCAATCTCGTGTGTGTGTATATATATATATATATATATATATATATATATATATATATATATATATATATATATATATATATATATATATATATAAAAGATGAATGGATTTTTTTCACTTAACTCTTGTTACCTTTCGTAACTATATAGGTATAACCATTCGTCGGAACAGAGTTAATCTGCTGTTATGTCGTTGTTCTCTTATTGTGTTACATCAAACCAATGAAAAACCTGAAACTTGTGCTTCAAAAACAGTACTTCAAATAAAGACATATATATATATATATATATCACTAATATTCTCAACACACACAACTAATATTCTCAATAAACACACACACACGCCACAACTATTCTCAACACACACACGACACAACTATTCAACACACAGACACACGGACACACATATTCTCAACACACAGACACACGCACACACATATTCTCAACACACACACACACACATATTCTCAACACACACACACACACATATTCTCAACACACACACAAACATATATATATACCACTAATATTACCAACACACACACAACTAATATTATAAACATACACACAATATTATCAACACACATACATATATATATATCACTGATAATTTAAACACACATACACATATATATACTACTAATATTATCGACACGCACACACACATATATATATACACAACTAATATTACATATACACACAATATTATCAACACACACACACATATATATATACACATTATCAACACACATACATATATATATGCACAAAATATTATCAACACTCATACATATATATACACACACAAAATATTATCAACACACATACATATATATATACACACACAAAATATTATCAACACACATACATATATATGTATATACACACAATATTATCAACACACATACATATATATATATACACAATATTATCAACACACATACATATATATATACACACACAATATTATCAACACACATACATATATATATATACACACAATATTATCAACACACATACATATATATATATATACACACAATATTATCAACACACATACATATATATATACACACACAATATTATCAACACACATACATATATATATATATACACACAATATTATCAACACAAATACATATGCACAATATTATCAACATGCACACATACATATATACACAAAATTATCAACCCGCACACATACATATATATATACACAATATTATCAACACACATATACACACACCACTAATATCAACACACATATACACACACCACTAATAACACATACATATACACACACAACTAATATCAACACATACGTACACTACTAATATCAACACATACATACTCTACTAATATCAACACACACACATACACTAGTAATATCAACACACATATATACACACACACATACACACACCACTAATATGAACGCACACACATATTCACACCACTAATATGAACACACACACACACTCACACCACTAATAAACTCACACATATACACACACACGTACATATATTTTAAATATATATATTCTGTTAATACGTTATTTATATAGATACGAATATTTCAGTAAATGCTCTGTTTATAATTAACAGTATTATCTACATTTACTGACCTCATTGTCCGATAAATTTCATGAAAAAATGTGTCCAGGAATCGAACCTGCATCCTAACGGAACAGTTATATAGTTATATATTTAACTACAGCGGAAGCGTCTTGTGAGCAAAGTCAAATTACTGCTTTTATGAAGGTCATAATATATATATATATATATATATATATATATATATATATATATATATATATATATATATATATATATATATATATATATATATATATATATATATATATATGTACACTATGTGTCTGCACTAATTCGCTGAAAACAAATGCATAACATGAGGAAAAATGGGCGCAAACTGCTATTCAATTCCTGAAAATCGGATCCGAATCGTGAAATGAAAAAAGCTTTTAATTGCTTTTATGAATAAGATTTATTAAGGACACACAATTCATCGAATTTTGTTTTCCTAACTTAACATGTTCAACAGTTATGGGGGATAATATCACGTCATCATCATCGGAAAACTGGATTCACGGTAGTTTCTCGATGAACCTGGTTACGTCATGTGTTGTTTTTTTTTGGTGGGGGGTTGTAAGACATACCATTATGGGCTAAGTGCACCCTTCTCCGGGCTTTACAGCGTAAATGCTCTTCGTCACTATCCCCTAACGTCATTCACCGGCTGTCACGTCACCCTGAAGGAAACAATCTCAACGAAAAAAAAATCGCCGTTCGTATCCCTACACCAGTATTTATAGACAGGAAATAACCATGAGCAGATTAAATTAAAAAGATGCCATGACTTAAAAATGAACTGACATAACAGATTGAATACATACGAATAGATTTTTTCTCCAGCTTAAAAGATAATTCACAAAATTTAAAAATTCAGGAACCGTTGGTTTCACGGAGTTACGTGATCTTGCCTTTCATAATTAGAGAAACTTTTCTAAAATCCCAGACATAACTGGTTTCTGTACACACAAATACAGGTGTGGAGTACATTTTGTTCTATTCATGATTAATTATACAAGTGGCCCGTAATGAAAAAATATCAAAATTAGATTGTAATTAAAATGATTTTTGCAATGAGTATTACAAAAATTCCTTTGTGCAAATTTGATTTTTCATCTGTTATTCCACAATATCGCCAGAAATGACAGATAAAATCGTCGTGATTATTGCGGTATTAAATTTTGAGATAAAACAATGGATTAATTGTCTTATGTATCTCTACAGAATAATTAAGTAGTTTGAAATAGTTATATTGGTTTCTATCGGATTTATTAAAGATTTTTACTTTTTCCTTCGGTTTTGAACATTTTTAAAAAAAATCATGCCATGATCTATTTTGGTTTCATAAGCCATGACATTGTTAGTGGTTTTCTTTTTTAAGTAAAGGTGTTCAACAGTTATGCATTGTATTTTTATTTATTTTCTTTTGTTTAGAGTATCGCGTTTTCACGTGTCAGCTGATAGTGTCTTATTTTTAAATTTTAATGTTTGTATTAGCATACATTAAATTATAACGAATTTAATTTCCATTTTCGAACAACCATGCAGCAGATTAGCAATCACATTTTCTGTGCGCCTTCGAGTTGAAACAAATCTGATGATAGGTTTGTTTTTTTTTTTACGGTATATCAACCTCAATTGTTTATTTAATGCCGACAAAACTTTTATTGCTGGTAATATGTTTTTCTTCGAAAATCTATTTCTGGGAATATTTTTCCTTGAAGAAATCTATAACTGGTCATATTTTCCCCAAAGAATTTATAGCTGTTTGTATTGCTGGTATTTTTTTTAAAAGTATTGCTGATAATAATTTTTCCTTCAAAAATTATTGCTGGTAATAATTTTTTTTATTATTACTAAGTATTTCTAGTATTAAAACCTATTTTTACACAAGTTTCAGTGTTAACTATTTGCCCATAGCTGGGACCCTATCAGGTGCTACCACCCCGGGTCAGGGTGGACCTGGGAACACCAGTAATTAACAAGTGGTTCCACGTTCCTCACAACCTCCTGATCAGAGGCCTTGCTGTTGGACGGAGTTTATCGTCTTACCCAGGACGCGAATGTAGTTTATTGTCATACCCAGGACGGCTGATGATAGGATATTAAATGGACTATTTTGCGCTTTCATATAGGATTCACTATTATATAGTTTAATTGACATTGCTTTGATCCTTTTGGTTTTACAGACATAGATCTTAACATTAGTATTCGAATCGATTAGTACCTGTTATTTTAAGTTCATATTTGAAGTTAACAGGATTCTTTACAAAGTTTGTTCTTCGAGCCTCACCCCAGCAATAACAACGATCAGGCTTGTAATACTGCATAGAAATAGAATGGAAGAAACTGATTATAACTTGTATGGTACGAGCTAATAGCAATTTCTTGGGATTTTTTGTTTTTAGGTGGGAAGTAGTCAATATTTATAAACCCCCAGCAGTCTTATAAAAAAAGAGCATGACATGATGACAAAACGCCCCAAATACATCGAGTCTGTTGCATCACCCACCGCAAAGAAAGTTGGTTCTCTGTGCCGAGCCAGGAAATTTTTCTCCCCGGAATCGATCCTTCAAGTCTATAAATAGACCATTCGCCCTTGTGGATAAAGGCGTTGGTTAGATCCAGTGACACTGGATCTAACCAACGCCATGTGCCATGTGTCCTCAGGGACACATGGCACAGTGGATAAAGGCGTTGGTTAGATCCAGTGACAGATCCAAAGAGTGTGAGTTCAATACCCGGTTCAGGCAGTGGAGAACTTTCAGAGGGAAAATTAGCAGGAGATAACTGATAACTGACATCCATCAAACATGGCTCGTGGAACTAGAACAGTCTACCCCAGTGATCGAAATAAAGGGTTCGGTTCGAAATTCCAACCACCTGAAGAAGGCCGGAGCGTACAACGGTCGAAACGTTGTGACAAATATGGCGACAAAGATGAGGACAATAGTCCGACTAATGTAAATACTGTAAACCTTAGATATTGCTTTTTTTCTGGAAGTACCTCTGTTTGTGTGCATATATGTATGTGTGCGTATGTGTATGACAGAGGAACATTTATCATTTTTTAAATGGTTTCTTGTTATTCCACTACAATTATTTCATCTATTAGGATCAAAAATATGTTTTCAAATATTAATGCAACAAATCCAAGCGAGCCAAAAAAGGTGACGTATCTCCTATATTTTTGTTCTAAATAATAAAATGCATGTTAAATACTGCTTTCTATTGTTTCAGTAAAAATTATTCGTAACATATATTTAAAAAAAAATGAAATATTTAAGCTCAGTCATTTTGTATATACCATTACGATCTCCCTCAAACACAAAGCAAATAGTTTTAAGGAAAAATAAATTATTTTACCTATCAGATTCATGTAGAAATAAAAGATAAAAATAGATTAAATAACAGTTACAGATCGATGTGAACAGACTGATAGAAAAATATGTAGATAGCAAGATTGATAAGAAAAAGAATATAGACATGATAAATCGAGTAGAGTTATATATCTATATATACATGTGTTCTTAGATAAACAAATCGAGAAATCAATAGATAAAAATTTATAAAATAAAATGCCTAAAATTAGAGGTTGTAATATTTTCGAAATAAATTCGCCAAATCCATTTCACAAACAGCAAGTCAGACGGAGATAATGACCGATGAAAGCCAGATATTTTCTAAAAAAATATAAAACACGAGAAAATAATTCCTAGTAAAGCAAATACAAAGAAATCTCGGAAGGCGAAATGCTAATCAATAATAAAGACTGTTTTATCGGCTTAGCAATCGTTAAATAACACAAGGGAGCAAAACGTGACCTGAAAGAGGAGATTTGAATAGTAATAAGTTGCAAACTCCTAGAGATTTACAAAGAAATGAAAAAGGGATGAAAATGTTCCCAAAATAAGGATTTGAAGTAGACAAAACGTTGGAAATTTGTAGAATATAAAGTTTTACACTACAGCCTGTCCTTCCCCACAAAAAGCAATTTTAGATGTAGTCTTTGATGCAAAAAAAAAGAGAATAAAAACATAAAAAATAAATACAAATTTTACTTTATAAACGAAAAAAAAAATAACGAACATATAAAATTTTAACCCTTTGTTTTTCCAGGATACCGCAGTTATCAAATTTTCAACGCGAGGTTATTGTTCTCTTTAAGAACATCTAACTTGGGGACTGAAAAATTGTCAAGAAATTTCGCTAAATTCCTTTAATTTGAACACCACACCTAACATTTGTGTTTTTGTTCTGTTTTAAGCTACAGAATTTCTTTGCTTTGCTTTTGTTTCAAACAACTGTAACAAATAACAACAATTAAATAAACTCTACAAAACTTCCTGTTTTTCTTTTGTGGGGGCGCAATGTATTATATAAGTACCTCCAAAGAAAATTGATACCTCAGGTTTTAAATGCATTTTTAAAAATGAAATGTCTTTCTTGAAGACTTATTTCAGTTTTAAAAAGGTTAATAGATTAAATTTAGTATTTCCGATGAGCAAGAGACTTTGCTGCATTTTAAACAATTTAAATGGATTGGAATTGCTTTTTCGTCAGTAATGTTGACAAAAGTGCCATATTAGCGAATCTGTCAATACATATTTAAAAAATAAAATATTTTCTTGAAACTATTTAATGAAGTTAGTTGTTATAAAGTTTAATTAATCTGATTTGAAACATTACTTTTAGTTTAACATATCGCAGAAAACATTTTTTAATACAGATGGGTAAATTTATGAGATGTTGACTACTTTCTGGATAGACATGTTTGAGAATTCTTTTGCTACAGAGGACATAACTCTAAAAATTACTTGAAGAACACTTTACATATTTTTTTAACTACCCGGTTATTTTAATAATCTAGGAAAATAATTCCAAATATAATTTTATTGAATTTTATGTATTTTGGTTTTATAGTTCGCTTAAAAAACTTGTTGAAAAATGTTAAAAAATTAATTTTAAATTTACTATAGTTATCACTCTTATTTACTGATGTCATGTATGGAGATCCGTATATACAAAAATCGCTACAGTTTGAATTTGAATTTGTGTGTGCTCGTGTATACAAGCACACACAAATTCAAATTTATTTTTAAAATGTTGGGGTGGGGGAGATCGCTGAATTCTAGTAAGCTTTTCCATTTATGATTAAGTTTTTACTTAATATCTAACCGGTACAAATTAATACAGAATTCTAAAAGATTTAAAACTTTATAAATTATTATAATTAAAAAAACGAATTCGTGTAAAAACTCAGTCATAAATGAATTAAAAGCTTTTCTAATTGAATAAGGTCATAGTTTTTCCATTTTTATTTTGAGATTTAAAGCAGATTTTCTGTAACGGGACATCCTGTTTCACAATATAATTGATTTAAATTCTTCAAGGACTTGTGCTTATAACTAATATTAAGCACTAGAAAAATGAAATTCTCAATTTCTTAAAATCAAATAAATGTCGGCGCAATATGTAAAAATATTTAACCAAGTATTGAAGTTTTTCCTTTTAATAAAGATTACGACAATAACACTTTATGTTTAGGACTTTTTTCATCATTAATTTACGTTTAAATCGGATAGTCCCCTGATGTTTGGCATATAGTGTAAAACACAGTAACAATTTTCTGCTTTCATTCTGGAAAAAAAGCATACATTCTGGTAGTACCTAATATATAATGTCTATATATCTACATTAGGTACTTTCAAAATGAATGCTTTAAAAAGATAAAAATCAGGAATGCAGTTTTACACTGCACAACATACCCAATTGACGACAGTGAAAGAGATCATCTTCCAGAGATATATAAACTTAGCGTGAAACTCCAGAAATTGAAGAGGCCAGAAACAGCACCTAAACTGCAATACGATAGACTTTCGGCGTGAAAAGCTGCAGATACAACGAACGAATTGGAAACTCGAATTGGCAAACATTAAGAGGCGCTTTAGTAACATCAACAATCGAAATCACAAAAGAAAATAAAAGAAAAAATTAATGGATGACAGATGAAATTCTCAACATGAAAAGGAAACAAAAAAAATGCGAAAACAAAACGGAATATAGATACTACACGAATAAGGAACAAACGCAGGCAGGCTAAATAGGAATGACTCAACGAAAAATGTGTAGAAATAGAAAGAATAAGTATCACAGGTAAAGCAGATAGGCATAAAAAAATAAGAATTAACAGGACAAAAGATATGCTCATCAGCAGTCTGCATAAAGTCCAAGGACGGAACCCTAATATTAACGAAAAATCCTTCAGAGATGGAATAAATATACCAGTGTCGAAAGAACGACCTGCAATACACAGAAATATCGAAGTACCAGAAATATTAATATCAGAAATGGAACCTGTACTGGCCAATTTGAACAGAAACAAAGCGTCAGGGCCAGACAGAATTGTAATAGAGAAGATAGATAGTTTGTTTAACCAGCATATCGACCTTCGTTGGGCTATTTAATGCTGAAAAGGTTTGTTTTTTTGTTTTTTTCAAAAAAGTATAGTTGGTAATATTGTTTTTCAAAAAAGTATAGCTGGTAATATTGTTTTTTTCAAAAAAGTATAGCTGGTAATATTATTTTTCATAAACGTATAGCTGGTAATATTATTTTTCAAAGAACGTATAGCTGGTAATATTATTTTTTCAAAAACGTATAGCTGGTAATAATATTTTTTCAAAAAGAAATTTGCTGGAAAAGACCTGGACGTTTGGAAAAGACCTGGAAGTTCACTATTTGCCCATAGGTGGGACCCTAACAGGTGCTACCACACCGGGTCAGGGTGGACCTTGGAACACCAGCAATTAAGAGGTGGTTCCACGCTTCCTCAAAACCTCCTGATCAGAGGCCTTGCTGTTGGATGCAGTTTAACGTCGTACCCAGGACGTGTAAGAGAGAAGCTAGCAGCATTAGACGACATTGGCATAGACCAGATTACTGAAATAATAAATGAAATATACGACAACGGCGATATACGGGAAGATTGAAGCAGATCTATTTTCATGGCACTGCCTAAGAAGCCAGGTGCAAACGACTGTGAAATCCATCGAACAATCCGCCTAATGATCCATATGACAAAACATACGAATTCTGACGAAAAGAACGCGCGAGAGAATAAGACAAAAACAGTATTAGAATCAAGAACCTATACGGGCAGCAAAGCGCCTGCATGCAGATAGAAAATGAGTTCAGGAGATATACAAAAATAGAAAGGGGGTGTAAAATAAAGATGTGTCCTCTCAACGGACTTATTCAACCTATACAGCGATGTGATTCGGAGGGAATTAAAAGTCATACCAGGATTCATTGGCGGCAACAACTTTAGCATAAAATATGCATATGACAGAGTTGATTTCAGACAGGGAAAGAAAGTCACAAAAACTCCTACAGAAGCTAGTGAAGGAAAGAACGAAAAAAGAATTAAACATCAACTGCAAAAAGACAGAATGCTAGGTAGTAGAAAAACGGATGAACCCAAAATGCAAATTACAACTCTGGGATCGCAAAATGAAATTAGTACAAAAAATTAACAAATCTAGGAAGTGTTTAAACAGTGGGCGGAAAGTAAGACACTGAAATCCGAAGGCTCATTTGGATGACCAAAAATGCCTTCCAAAAGCTGAGCAGAATACTAAGAAACAGGAAAATTTTGTTGGAAATGATTTTCACGCATTTATTTTATTTTTCTGATTATTTTTTTCCTGTTCCTTATTTCCTGGGCATCATGTTCAGAACATCAAACACGTATTTTTAAACTTTTCCTGTTTTTCTTTGTCACTCTGGTGGTTGAGGAAATGGCAAACATCACGGCAAAACTGATTCCAGTCAACCGGTGTTTGGGCTGAAAATTTATAAATCTTTTTTTAATGTTTCCCTAGCTGTTCCTCGGCCTCATTCGAAAGCTTATTGTCTGCCGACAAGCTTTACCTCTTCCCTACAAGGGTTGTTGCAAACAATGCATTCCACACTGACTGCTGGGGGTGGGGCGAAAGTGTAATAGCCCTCTGGATAGTTCTGTGATATATGCACTATATAGCAGTGAATGCTGGACAATATCCTGAGAGATGTAGAGACTAAAAGCAAACAAAATCCGGTTCTAAAAAAGGATGCTGAAGATATCATGAACCAAATATGGGAACAACGACGAAATTCTACAGAAAATAGAAACAATAAGGAAACATACTTATGAAAAGACAGCTGAAATTTCTAGGACAAAAGGAGGAAAGAGGGCTTGGAAAGTCTGATACTCACATGACAGATTGAAAGCAAGACGGACAAAGGAAAACAACGTATAACCTAATTAGTGAACATGAGTAAATGTGTCACGGAATAGGGTTTGAGAGAAATAACAGACAAAATTTATTAAGGACTACAAATGATTGGAAATTGTGGAGATCCATGAACGCCTATGTCTTGAGGGGGCACGTCACAAAGATATCTACTTATCAATCTATCTATTTCCATAATTATATATTCATTTGCATATGCCTCTTCCGATTACTTATTGTTTTCCGGCAAGCTTTCCTTCTTCCCTACAACGACAGTTGCAAGCAATGCAGTCCATACCGACTGCTGGGGGTGGGTCTAAAGTGTAATAGCGCCCGGGATTGTTCCGTGATATGTGTATTATATATTCACTTGCATATTTCTTTTCCGAATGTCTGTCTTCCGGCAAGCTTTACCCCCCCCCTTCCCTACAACAGCTGCTGGGAGGGGCGAAAATTTAATGGCGCTAATATTTAAATAAAATAATACATATTATTTTTGAATTTTCAATAAAATGAAGTTATTTCACATGAAGGAAACATTGGATTGTTCTGGGGTATGTATCTCCTATATAAGATATCATGAACCAAATAAGTGAAAAACGACAAAGTTCTATAAAAGAATGGAAAGAACAAAGAAACTTATATTATCGGGGAGAGACGGCTAAAATTTCTAGGACAAAACGAGGAAAAAGGGCTTGGAAAGTCTGATACTCACAGGACAGATTGAAAGCATTTGCATATGCGAGGGATGTCGGAAAGGTTATGATAAAATCATGTTCTCATCCAAGTTGCAGATTGACAGAGTTCATTTCAGACACGGAAAGAAAGAAATCCGTGTGAATGGCTAGCAGCACAATTGTTCTATTTTAGAGGCACTTGCCTATTAACCTCTCCATTCGATTCTGCAACAGTAATTTGCATCTGTGTAGAACTCTATCAGGATGACTTTTGAATGCGTCGAAATAAATCCTAAACGTGAAAAAGCCACTTGGACGTGGTGTAATGTTTATCAATCTTATCTCGCTTCATCAATTATGACTGAATAGTGAGTTAGATCTTCACTAGGTGCTCCCTATTGCAGACTTTTGCCACCCATCTAAGCTATGCGGTGTAAATCACTAAACTGAAATAATAAAATAAGAACTCCCGTGAAGACAGTGAGGCATCACATTCATATCAATAGAACCATTGTTATGACAAAGTTGTCAATGTATCGGTAACATTGTTGTGGGTAATAACCTTAAGCAAAATTCTTGGTGTCTTTTGACGAACCATTTTCGTCAGTGTATACAGTGCTGCACAATACCCGGTTGCCCGGCTATTAAATTTGAAATCCACGCGCAGCGGACATGTTGCATCCCAAGAACACAATTGCCATGAAATTCTTCGCTAACTGCAGAAGTTTATCTCTTGGTTCGAGATCAGTAACGACGGACAATTTGCAGGTCATCGAATTAAGCTTTTCTCTGGGTGTAACGTAATGAACAAATGTCTCATCACCCGTGATTATTTGCTGCAGCAAGTGAACATCAGTTCCTCTAAAAAGTTTAATAAGATTATGTTCTTCAATAAAATGATTTGGTATCAAAAATTGTATCTTTGCTCTTGACACGTAAGGGTTTTACCAAACTTCGCGCCTCCATATTTGTTCACTGTTTTATGATGGGAATTAGACGTTTTAATAACGTGACTGTCTTGACTTAAGGGGGAATAACTCCAATCTGTGTTTATTTTTTTCGCAATCAATTGTAAAGTTCAGAAATCAAGGCTGGCGAGTATTAATGTTAAACATAACATGCGCACACGAGTCTACTTTAAACAGTAAAAACAAATAAAGTTTCATATTTTTAGTTATACCGATTTATTGAATCTTTCAGTTTATCTCAATTTTTTTATATAAAATGTTTTAAGTCTAAGAAATTAGAGCGTCCAAATTAGCACTAGAATAACATTCACTATCTAAGGAATTTATTCCGAAGTGACATATCTGTTTATATGTTTCATGAAAATCTTCTTGTACGTGATTTGATACTGAAAAAGAAATTCACTGTAAAAATATGGCAATTCTCAACAGAAATTTTAGGTTTAAAAAGTTGAGGTATTTGATATTTCACGTTGGTATACCTTGCCTCATCTATGACAATGGAGAATTCGATATTGTACAGGGTGTTCCAAGAGTCACGCGACAAATGGCAGAAACATACACTTGTGAAATAACAACGATAATTCGACCAATTTCTTATACTGTCACAGAGAAACACAATTCCAAGTGGCAAATAAGTATCAAATTTACAATGTTATCAATGGTGATGCGACTTTTGGAACACCTTGTAAATAGTTTTTTTTAAATTGGGAGTAAATTATCGAAAAACAATGTTAAAGATGAGATTTATGACAAACACATACACACATATGTCAGAATTAGGACAAAATACACATACTTATGTTTTATAAAGCGCGTATTATTTGGCTAGAGGCCCTTAATTATTTTACCAATTTTCTTTAAATTCCTTTGTTTTCCAATAAATCGATAATGCTGTAACCTTCTCATATCTATCATTTAAAATTAATTCATGGATATACATTTTTCCAATCTTTTTCCGTCTGTCGTATTAAGAATTTTTCTTATACGTGTCTATCTTATCTCTTGTTTTACTCTATAATCATTTAACTAATTTCCTTTTGTAGGACAAGTACTTCTTATCCTACTGTTATAATGAGGTTCAGATTTTATTTCAGGATTACTGGGGTTTTATTATAGTTAATAATTATAATTTGTAGATGTCTACAGAAACAATAACTGATCTCAATATTATTTTTTATTGAATAATTGATAATTTTGCTGATGTGACAAAATGGACGCTGACTAATTTGATGAATATTTTCCCAGTTTTCATCAGTTTTTCTGTAGTGGCGAATAAACCAAATAATATTGCTGCAGTATCTGTCCATATTTCTGAGATGAGGTATTATGTACATTGTCCTCACTATATTAATCACAACGTTTCGGCCGTTGATTGGAATGTCGAACTGAACCCTTTACCCGGGGAAGACTGTCTAATGGATCTCCTGTTAATTCACCTCCCCAAGTTCTTGAACTCACACTCTTTGGGTCATGTCACTGGATCTAACTAACGCCTTTATCCACTGGGTCATGTGTCCTTGAGGACATCTGTGTATGAATTTCTGGGGACTTATAAACCTAATGTCTTCAATCATTTTTTTTACCAGTGCTCATATTGCCGAAACGTTCGAAACGTTGTGATAAATATGGCAACAAAGATGAAGACAATAGTCCGAATAATGTAAATTCGGTACATAATATTGCTACCTCTGTTCATTTTGTTTGTTGTTTTTATCCGCTGATTTATGCACCAGTATCCGTTAAGACGATCTGGTATTTTTTCTTTTAACCCGATAATCTATTTTAATATTTTATCGGAATTGTTAGCTAATGTATCTATATATGATATGTTAGTGACTACTAGAGGGGGGTCGGAGTTGGTATCTGTATAAAGACTAGTATCCTTGATTAGTCTATAAGGTTTATAATAACTAATCACTACGGTGAACTTGATTTGATTGATGATAAAATGAAGAAAGACATGTCTATAGAAACTCAAAATAGAACAAAGGCAGTAGTAATAACAAACAAGAATTCGTCTGGTGACACCGATTTGTAATCTTTACTAAGTTACACACCAACTGTGACCATCAGACGATAAGTATCAAAAGGAAGGAAAACACTAATAGACATATTAAATAACCTCACGGTTAAGAAAGAAAGCAAGTAAAAGTGAAAAAAACATTGTCGCCCCAATGCGATAAAATAAAATAAACAAAGAAAAACTGCTGTTTTAAAGGTTATGTATTTTGTATAAAGATAACGGACCTGAAACTAGTTAAATACTTTGATGAATGTAGCAATTTATTCCCGCCAAGATAAAAACCGTAAGTTAATTGGCAATCGTTTCTTTCTTTTTTTTCCTAAGATAAAGTCGCTAACGCTCTAATCATTAACAAAAATAAATTACAAAATAAAGAAAATTGTTGCATTTTTTATACACAAATATTAATATCCCAACATGTTATTACTCTCATATAATTGTTATTTTTTTATATAAATAATATGAAAAGCAAAAATACTTAAGTAAAATAACATGACAAATTAACAAATGGCCAAGCGACTTACCTGTGAATTTCTAACTCATCTAAGCAATGATTGGTAAATCCCTGCCAACTGGAAAAAAATAGCGGAAAAAACTTCAGTGGCATTAAATAGGAAAACAGAGACCACAACTAACTTGTATACCTACCATAGATCCATTTTGATCTACCCTTAAATATTTGACTATTAGACCTTAGTATTGAGATTCCAAAACAAGATCGCCACACCGGCAATCTGTTGCAAAACGATTTCTACCAAATCCAGATATAAGAGGTAAAGTATTTTTCTTCTCTCTCTCTCTCTCTCTCTCTCTCTCTCTCTCTCTCTCTCTCTCTCTCTCTCTCTCTCTCTCTCTCTCTCTGTTGCCGTTCTTTGGTCGGGAATAACATTTTCTCCTATTTCCCTTTTATTATTTTTCCGATTCGCTTTATATCCCACGGTTAAAAAAAAGCGTCCATTCTTAGCTTTTATTTCGCCGAGTACTGGCTTTTTATTATGTTCAATAATTATTCTTTATATATTTCTACAACAGCAATAACTGACCTTTAACATTCTCATGAAATAATTTACATTGTTGCTGATCCGAAAAATGATCATTAATCAATATGACGAACATTTCTTCACAGAACGTTATTTTTCAGCCATACTGTATTGAGGGGATATTTTCTCAGGCGATCTGTTATTTTGATTTTAATCGTGACGGACACGTTTTTGTGGTGAATGGGCAAATTGTAATCAGGGAATGGGCCGTGAATCGGATTAGCTAGGTATAAGATAGTTAGTGATGACCAGCCCCTTCCCCATTTCGGACTTGTGCCATAATTGTGTAATTTCACACAAATATCAATAATAGAGGCTGTTGCGTAATGGTTATCAAGATTGGCTCGCTAGAAGAATTATGACCAAGTAGGGAGTTCGGTCCTCGGCCTTGTGCCACATTTAAGCTACGCTTAGAAAATCACAATAATAAAAATATTTATTGCAGTAAAAATACACGAAGTGGTGTAATGGTTAGCAAGCGTATCTTGACTAACTACGAGCGAGCTCGAACCACGCTTTCGTCTTTGTGCCACATCTAAGCTAGGCTTAGTATATCGCTATAATACAGGCCGTGAAACTGAACGGGAGATGATTGTACCTAATCTGAGTGCCTTGGGATGTTTTTAATGCCCCAATACCTCCCCACTGTGATACGAGGAACAAACATCACTGAAGAAATTTCTCGGGGCACCGCAAGTATTTAAGATGATCACCGTAGTTTCTTTTTCCTTTCAAGGTAGGTGTCTTTTCCTATTTTTCTCTTAGCAGTTTTATTGGTCGGATTTGTTTTTAGTACTTTAAATTCAGCTCTATTTTCTTATGTATGTAAAAACTTCAGATAGATTATAAGTACAAGAACTATGAATAAAGACAAAGGTAAGTTTTCCTTTGGATAATTTTCAGATTAGGACCCGCGCTCAGAATTTACAGAATACTTACATTTAGGTGTAAATGTACATGCTTCATTCAAAAATAACTTGATAAATTTGATAAAATCTACCGTTTTGGAGTTATCGACAGTAAGTTTTCCCAGAAGTTTTTAAAAGCAAAGATTGTTCTACTTAGTCTTGATGAAGAAAAAAAAATATATTACGGGCCAGCGTACTTAAAAACGGACGCAATTTTGTCTTGAGCTGCCAATATGAATCTGCTGGTCTGTCGTCAGCCATTAATACAAATATCACCTCACGCATCCACCAAGATTAAATTTTGACTCGTGCTGATACGATTCGCTTACATTATAAAAACGCATAAAATATTTAAATAAAATTTAGTATTTTCGGTGTAGTTAAATAGTGTAAAGATTAAAGTAACAATTTCCGGTAAAATTATTTTAACATTCCAGTTATTTTAATTTATTATAATGTCTAGTTTTTTTTCTGTCAGTCGGATAACAGCCATTGTTGCCTTTTGCCAATTTAAGAGAAACTTTGAATTTGTAGCCGTTTATTATTAATTGTTTTCTTTGCAAGAAACAAGTTTGGACGCTTATGTTTGTCGTGAAAATAACTCCTTTTATACATTATTCGGACTATATTCCTCATCTTTGTCGCCATATTTATTACAACATTTCGGCCGTTGTACGCTCCGGCCTTCTTCAGGTGGTTGGAATGTCGAACTGAACCCTTTATTTCGCTCCCTAGGGTAGACTGTTCTAGTTCCACGTGCCATGTCAAATGGATGTCAGTTATCAGTTATCTCCTGTTAATTCCCCAAGTTCTCCACTGCCTTAACCAGGTATTGAACTCACACTCTTTGGGTCCTGTGATCTACGTAACGCCTTTATCCATTGTGCCATGTGTCCTTGATGTCAACTGTGTATGAATTTCTGGGTATTATAAACATAATGTCTTCAGCAACAGTTTTTTTTACCAGTGCTCATATTGCATTTTTTTCTGTTAAGGAGTGACAGAGAAAAGCGATAATAACAACAACAAAAATTGCAATATGAGCTCTGGTAGAAAACATGCAATGGTAACAGGAGATAACTGATAACTGACACATAGCACAGTGGATAAAGGCGTTAGTTAGATCCAGTGACTGGACCCAAAGTGTTTGAGTTCAATGCCCGATTAAGGCAGTGGCTAACTTGGAGAGGGGAATTAAGAGGAGATATCTGATAACTGACATCCATTGGAACTAGAACAGTCTACCCTAGTGAGCGAAATAAAGGGTTCAGTTCGACATTCCAACCACCTGGAAAAGGCCGGAGCGTACAACGAGTGTAACGTTGTAATAAATATGGCGACAAAGATGAGGACAATAGTCCGAATAATGTAAATAATGTACATAATACCTCATCTCAGAAATACTGACAAAAAGTCCTTTTATGTTTTCATCAACATATTTTGACAAATATAAATGATCTGTTTTATTCGATTGAGGAGCCGACATCTTGTGCTTTTTCGATACACCCGCGTTATCACAACACTTTTATAGTTTGGCATTTTTTAAAACTTTTCTCTTCATACGAGACAGATTGGCGGAATAAAATGGTCCACTTGTCGTCCTCAAACCTAAATCGCAGTTGTCCAAAATATTTAACGAACTTCACAGTTCCATGTACCTGATGGTTATTGCAATTTCCAAGGTTATTTTATTGTTTAAAAACTCAAAAGATTGTTGCGTGGTCAAATAAAATGGCGTGTATTTAAATGTAAGAGACACAAATATTAATTGTAATTATTTACGAAATGAAAGTTAGAAAGTTCTTCTCCTTGACTGTACGGAAATGAACATACACTTTCCGAGAGAAAGTGGAGTTGGGAGACAAGATCAAAGGGAGTCCGCTGTTGTTTTGGCAAGAAAGACAGGACGACGAGGTTGATTCCTGTCGCTTTATTGCTGTTAGTCCTTCTACCGATTTAAATGTTTGTTTTTATGGGATCGTGTAGGCTCCAGAAGCCTGTTTACTCATTATCGGGGCTGATTTTACTGGTTATTTTTTATTAAATTGTAAATCTGAAGTGTACTTGAAACCGGGAAGGCTGCACGGAGCCCTTGCGCGATGTATATTTTTGTCATTTGCTACTGTTCACTTTCGCATACTCTACACAGTGAATAATTCCATTAATACTTCAAACTCTCCTTGCGTCTCTTGAACTATTTCAAGCTATCAATGTGGTTTTCAACTTGAGACTTCAGAAATCAAGCTCTCATTCAAATACAGTGAGGTGAAACAAGTATTTGGACAGTAAAAAAATGGATTTAGAATCATATATTCAAAGAAAAGCATTGTCTAAAGCTCACAAAATATTCGTAAAACAATTATAAATGCAAATAAACTGAAAAATAAATTATTTGACACGTATATATATTTTATATACAAATTATTAAAACAGGTAGTGAAAAAAAGTATTTGGACAGTTCCGAAATTATGTTTAAAATTAATGTTTTGACTATATTTCATGCTCGAATGTGTTAGAATTTTATGGAATAGTCTAGAATGTGCATTACTTAAAGGTGTTAGCTATCTTGATGGTCAGTTCATCCCAAGACGTCGCACTAACAGTACTGCAGGATGCCAAAGCAAAGAGAGCTGTCGAATGATCATAAAGATCGAATTATTTCTGCACATAAAGAAAAAAAGGCTATTGTAAGATTTCTAAAGACCTATGTATACCTGTGAGCACTGTTGGGTAAATAATTAAGAAATGGAAAGCCATCGGTACTCATGAAAATATGCCAAGAACAGGTGCACCGCGCAAAATATCACAAAAATATTGACGGAAAATAGTACGGCGAGTAAAAAATGACCATTTTGTGACTCGGAGAGAACTTCAAAAAGATCTCAGCAATGCAGGAACTCACGTATGCAAAAGGACCATAAGTTCTGAACTTCACCGACAACAATTAAAATCTCGCTCCAAGTAAATATTAAACACATTTAAAGCATAATTTATATTCTGTCCAAATCCTTTTTTCACTACCTGTTTGAATAATTTGTATATAAAATATATATACGTGTCAAATAATTTATTTTTGCTGTTTATTTGCATTTATAATTGTTTTACGAATATTTTGTGAGCTTTAGACAATGCTTTTCTTTGAATATATGATTCTAAATCCATTTTTTTACTGTCCAAATACTTGTTTCACCTCACTGTAGCTGCTGCATTCTTCCTAACTAAAGATAAATGTTGTCATTAAAAAAAAATTTTAAAAATTGATCTATGTAATAATAGATAAAATATGATGTGGCAAATGTGTAAGGTGGCGTACTTAACTGGAACATACATTTCTTTATTTCTAAAAGGAGGAAAATCCATGAAACTGATAACCATAAAAATTTGCAAAGTAGATTATTTCCGCTATCTGCTGAAAAAAAAGTGATAACGTAAAAGAAACATTTGAAATGTTTTATTCCTTTGTCTCATGTCAAAGGGTACGAGACTTATTTAATCTTTTCCAGCTCCTTTGCGTTATTCCAAAAAACATAGTATGATAGTGCTGTACAATATCTTTCTTCATCGGTTTGGTTTGGGGTGGATAGTTATCGGGTGTTGCCTACACAATCTGGTGCATAGAAGCTGTCGAAAATTTCTTCGACTGAACGGTAATCAAAGTCTGTCCGACAGTAAGTGATTGCGAAACGCCTAGTCCCGGGTCCCAATTTTAAACAGGGATCAAATAATAGAAGATCGTGCAAAACAACTCCGTTCGCCTAATGTCTTCAAAAAAAAAATAAAGATAGGTGAAAGGAAGAGAAGGCAGACCTTAAATAACAAAGAGCAGACCTACGCATCCCACCCTTCTGGTAACAAGACTACAAAATCAGCGTCCTAGAGCAGCCTCTCTTTGATAAACTAGAATACGAAAGTATGCGGTATTATAGTATATGGAGGATTGATTAGTGACGGATGACTTCTTGTAGTGAATGTACGAATTGTAATGAGTGAATGGGTCGTGAATTGGCCAGCCTCAACCCAATTCCCCTTTTCGGCCTGGTACCAAAATTTTGTACTAGTACGAAATAAATCTAGATAAACTAGAATCCGTCAGCCACTCAGTTTCTACGTGCAACGGCCGCCCTATAAGCGCACTTATTTTTCCACGTAGTCGTGGGAAATGTGATATCATCACTCGCTGATGCTATCAAATACATACGTGTTACATCGACCACTTGTAAAATCGAAAACTATTTGCATTAATGTACTTCCACTTCCAATATCGAACGCTGTTATTCTTTCCTCTTAGGCTTGATATTTTCCCAGCTAAAACAAATCGGTAATAAAAACTATAGTCAATAGTGTTAATATCGTAAAGCAATGGTATTTCGTCTTGATTCTTTCCGTCCATAATATCGGTTTATTGATTTCAATGAGTAGTGAAACCTAAATTCCTGCTTAATAATATTCGAACAAACTGTATTAGCCATAAGCGTATTGTGTGGGTAAATGACCTCGTATTGGAATATATTTTTAATAATTTGTTTCGTAATCGCCACTAAAGACAGTAAATGTCGGTATTGTTTAGTACAAAGATGACCTCAATACAGTGATTCTTACAAATCGATCAAACAGGCATTAAACATTTTCCTGTTTTGATTTTAGACACGTAATGTTTAAATTAAATTTATCACTGTATACCCCCCGACCACAAAAAATCAATATTCCCACAAGTAAAGAAAATGCGTAGGTTTTGTGCTGCTCTTAACATAGCAGATATATATTAAACGGTATTGATAATGATTTGAAGATAAACGTCGATCCAAATCAACCAATAAAAGATTTTCAAACTATTAATGCTATAACAAAAACAAAAAAACAAACCATCCGGAATAATTATCCGTTTCTACTTAAGAGCAGAATATTTTAGAATTTGTAGCCCTCCATATTTACAGAAGGAAGAGAAATACATTGAAAATACTATTAAACTCCGTCAAGATCTTAATTATTTCAAGGATTATTTTTTAATTCTATGAATTTTCTAAACTTCTAGAAAGCAAAACAGAATGTTCACAACAATACATAGAATTTAAAATAAAATAAAGAATATATCAATTTTAATAAAACTTGATACATATCACCTACCAAATCAATAACGACTTCAATCAAAAAATTTGTCAACATAATATAAAAATTGTTACAAGTACTTAAGTAAACAATGATGTAAGTAATACAAACAATAACATTAAGAAACCTTAAGCAGTAATTTACAAAATAAATGGAAAGACGTACCAGGAAATACAGAAGTGAAATCTCTCGGAATTTAAATAAACGCAAGATTTTTCACGAAAAAAAATAAACCCATGGCATTCATCGCAATCGGTCTGACCATATTTTCGTCGTAGAGAATAAAATCTGATATATGAATGTGACAATTTATAGAAAGTGCACTAATTTCAGAATCTTTCACGGTCAATTTCCATGCATAATTATAAAAATCTCACTAACAAAACTACAGCTATTACAATAGGGTTATCCGAAAACGTGCATGGGGTATTGCTGCCATATATGGTCTGGAGCCCCTTCTGTTTGCCTCGGGGTTCTTGATAAGATCCAGAAACGGATATGCAACGTAACTGGCCCTGATCTGGCACCTCGTCTGCAGTCGCTCTCTCACAGACGCGCCGTTGCCTCTCTCTATCTTTTTTATAAATACTTTCACGATAATTGCTCCGATGAGCTGCTTTCGCTGGTTCCCAGGCTTCATGAATTCAAGCGTCCTACGAGGCTGGCATCCCGCTCTCACCCTTTCACTGTTGAAACTGTTAAATGTAGCCGTCTATTCTACTCCAATAGCTTCATATCTCGCACCTCTCGCCTGTGGAACTCCCTTCCTTATTCCTGTTTCCCTGACAACTATAATCTCCAACTATTCAAATGTAATGTCAATCGACATCTCCAGTTGCCTTGATCTATCCACTATCCTTCTCCACATCCTTTCCTCTATCACTCCTATCTGCTCTCGCTCCAAATCTTCTGTAACCCCTTGCGTGCTAGTGGCTTTCAACCTTGCTTGGGGTGAAAAGCTTAAAAAATAAATAAATAAATAAACATTAAAACAGAAACCTGAATGATATCGGCCAGGTTATCAATGTAGATACATCGGACGCCAAAATTTTGAAAAAAAAAGTATCTTCAGCGTTTCGATATAGAATTGTTTATTGTATTTCGTCTCAGCTCTACATCCACAAATAAAAAAAAACAAAAACCATTTAAGTTTTTTGAAGGAATACACAATACAGGTAACTTTTCATTCTGTCATTCAATTATCCAACACAGAAGCGTTAACACCTGATTGGTTGTAATTTAATATTTTTAATATCACCGTTTTTTTTTATTTTACTTAAAATCGAAAACAGAACAGGTCAACTAGATCAGATGATTACAAGAAATTTGTTTGCGTAAATACTGATTAGAGGAATCTCCGTCCTATACCGATTAGAGCAAATAATGTATTCTCAAACTGTTTAAAACTTGTAGGATTTTATAACATTTACAATTCTTTTCTGCAGAAATAAAGAAACGCGTGTCAGTCACGCTTATATATATATATATATATATATATATATATATATATATATATATATAATGTGTGTGACACATGGCCACGTGAAATAAAGGGTTCGGCTCGAAATTCCAATAATCAGAAGGCCGGAACGTACAAAGGCCGAAACGTTGTGAATATGGCAGTGAAGATGAGGATAACAGTCCGAATAATGTAAGTAATCATAATACCTCATTTCAGAGATATAGACAGAATCGCTTAATAAAAATGATTGAGCTTGCTCTATTAAATCAATAGACGAACTACCAAGGAATATATACAGCTTTTTTGTCGACTGTTCTCAGGGAAAAATAGAAAAATGGGATGAAATATATCCGAATTTTTTTTTAAACAATCCTGCTTAAAAACTAATGCCATAGATATCCAAAAAAGATATATAACGCTACTTGTAAGTTAGGAATTAGTGTAGGTGAATTATAGAGAAATATGTGATAGTAGAATAAAACTACTGTCTTTCCTGATGGTGTAACTAGAATTGAACGGTGTCCATGAGTGGATGTTTTGTATGATCCAGATTTTTATTTCTGTTAAACACATTTGTGCATCTTTATTTTTTGTTTCTGTTGCCATCGGAAATCCGATGATCAGGGGTTTATTGTTTTGATAAAGTTGCTTTGTGCTACAAGTGGGGAAATGAAGACAAATACAATGAAAGGAAGAAGTAACTTCTCTGAAAGAAATAAAAAATATATGAAAACAGAAATAACTATTAAGAAGATGGAATTAACAAGAGCAAAATAAAATGAAAGCAATTATGAACGAACAAGCTTTGTATTTAATAAATTGAAAATGAAAAATTTCTAAAGAAATCGATGTTAGCCAAACCATTAATCAATAAGGAAAACATGATGACTGTGGTAGAAATCTATCCAGAGACCTCAGAGTATTTGAAAAACTTCAGTGGATCAATTGAAACCATTTAAAATCAATTAAGAGTTACTTTTAAACAAAGGCTTAATGGCTTCCATTTGAATTAAATGTGGAATAATAAACACTTGTGGCGTATGGAGACTTACATTAATCGACATTATGACATCTACTGTTTTGCATTAT
The DNA here is from genome assembly GCA_964036315.1 of Acanthosepion esculentum. Classification (NCBI taxonomy): domain Eukaryota; kingdom Metazoa; phylum Mollusca; class Cephalopoda; order Sepiida; family Sepiidae; genus Acanthosepion; species Acanthosepion esculentum. The sequence continues at coordinate 27,977,519 of OZ038495.1, read as the reverse complement.
ATCATTACTGAAGAAGAAAGCGTTGCATAATAACAAACGAAGATCTCACAGGTTGAATGTGGATAAAGCCCAATCATCAATTGAAATGGGGGCTATTTTACCTGAAAGTTTATCGCGAACATTTGATGGAACAAATATAACTTTATATATTTCACCTTGCCAAAATCACCCAACAATTAATGTTTATAAATATATTCCTTTTGCAATTTGATTTGATCCAATGACAATGCTTGCTGCCATATTGCAAAAATGGATTTACTTAAACTGAATCAATTAAAGATGAAAACGGTGTCCTGCCCTTTTATTATCTTGTCTTTTATTGGTAATTATTTGGAAAGCAATTATAACTTTTACAGGCAATTCATTTCTCCAATTAGGATAAAAGTAAGACAACTCGAACGCATTTCTTCGTTGAATCAAGGAACAATGATTTTATGAAGATAATTGATAAATTGTCTAGTTATATTTGCATAGAGGCAGACATAATATTTTAATCGAATTAAAATTAGTTTTTCCCAGGGAGCTTTTCAATTTTGCAATTCCTTTTCGAAAACGATCATAATGCAGTAAGGATAATGGTGAAACCAGCAAGTACCACTGACGTCAGGTGAAAACAGAACACTAAACGAACTAAAATAGAAATAAAGATATTAAGAGTTCGATCAATAAAGGTTTAGGTTCATGATCTTAGTCGTTGGCCCTTACGAAAAGATTGAAACATTTAAATATTCGGCGAAGAATTGACGGAGACCGTTAGAGTACACTGATAGAAATGCATGAGGTTTATTTCTCCTTAGTTGGTTCATGTTTATCATAATATAATGAAAATGTGAAAGGTGTTATCATTGGAATATACGTCAACTGGATGGGGGTACATTTTTCAATAATATACAGCTGATTACAGAGCCACTTGTTAAGTGGGTGATTTGTTAAACTTCCCTTGCGTCTTGGTTATTTTAATGCCTACCACAAAGGAGATGATTATGAACAATCTGCTGTTTTATGATCATATTAAATTTTAAAATCTTTCTGTAAAGGGATATGGCTATCAACGAAGACAGATAATTGAAGTACGTCTGAAAAATAGGTTCATTCTTTTTGTTTCGCTAACGAGAAAAAGATGGAAGAAAAGGTTCAGATAGCATTATCATATTAGCAGGTACCGTCATAAAAAAAGTGATACCTAAAGATTAAAATGTATTTTTAAAAATGAAAAATCTTTCTTGATGTTTTTTAGTTTTAATTTCAAGTTCAGATTAAATTTAATATTTTCTCTAATCGAAAAACATTGCTGTATTTAAAAAAGATTTTAAATTAGAATAATTCTTTTCTAAATCGCTAAAATATAATTTTACTTGAATATGACGTAAGTGCCTCTTATATTTTTATTACCCAGTGATCTTAGAAAATTAAAATATTCTGAATCTAATATTTTATTGAATTTTAAGTACCTTGGCTTTAAATTTACTGTAGTTATCGCACTTATTTTCTGATAATTGTAGACGTCTGATAATAGAGACGCCTGTATTTAAGAAAAAATTTGAAAGTTCACTTTAAAATACTGGGAGTCACTGAATTGTAAGCTTTTCTATTTACCATTAGTAAATATAGATTTTACTTAATAATAATATCACGTAACCGGTATAAATTAATACAGGATTTTAAGATTTAAAACTTTATAATTTTTAATTAAAATCTTAACAAAATGAACATTCTCGTGTAAAAAAAAAAAAATTATTATTCATCGAAAAATCCATTTCAAAAGAGTCTCCATAATCTTCTTCATAAAAGCAATTAAAAGTTTTTCTAAATAAATACTACTACTACTACTACTACTACTACTACTACTGCTGCTGCTGCTACTACTACTACTACGTGATGAGTAACAGATGTAAAAATTTTCTAAAGAAGCATTTTTAAAATATTTTCATTTGTGAATAAATCTTTCGGAGTTTCATTAAAATCCGACTATTTTTTCAAATCAATGTGTTTTTCACATCAAAAAGACGCTAAACATTCCTATACTAACGCAATAAAAACAAATTTTTAACAAATTTCGAAGGTTCTTTAAAATTATAAAGAAATATAATTTAATAATAAAATAAAGATATATTTGATCTTATTTTTAATAAAGATTTTGGTCTTTTTTAATAAAAAACTAGACGATAATTTTTTTTTTTTTAATATTTGGGGTATTTTCTTTGGAGGTACCTACATATTAGCAAAGTTTTCTTACTCACCACGAATAAAAACTGTCCTAGGTATGAACTTGGAATAAAATCATAACCATCCACACAAAAAGAGTAAACTGTTAAATTCTCATAAAAGACAGAAAATACGTTTTGAAAGGATGCTTTTTCGTATGCAATCGTTACAAGTATTATCAGACTCAAATAAAGATTTCACTTTACAGGTTACACAGATGTCAAATTTCGACTGCCTTGTATTCCATAGAAAAATCTGCACATGTATTAAATAAACTGTTAGTTCTGAAAATGATTTTGATTATAACAAAACAGCTGGTAAAAATTAAAGAAAAATCATTCGACTACAACAAATGAATCTTTCTTTGTGCCGTGTCCCCTCAAGACGTGGGTGACCAGCGTTCGCCACAATTTCCTGTCGTTGTAGATCTTAATAAATTTTGTCTTTATTTTCTGTAAATCCTGTTCCAAAATCCATTTACTCACTAAGTATGTTATGCGTTGTTTTCCTTGGTCGTTCAATCTAGCCTCTTAGTATCAGATTTTCCAAGCACACTTTCCTCATGTGCCGTAGAAATTTCAACTGTCTCTTCCTGATTCTTTTTGTTTTCATTTTCTCTAAAACCTTTTCGTTGCTCACATGGCATCCTCAGCTTCCTTCTGTAGAACCATATTTCTGATGCTTCAAATCTCCATCTTAGAAGAGATTGTCCAGCACACTGTCTTACAGGAAGACATGTATCACGTAAGAGTTTAGTATTCTTGTCCTTGTTTTCAGCGAAGATTTCCCATTTCTTAATACTCTAGTTAGCTTTTGGAATGCATCTTTTACTATCGTAATGGGTCTACGGATTTCAGTGTCGCACTTTCCGTCCTCTGTTAAGATATGTAATTATTTTTATATTTATTTGATTTTGATATCTCCGATTTGCAATCTGCACTTTGGGTAAGGACAATGCATTTCGTCTTTCTGCAGTTGATATTTAATCCTTTCTTCCCTTCACTACCTTCTGTAGGAGTTTTTGTAGTTTTCTTTCCGTGTCTGTTACTGCCATCTGCATATTTTATGTTGAAATTGTGGCCGTCTATAATGAATCAAGGTAGGACTTGTAATTCTCCCAGAATCGCCTCGCTGTATAGATTGAATAAGTCCGGTGAGACGACACCTCCTTGTCTTACACCGCTTTTCTATTTTTGGTTTTCTGCTGAACTCTTTTTCTACCCGTATGTAGGCGCTTTGCTGCCAGTCAGTCAGTTAAGTGCCATGCGTGATACACGCATCGGCGATCACGTATCTTTCGATACATGACTAACGGGGCAGATTTTTTTTCCCGCAGTAGGTTGTCATTTCTCTCTGCGGTAGACCAGTTGCCATCCCGGTTTATCGAAGTCGGTCTCTCCTCCTATTTACCCATAGCTGGAGGGAGAAGAGGGTTGCTGCCAGTAGAGGTTCTTTATTTTAAAATCCTTCCCAAATATGTCCAGATTTCTGAACAGTTAGAACAGACCTTCGTGGCTGACTTTATATATAAAATACAGGTATACGTCCTTCTGCATTTGTATTTCTCTTTCTGATAGAATTCTGAGAAAAAATATCGCGTTCCTTGTCAGTGTCTTTGAACCGCAATGTTTCTGTCTTATTTCCGGCCTGATTTTGCTGCGCGGTCTATTCATCAGAATTCGGATATGTTTTGTGTTATATTCCGTGCTAATAGGAATATATACTTGAAAACGACGGTGGATAAATAAGTAAAGGTTTATTGTAATATCCAGTACAACAAGAATAAAGGTATGCACAAGGTCGTCGCAAGTCAGTCCAGTAGTGAGTGCTGCTATTGGAAGGTCGGTAGTTCTCACGTAAGTCTGACTCGTACTCAACAGATCGCAGCTAGTATATTTACTAACTGCCCCACACGATCAGATGTGGCACAGGGCCGGATTTAATGTGGGCTATCCGAGCCTGTAGGCTAGGCCAAAAATTCCCCGTAGATTCTGTATAAAACGGGGTCGGGTAGCTGTTTCACGAGACTCTACCTTTCGACATAGCCTTGTTTGGGGATCCTCTCTGTCCGGAGGCAGAGAGTTTGACCAGCACAGCTGGAATAGATCCCAACTAGTATATTTAGCCCGCCCCACGAGGGTTGCATTTGGCACAAGGCATGGTTTAACGTGGGTTCTCTGAACCCGTAGGCTCGGCCAGAATATGCCCGTAGACCCGCATAACTGGATCGGGTTGGTCAACCTCCCGGAACGAGACTCTGCTTTTCGGCTGAGCCTCATCCGGGTTCCACTCTGCTCAGAGGCAGAGAGTCCGACCGTATAGCTGGAAAAGATCCCAGCTAGTATATTTAGCCACCCCCGTGAGGGTTACATGTGACACAAGTCCGGGTTTACCGGGAGCTTTCCGAGCCCGTAGTCTCGGCCAAAAATATTCTCATTTGAACCCGTATGAACGGGTTCAGTGTCAGTCTACCTCCCAGAACGAGACTCTGCCCTTCGGCGGAGCCTCTTCTGGGTATCTCTCTGCCGGGATGCAGGGAGTTCGACTGTCTAGCTGGAACAGATCCCAGCTAGTATATTTAGCTACCCCCACGAGGGTTGCGTGTGGCACAAGGCCGGGTTTAGCGGGGTCTCTCTGAGCCCGTAGGCTCGGCCAAAAATATTCCCTTTCGAACGCGTATAAACGGGTTCAGGGTCAGTCTACCTCCCCGAACGAGACTCTGCCCTTCGGCGGAGCCTCGGCCGGGTTCCTCTCTGCCCGAAGGCAGAGAGTTCGACTTCCAGGATACCTAGCTACCCACCACGTGGGTTGCATGTGGCACAAGTCCGGGTTTAACGTGGGTTTTCCAAGCCCGTAGGCTCGGCCAAAAATATTCCCCATTTGAACCCGTAAAACGGGTTCAGAGTCAGTCTACCTCCCCGAACGAGACTCTACCCTTCGGCGGAGTCTCGTCCGGGTTCATCTCTGCACAGAGGCAGAGAGTTCGACTGTCCATCTGGAACAGGTCGCAGCTTACAGACACTTATATGCAGTTACTGCCTATAGTGTAGTCACTCATGGAGGTGACAGGTTATTCCATTAGATCATTTTGTTATATGGCTCATTAGGCTGATTGTCCGATGGAGTTCATTCTTTTGCGCCTGGCTTCTTAGACAGGCTACGAAGATTGAACTCCTTAGGTATTTCTGTATATCACCACTGTTGTCGATTTCAAACAGCAAACAGCAAGAATCACGTCGCAAAAGATCGAAGAACTTGGTTCCTTCAGACTACCATTTGTTTCATAGCTTACAGAATCATTTGGAAGAAACAGCTTTTGTAACACAGGAAGAGGTTAAAACTGACATTTGTGAGTTCTTCGAATCAAAGCCAAAAGGAATTTACAGTAATGGAATTAGTAAGCTTGTTAATAGATGGAAGGAATCATAGATAATCAGGGAAAATACATTGTTGATTGAATCTGTAATTAAATGTAACATTTGGTCACTTGTTTTCTTTATTCAAAATTCGGACAGAACTTATGGGATGACCTGATATTTCTGAAGTATTATTCTTTCTCTAATAACAGTGTTTCTTCTTTGGATTTTAAGCATCCTGTTGATGAACATGTCTTGTCCTATTCTATCCTTTTACGTATATCTGCTTTGTGATTGTCATTCTTTTTTCTGGGGATAGTGTCCCATATTCTGTTCCGTGTCTTGGAATTGTTTTTGTTTTCTTTCCATCACGTCAAGAATGTCTCTTCTTCATTTAACAAAAATGTGATCTTATAAAATTCATTTGTAGTAAACAAGAAAAATATTTTCATCTAAATTTCTGGGGCGAAATCATTATTTACTCTATTCAAAGTGTAAATAATAAAATATACATTAAATATCATTTTGCAGTCATGCTTACTCTTTGTTGATAAGATTAAGGACAAATTAAAGAATGTAAAGAGGGAGAAGGAAAACGGGTTGTAGAAGAAAAAAATGAAAGAAGAGTAAGAAGGTGAAAGAAAATCAGAGACAGATAAGGATGACACAGCTCTGATTCAATAATATCAGTCGAAACACACACACATATATATATATATATATATATACTCGTATACATATACGCATACATACAGACGCAGAAACATACACATATATATGAAGACGCACACACATACAGACGCAGACGCAGAAACATACATATAGACACAGACGTACATACAGACACACACATACACACATACAGACAGACAAACGCACACAGACATAAAGGAATACTCACAGACATACAGGCGCACACACACGAAAACATACAGGCATGCACACACAGACATACATAAGCGAGTATGACCATCACTGACATGTCCAGTTAATCAGTTAACTCCCCCGCCCGACAACACTACATTCATTTTTTGTGTGAATGACAGCGGCCCATAAGCCAGCCATCGATCTGCATTTCTTGTTTCATATGTGGCATATCAAATCATCTCAGTGTGGTTGTAGTTGACTTTGAACATCACTTCCAATATGTCTTTTTTATATGCCTTGTCAGGCATTCAAGGCCTGCCATTACGAAATCGTCATATGCAATAGACTGTTGGTGTGATTTCTGGTGACTGAGCACATACACACATCAGGTTCTTGACTGAGATTAATGTTCCTTCCTGCAAGTCAAAACTGTCCAGGCAACCAATAACGCCCTATACCATAGCCTTGTAGTGTTTTGTGTTGGCCTTTTTCTGATACCCGAACCATCGTTATCTTATCTTCGATACATTCACAGTTTATAACCTATTTAAACTGACCAGATGTTAGACTGACAATCGTAAGAGTAGCAAAAAAGGTTTGCAAGGAGAAAGCCATGTGTCCTTGAGGTCCTTGTAACAGTAGAACAATCTATCCCGGTGGACGAAATAAAGGGTTTGGTTCGAAATTTCAATCACCTAAAGAAGGCCGGAGCGTGCAACGGCCGAAACCTTGTGAATAGGGCAATGAAGATGAGGATAACAGTCCGAATGATATAATTAATAATGCAAGTAATCATAATACGTCTTTTTATATTTCTAATTAGCACGGATCTTTCTCTAGTTGTTGGTATAATATGTGAAATATATATTTTAACTTCCAATACAGAAGACATTAAAGGATTATATATATATATATATATATATATATATATATATATATATATATATATATATATATATATATATATATATATATGGATGTATCTATTTGTGAGTAATGAAACATTATCCGAGCCCCATTTCGAAATTATAGACCGTAGGAAATACAAATGTCTGATACTACGTATAGGTTTCCTTTTTACTTACATTTTCACTTGCATTATTTACGTCATTCGGAATGTTATCCTCTTCTTCATTGCCACATTCTTTTGGCCGTGGAACGCTCCGGCCTTCTTCAGATGATTGAAATTTCGAATCTATGCTTTTATTTCGTCCACCACCTGCCATGTCTCTTCCAGTTATTTCCCTTTAACTCAACTCTCCAAGTTTTGGTTTACCACTGCTGTGGCCTGGTATTGAACACAAATCTCTTTTTGGGTCCACTGACTAGCCCCCCAAAAAGTTGTGAGTTCAATACCAGATTCAAAATTCCAATCACCTGAAGAAAGCCGGAGCGTGCAACGGCCGGAAAGTTGTAAATATGGCAATGAAGATGAGGATAACAGTCCGAATAATGTAAATAATGCAAGTCATCATATATTCCATTTTCCTTAAAACTTCGTTACTTACGTCAGAACTACCGTATAATATTTAAATAAGCTTGTCTGTTGGCCCGTGTGCATTCTGTGACGAAAACAGCCTTGAAATCCTCAGAAATGTTTTGCAAAATTTCAAGTGCAATTTCTCAAGTGTTTCTTTGCAAGTCAGTGATACGGAATTTTCATTTTCCCCGTTTATTTTCATACAATATTGTTTCATGAGGATTTAAATTAATTATTTACGTCCACAATTCTTTTTATCTCCGCTTCACTTCTCTCTCTCTCTCTCTCTCTCTCTCTCTCTCTCTCTCTCTCTCTCTCTCTCTCTTTATATTTCTATTTAGCACGCATATTTCTCTAGTTGTTGCTATAATATGTGAAATATATATTTTAACTTCCACTGCGGAAGACATTAACAAATTACCATCGCCTTTAGCCACTGGGCTATGTGTCCTACCCCGCTGGACAAAATAAAGGGTTCCGTTCGAAATAAGATCACTTGAAGAATACCTTAAGGTACAATAATGTAAATAATGCAAGTAATCATAATACCTCATCTCGTAGATATGTCATAATACCTCATCTCGTAGATATATCATAATACCTCATCTCGTAGATATGTCATAAGACCTCATCTCATAGATATGTCATAATACCTCACCTCGTAGATATATCCTAATACCTCATCTCGTAGACATATCGTCATACCTCATTTTTAGATATATCATAATACCTCATCTCGTAGACATATCCTAATACCTCATCTCGTAGAGATATCATAATACCTCATCTCGTAGATATATCATAATACCTCATCTCGTAGATACGTCATAATACCTCATCTCGTAAATATATCGTAATACCTCATCTCGTAGACATATCGTAATACCTCATCTCGTAAATATATCGTAATACCTCATCTCGTAGACATATCGTAATACCTCATCTCGTAGATATATCGTAATACCTCATCTCGTAGATATATACTAATACCTCATCTCGTAGACATATCATAATACTTCATTTCGTAGATATATCATAATACCTGATCTCGTAGATATATCATAATACCTCATCTCATAGATATATCATAATACCTCATCTCGTAGATATAGACATATTATTCATTGTTTGAAATAATTGATTTTCTACTTAAGAATACATATAACGTGATAATAACAATTTGTATTAAGAATGTTATGAAAAATGTCTCTTGTAAGAAAATTCCTTTTCTGCTCTTCCTGTTGTTTTCAGGTTATTCTAAGATGTTGAAACTTGTGTCTTTGGTAATAATTATTTTTATTGAATACAATTAGTTTTCGATATCCTAACATATCGGGTCTCAGTGAGGAGAAAACAACAAAGGACTGTTCTATTTATGCTCTTTACCCCAGGGGAAAATTATCCAGTAAATACAGTGAAATCATTTAACACTCTGTAAGTAGCAATGGTAATTGATAGTTCAATGAATATTAGAATGACAACAAAGGCAGTTTCAACTGGGAGTTGCTTGTTCAACCTCTGAGATAAAATATTTTCATTTTCTCTTATATAAATCCGATTATTACCTACGTCTTTCTTGCTTTATGTCACAATATTCGAACGCTATGCATTTCTCTCGCCATCAGTTTTGTGCATGACATTTTACGATAAGATAAGTTAATCTTTAAATGGGAGAAATAATAATAATAGTATATAGTGTGTAATTCTCTCAATGATTTCGCCATTATATAATATCTTATCACATTTTGAAAATAAATTCTGTATGTTTCATCTCGATTTCATTTATTTAAGAAGTTGTATTAAAATATGGATTTTATAAAAACAAACTTGTAAACAGTAGACGCTG
>OZ038495.1:27835265-27962765 GCA_964036315.1 Acanthosepion esculentum | reverse complement strand
GTGAAAAAGTATCTTGAATTTTTACCACGCTTCTTGTACTGAAATTTCACGTTTTAATTTTATTTGATTTTAAGAAATAATTTATTAATCCGATTTTTTTGCTAGTCTTATTACAAATGTTAATACGTATCGTCCAAAAAAATTAATATTAATATTTAGTCATGTTTCATTTTTTAACACGTTTTTCTTCCGAAAACATTTTCTTCAATTCTGTTTTTACACTGCGAAATCTAATTTAACATTCTATTTGTTACTGATGAAGTGGAATAACCTGTCACTCCCATGAATGACTACACTATAGGTAGTAACTGCCAATGTCAGCGGACTACAGAGACTAGCTGGGATCTGCACCTGGTACTGTAAGCAGACCCCTACTACAGGGGTAAACTAGCAACTTTTACTAACATCAGTTATGTTTAATTGGATTTGTGTTAATATTTTAGTTTGTTATTGTGTTCATCTCACTCCCGTCTCATTTTTCATCAGAGATTTTTATGTATATTCAGTATCATTAAACTTTTATGTCATGGGGCGCGTTTTGTAGGTCCCCCTAGAGAGGATGTGGTATTATGGTGCACGGAGGATTGAGTGGTGATGGACGAGTTCTTATGGTGAGTGGGTAAATTGTAAGGAGTGAATGGGTCGTGAATCGGATTAGCTAGGTATAAGATAGTTAGTGTGGACCAGCCTTAACCCCTCCCCTTTTTCGGCCTTGTGCCACAATTATGTACTTGTTACATAATAAATATTGACTAGCTGCGACCTGTTCCAGCTGCACAGTCAAACTCTCTGCCTTCGGGCAGAGAGGAAACCGGACGAGGCTCCGCTGAAGGGCAGTCTCGTTCGGGGAGGTAGACTGACCTTGAACCCGTTTATATGTGTTCAAAAGGGAATATTTTGGCCGAGCCTACGGGCTCAGAAAACCTACGTTTAACCAGGCCTTGTGCTACATGGAACCCTCGTGGGGTGTGCTAAATATACTAGCTGGGATCTGTTCCAGCTGGACAGTCGAACTCTATGCCTTCGGGCAGAGAGGAACCCGGACGAGGCTCGGCCGAAGGGCAGAGTCTTGTTCGGAGAGGTAGACTGACCCTGAACCCGTTTATACGCGTTCGAAAGGGAATATATTGGCCGAGCCTACGGGCTCGGAGATCCCACGTTAAACCCGGCCTTGTACCACATGTAACCCTCGTGGGGTGTAGCTAAATATACTAGCTGGGATCTGTTCCAGTTGTGCTGTCGAACTCTCTGCCTTCGGACAGAGTAAAACCCGGACGAGGTTATTCCAAAGAGTAGTTTCGTCCGGGGAGGTAGACAAATACGAAGCTATTTATGCTGGTTCTACGGTTAATTTGGCCGAGCTTATGGACTCGGATGTCCCACGTTAAACTCGGCCTTGTGCCACATCTAACCTCGTGGGCGGGGGGGGGGGCTAGTAAATATTGACTAGCTGGGATCTGTTACTCAGTTATTAACTGTTGTCGAACTCACTGACTTCGGTCAAAGAGGATCCCGGACGAGACTACCCTTCTGCATAGTCTCGTCGGGGGAGGTAGACAAACCCGAACCCGTTTATCCGGGGTTTACGGGGAATTTGTGGTCGACTCTACGGGCTTGGATTGCCCTACATTAAATTCAGCCTTGTGCCATATCCTACTCCGTGGAGAGGTTGGTAAATATTACTAGCTGGGATCTGATGAGTACGACTCGGACTTATGCGAGAACTACCGACCTTCCAAATAGTAGCACTCACTACTGGATTGACTTCCGACGACCTTTTACAATAAACCTTTACTTATTTTATCCACCGTGTTTTTCAAGTATATATTCCCATTAGCACGGAATATAAGTTACACAAAGACAATTTAATATTTTTTTCTGATATTGTTATTCATAACAAATATATTAATATAATTTTTAATGTTTTATGAGTAATTTATGATTTTCTTTTTCCAGTAGAAAAGTATTTTGAATTTTAATTTACCGTTAAAAAACATAAAATAGGTGCAAACATAATATTTTATACTACGAAATTAAAAATCTTTCATTAAAAACGTTATGTAAAGTTAATGTCATAATAAAATTCAATAAATTTTATCCGATGTTTTTAGATATTGTAAACGTGGTGTACAAAATATTAACCCTAACCCTGCTGTTAAGCCACGCATTTTTAAGATCAATTTTTTCTACTTCTATATGTCAAACCTATACTTTGAAATTGGTCTCCCGTTCTGGCCGAGAAATTCCCTATGACATGGCCTTAATTATTTAAGGCCACGTCATAGTGCATCGATATAATTTTGAATAAAAATCTGTAACTTTAATTCACAATATATTGAATACTGAGAACATATTCGAAATAAGAATTGGCAGAACACAATTCTTTAATTCTTTATTTTTCTGCTTTATAAAGTAACTGCATATTTTTTTTCCATTTTGAGAACAGCGATAATAAAATGTTCCTTTCATTTTGTCGCAGACAAGAAAATAATTGTCTTAGGCTATATGGTGACATATAAGTGCGATTATTTCCACTGTTAAATGTAAGGAGAGTTTTCAACTGATTTCCAGGCATGCGTTCCTGTTAGGAAATGTAGATATTTCTTTCTTACATAACCGAAGTTTTGTCATAAGTTCGAAAATTAATGATGAAAAATCCATTAATTTTACTTAAGTAATATATATAATATTCCAAATAATCCCTTTTCGAATCTATGCACTTGTGATTCTCAATCACATCCATCGACTATACAACGATAATTTAAGATCAACATTTAGCTAAAAGTTACCCGTCAGGCTACGAACATGATGCAGATTTGTATTCGCATGTGCATATTTGATTAGACCCTATGTGAGATGACGTAGGCTCTAATTTATTGACATATAGATTTTAACAAGTGTGCATAGATATTTATAACCGCTAAAAATCTTTTGCTGATAATTGTATATGAAACAAGCCTGTTAGAAAAGTAAAAATAACGAGAAAAAAGTTTCCAGTCTCTCCTACCTTCCTCTCCGTCTCTCCTTCCTTCCTCTCTGTCTCTCTTTCCTTCCTCTCTGTCACTCCCCCTTCCCATCTCTATCTCAACGCCCCTTCCCCTCTTCTCTTCCCCTCTTCATTCCCCTCTCCATTCCACTCTTCTTCCCTCTCCTCTTCCCCTCTCCATTCCACTCTTCTCTTCCCCTCTCCATTCCCCTCTTCTCTTCCCCTCTCCATTCCACTCTCCATTCCACTCTTCTCTCTCCATTCCCTTCTTCTCTTCCACTCTTCTCTTCCCCTCTCCATTCCCCTCTTCATTCCTCTTTTGTCTTCCCCTCTCCATTCCCCTTTTCTCTTCTCTTCTCCTCCTCTCCATTCCCCTTTTCTCTTCCCCTCTCCATTCCCCGTTTCTCTTCTCTTCTCCTCTTCTCTTCCCCTCTCCATTCCCCTCTTCTCTTCCCCTCTCCATTCCTCTTTTCTCTTCTCTTCTCCTCTTCTCTTCCCCTCTCCATTCCCCTCTTCTCTTCCCCTCTCCATTCCCCTTTTCTCTTCCCCTCTTCTCTTCCTCTCTCTCTTCAGAGGTCGCTCTAGAGATGATGTAAATACTTATTTTCATGGATAGATGGATACATGGAGCAAAATAACAGCTTTAGACAGACCAAGCATTTTGTTACAACACCCTATTTTTCAACTATAATCCCCACAATAAGCCATGAATTTTCCGTGTGCTTATCATGTCACAGGGTCACCCAAATTTACAAATATAGTGATGGCTAATGCTGAAAAATATTGCCTGATCACATGTATGGTTGAATAAATCTGTACAAATGTTGTTTTTAAAATTCACTTAAAAACACTACTTGCTCGAATCAATACTTTACATATACACACAATCTCACTTTTATTGTATTTTTACAAGTGAAAAATGTGAATAGTGACTTTAATTCTTCGGTGTCCTTTTGTACTTGTGGAGACATATTGGTGATAACAATATATAATGCAATAAAAATATTTTAGAAATATTTTGATAACTACTTAGAAGATAACAGACTTGCGTAGACATTTGCAATTGTTTTATAGAACAGCCAAGAATATACTATTGTGTACAGTTACTCGGGATGTATGTTAAGATTGTGTGCATGTATGTCGACATGTACGCATTTCTCATTGAGATTCGAGAATTCGTTACTGTATATCACTAGGAATACTGACATTGACATATATCTTAGCAAATATAATGTATCTGCACTCTTTGATAAACATCTCATATATATATATATGCTGTGTGTGTGTGTGTGTGTGTGTGTGTCTGTGTGTGTGTGTGCGCGCACACACAAGCAAGTACATTTTTGTTTCATTGTTAGTCTAGAAGACAAGTCGACCAAGGGATGATTAAAACGAAATGAAAGACACAATAAAACAGCCATCGTTATTTGCCTTTGAGACGATTTTCATAAGAGTAAGTAATTGCTTTTCAGGGAGCCGTTTGTAAACAAACTTATCTCGTTTCTCGGTAGTCGATGTAATAATGAAATCAACATCTTTTTAAAATTGATGTGCAAAAATGGCGGTAAAACTTACGAATGATTTGCTACCGACTGACAAAAGAACGACTGAATACATTTTATTTTGTCAAGTGAAGCTACCTACACACTTTGGGTAACACAACCGTTGAAACTGCTCATTTATATGATCGCTTTTATGTTTCTTGGTATTTATATCCTGAAGCTTTAGTTGTTTTTAACATTTTTTTCTGCTGATTTCGTGGCTCTTTAGATGTCTGCGTACACTGAACGGAATTTGCCATTTCCAACAAGTTGAGTTGCAAACGAAACATTCTGACTACCGTTCATATCTTGGTCGTTACATTGACATCGCCTCTGAAGCGAGGAATTATTATTTACAGTATTTAAATAAGTTTGATCGTCGTCCTCATCTTTGTTGTTTTATTCTCCTTCCTGAGACGAGTAGTTAATTACACTTGAATATTTATAGACAGTGCCGTTGTATATGGATGCTCACTCGATCGAATTACATCTGAGCATTGAAAAGTGATTGGAGTGGAACGCTGGAAATATTAATAGTTACTATAACATTTCGGCATTTGCTAGTAAATCGTGTTTCGGTATTACATTACTCCTAAGGTGTTAATATGCCGTTAAACAAAGCAAATTAAACAAATTATGCTGAAGTATTTTCAGCGTATTTCTTGTAACATTTCCCAAACCGCAATTTGAAGAATCATGCTATCTATCCAAAATTTGAATCTCCATTCATGAATTCAAACACCCATTCTTTCATAACACACGGCACACGTACATTTTGTAATGACAGAAGTACGCAGGTGTAGGCTTTAAGAAAGCTTTATTGAACTGAGAATATTTATTTCTGTAAGGATTCACAGAAAATGTGGCACAAGGCCTAAAAAGGGGAGATGGGGAAAAAGACGGTCATCATCTGTCTTATTTTTAAAACCTAGCTAGCCACAACCACTGAACCAATCATACAAAATATTCCTACCACCAAAACAACACATTCTTACTACATCCACCAAAATACATGCTTTATTCAACTGAGGATACAAGGTTCGCGTATAGTGTCCTCTTATAGTCCCAGTAAACAGAAATGGGTCTCAAAGAGGAGAGTAACGAAACAAGGGAAAACCACTCTTGATTATTTATAACTCATTTATAAATGATTCAGTTAAATCGATAAATTGCGTACCTCTTTACAAACCGTGATTTTGTAATGCACCTCTGAAAAAGAACGGAATTCATAAACAAAGAAAACTATTAAAAGCCCTGAGTGATACTAATGGTTGACTGAAAAAAAAAACGAAAGAAAGACAAATGAGACTGAAGCCTAAGGAGAAAAGAGTTCACTTATTACGTTTTTCGATTCTCCAGTCCAATCAAAATGTCTACGATTCAGACATAGTTTTAGAGAACAAAGAATAACAATCATAGAAGATAAAAATCCTATAAAATAAATCAAATTGCCATAATCTGTCATCATTAAATATCATACATAATGGAGAAGACGCCATGAAAGGAACGGCCAAGTTTGTGAAGAAGAATCCAAACCTCTCGAAATGTTCTTATTTCAAATAGATTAAAACCGGTCATGTAACTGGAAGCTTTGAAGATCAAAATCAGGACATAGTTTTAGTGATTTGTTGAAAAATCACGAATATTCTTAGAATCTGACATTTAATGACGCCTGAATATCGCGTGATCAACTGATTTATATTTCTAAAGGACTCCAATTGTTTTTAAACAGGTTTATTTATTTGTATTTATTCATGTCTGTCTGTTGGACTTTTTATTGCATCATCTTATTTATACAAGGGACTTACAAATTTTGGCCAGTGGATAGAACAAGTTTTATTTGCTTATCAGTTCTTAGTCTTTCTATTTCATGAAATCTAGATAAACGTTATTCATTTTAATAAGAAAAGAAGCGTCTTGTTTATGACAACGAATCAAATTATTCTATTTGTTCATATAGTTATTTATTATAAATGAACTCCTTTCTAAATATCTATGAGCAAGCATAAAGGACTTGAAGTTGTGCAATGGAATTGTGAGGTGAAATTGCAAGACAAGATAAAGATAAAAATGATCACGAGAAGAAGGCGGAAAGCTCTTGCAGTTTGAAATGCTTACAAGAATATGAAAGGGAGATGTAAAAGCGTCACCAACACGAATGGATGTGTATTGTTTCATCTTTACGGATTATCAACCTTTGTTTTGTGATGTCAACGTACACACGTTGCCACTTTTGTAATTTCAACGAACACGCATTGTCACCTTCGTAATTTTCGTTGTAGTAGAGCCTTTGTAATCGCAGATACAACTATATTAACGCCGTTGAACTATACTGATGTCAGGCGCCTTCGAATAACAGTCGCACTCATAGTACTTCCTCGGTAATATTCGCTCGAAAAGTAACCACCGAATAGTGATCAGTATAGAGAAATAGTATAGTTAATTGAATAGAGAATAGCGGTCCGAATAGTAATAGAATAGGAATACAGAAAGTTAGTCGTCAGCTACTTCCTACATATATGCATTTCCTCTATGGTCACATGGTCTAATTAATTCAATAATGGGATCGCCTGTGTTTGTTCTCTGGTGGTCTATGTTCAAACTCTAGTGTCGGCAGCGACACTTTATTCCTGTATAACACTTTGCAGCTTATTTGAAGACAGAAAAACTGACACGAATCCTACTAATTAACCCATAGCGGGAGGAAGAAGAGGTGGATTCATACCTTTCCCAAGGGTACCCGCGCCTGAGTGAATATAACGAACCCGATTAGAATTCGGTTTTCAGATTTCCAATTCCGAGATGTTATCCATTACACCTTTCGAATATTAAAACTTACAGAACCTGATATTCCCGTGCAGTCACCCATCTAGTTAATGACCAGGCTCGACGTTGCTTAATTTCGATGATCGTATTAAGAACGTAAGCCAATGAATGTGTAGAACGAAGACAACATATGACAGATTGGATGTAAATAACTTTAGTTGTTTAAAGTAACCGTTGTGTTATAATTTTAATATCCGGGTTAAAAAGTATTGACTATATTTCGAATAAAATATTAAATCACTTATTTTAATATAATAAAAGCAACAACAAAAAAACAGAAGATACAAACATAAACTATAACAGGGATAATTTTATTCCACTTTCAGATTCAAAATAAAGAATTAACGACCTCTCTAAAATACCTTTGTTTTGATTCACCAACAGTTATAGGGATAGAATGCTTGGACGTTAGCAAAGAATAGTCAAACGAAATAACGTAAAGATTAGAAGAAAAAAATTCTGAGATTCAACACTAATGCTTACCTGTTTCAATCAAATTTGTAAATGTATCTTGTGGCAAAGTTTTCTGTTTCTACTCAGCATTAATTGTGTTCGAATGTTGCTGATTGGAAATGTTTTAACCTTAGGCGATTTTGCATTACCGAAAGAGCATGGCGACGAAGCAACTGCTATTTTTTTTTCTTTAGAAATCATTAAGAAAAATACATAGAATAATGACTAGTTTTTGTCGGATAATCTTTATTTAGGATCTGAATAGGATTAAAACCTGGGTATTCTCCCTTGCTTCTTACGTTTATAACCAGAAATTACTTTCTGACATGTATAGTGTATTTTCCGATACTGGACACTTCAACCGACGTATAATTGTAAGTTAAGAAAACAGGCTGTGATAAAGAATAGGACAAACTTCACAAGACAATGAGTTTTAAAGAATACTTCAGAAGTAGGAGAAAGTCGTGAAAAGGCTTGGTTCCACTTTAAAGGATAACTACAAAATCAGAACTACATACATGTGCAGAGAAAACAAAAACAAATATGAAGGAAAAGCGAAGCAAAAAAAGTTTATATAAATTCTTAGATTAAAATGTTTAAAACAATGAAACTGCTGTTCTACTCAAAATGTTTCGTTTGAATCTTTTGTCTTTTTTTGATAAATTTCATCTTGGTTTCATTCCATTTTTCAACCTCCTTTTTCCCTAATTTTTTCTCGGGCAATACGATTGTTTTCCCATTTTTCTTATTGACAATTTTTCGGTCTCGTATAGAGATATATTCGTATTTATAATTTGAGAATATCATAGAATTTACAAGAGCACACTTTCATTAATTACGAAAAAAAAGCAGAAGGAATTGACATAATGTAAAAGAAAATCTTTACAAAGATAAATTAAGATTATACCAAATCGATAAATGATTAAGATGATTAATTCTTGATTTCTTTTTATGAGCTGTATCTCTTCAAGACGTAGGCGATCATGGCTCTCCACTTCCCCCCCTATCCCTTGTAGCTTTCAATAAGTTTCGTCCCTCTGCCACCTCGCCAGACCACGTTCTGTCATCCACTTAAGCCCGCCAGGTATGTTATGCGTTGCTTTCCCTCGTCTCTCTTTTCCTCTATTCGACCTGTGAGTATCTCCCTTCTCATTACGTGTCCCAGAAATTTCAGCTGCTACTTCCTGATAAATATAAGCTTCTTCCTTGTTTGCATCCTCTCCAGAACCTCATCTTTGCTCACATGCTCGGTCCATGATATCCTCAGCATCCTTCTGTAGAAGGATACCTCCGTTACCTCGAGTCTCTTCATCTTTGAGGAGACCGTCCAACATTTGCTGCCGTTGATTAAGACGATTAAATATAATCTGCAAATGGCAATACTTGGATTACATAACTTTAAAAAAGACAACAGCATTTATAGTTGGAATAAAAGTCAGAAAACCAAATTTTATGTCAATAAGGACAGAAGAATTTTTGAAATTTCTGTTTCAACAACTGTGAGAATGAAAATAAAAAGTGAGACAGACATTTTCTCGAGTGTTCTAGAAATTGATGGATTTGACTCTTAGTAATTGTAATTTTTTGGAAAAAACAGAAAATACCTTTGCCTTAAATTAGAATCATTACAGAATAAAATGTGGAAATGTAGAGTTTGGCAAGGATATTGGTTAAAGAACTGCTATTTGGAAAAGACGTTATATTTCTGTGAATTTTGTTAGATGTTTCTAAAGTAAGCACAGGAATAAGAAAAACGTTAGTAATCGTAAACATCTCTGCCCTATGAACGATGTTACTTTCAGATACATATTAAAATACATATTTTGTATTAAGTCGGTCTCTTTTTTTTTTGTACGAGGCTTAAATAATTACGAGTTGTTACATTTTCGTGTGATATCGTCTCTATCATTAAACGTCCGATGACCACCAAAGTAAATTTTTAGAAAGTTAAAACCTTTTGTTTGTGTGATGCGAAACGGTATGTTTTAAGTTGTACGCAACCGCATCTGAATGGAATTAAAAAAAAAACAACAACAAACAAACTTCGTAACGTGCAAAAAAGGTGTTACGTGAGAAACAGGGTAAAAGCAAAGCTTTGGTCCAGTTTCATGTGTATTTATCGCAAGCCAACTACATTTTCCCTCTATTTCAACCATCACCGGTTTCTACATGACGTTACGACGATAATAGATAGGCAGATATATACAGGTATATTCATACATTTTCTCTGTTTTTTTTTTTTTAAGTTTTTTTTTTTACAAAAATGTTAAAATCACACTAGCAAAATGACAAAAACATTGGCGAAAGAAAACAAACCTAACGGGCCACATGGACGAGACTAAATATTCGATGCCACAATAACCGCCGCCTCAATGTCGTTTTCGAACAGCGGACTTACTTTGAGAAAATAGATTTTGCAAACTGCTCACATTGGGGAATATCCTAAAATAAGTGCTTCTTTTTACAAACGAATATTGAAGTCAATGTTCGATAAAAGGACAAGAAAACGAATTTTATTTTTGTGATTGGACCCTGGGAGATGAATCGACGTCGAAAATGTTTTGTTTGTCGAATGAACTAAGCAAAATGTCTGATCTTAAAAACACAATCTAAATACTGATCTATAAATATTTTATGAGAAACTAAACTGCGTTTTACTCTTGAGTAGTGGGTGGAGTGTCCTTGTGTTTACCGTTAAACGTACTGACTCTGGTTGATAATTAATTAAGCATACAAGTAGCTGGGAAATAATTGGTTCAATCTTGAGTGATAAATGGAAACAAAAATCAAGATGTATAGCTTCCAGAAATACGAAACGCCGTCAAAAATAGTTTACAAATAGTAAAAGGAAACAAAATGACAATAAGAACATCAATTCCTTCCAAAAATTGTTTTTAATTTTATTTTTAATTTCATTTTTTTTTTTTGCGATTGTAAAATTCTAAAAAGAAACCCTTTTTGGTAATCCTATATGGAGTTTTTTTCTGTTTCCACAAATACATTTTTTCGTTTTTATTTTTCCTGCCCCGAAATATTATCAGTACGAGGCAATCAATTTATATTTAAAATAATATTTAATTTTTCAAATACCGAAACCCTTTTCCTGTTTTGAATGCATCTCCGAGTCCTTGTTGAAGAAGAATTATTGTCCACCCTCCAACCTCAATTTCGCTCTCTTTCTCTGTCTCTCTCTCTTTCGCTGTCTCTCTCTCTCCCTGTCTCTCTGTCTTTTTTCTCTCTCTCCCTGTCTCTCTGTCTTTTTTCTCTCTCTCCCTGCCTCTCTGTCTTTTTTCTCTCTCTCCCTGCTTCTCTGTCTTTTCTTTTCTCTCTTCCTGCCTCTCTGTCTTTTTCTCTTTCTGTCTTTTTTCCCTTTCCCTCTCCTTTTTCTTTCCCTCTCTTTTTTCTTTCCCTCTCTCTCACGAGAGGGACGTGGCGTGTCTCTCACTGGTCTGTGGCTATTATCATGGAAAGTGCTTGGACAAACTACATTCCTTCATTCCACCACCTCTGACCTTCACGGCTAGGACCCGCCATACTACTTACATAGTAGCAAAACCACCCACATTCCATCCGTATTCCATTGGTGAGAGATAAGTCACACTCAAACCGATTCTTCCCGCGGACCTTTGGAACAGACTCCCAAGAGAATGTTTCCCCGACCACTACAATCTTAACCTGTTCAAATCTAGTGTTAACCATTGTCTTTCCATCCTATCCATATAAGTTACCCTTTAACATAATTCTCTACCTCGAGTGGGCCAAGGATGACGCTTAATGTAAAAAAACTATTTTATAAATAAGACGTAATATGATCATACTAGACGAATAAATACTCATCATCAATTTTATTAAATACAATGTCATTAAAAAGACATTAAATATTGTCAAAAATAAAATTCGTTCAAGATAAAATTATTTTAATTATTCATAAAATATATTTTTAGATCAAGATAATCTGCTTCACTGTACCTGTGAGTTGTAAATATTTAAACGTTAAGTTTAGCTTAAAGATTTAAATTGCTCACGTCATGGTGCACAGTAATAATGGCATATGTAGAAATTGCACAAAGGGAAAACCGAGAGGTGGGGGTGAAATAAAATGTATAAACATTGAACCAGTAACTCTCTAATAAAACGACGGTTGACTCCTGGTTCAGTTGTCGTCTGGTGCTCTATCACAACTCCATCATGGAAGTTACAGCAAGTAATAACGGAAGAGATTTGCTTGCAAAGGTCCATATATTCAAAAGAGATTGCAAGGTCGACTACTATCAGATGGAGATGTATTAAGATAACATCATTTTGTAAAGGTACAATGACCACCAGCCTTGATATGACTAATCCTGTAGCAGCTAAAAACCACAAACATACTACTGATTATGCAGCAATTGCATCCACGAAATGCATCAATACTTTTTTGCGTTGTGCCATTTTTTCCTATTTTCCCACTTGTGCCATTTTTATCTGTGCCGTTTTTACCTAAATTAATCAAGAATAACAATATGGCGGAGGTGAAAGAGTTCTCTTGGTTTGGTTTGGATTGTTTTACGGCATATCAACCTCAATGGGTCATTTAATGCCGAAAAAGAACTTTTATTTCTGGTAATATTTTTTCTTCCAGAATGTATAGCTGGTAACGACTTTTTTCCTCAAAAATGTATAGCTGGTAATATTATTTGTTTCAAAAACGTATAGTTGGTAATATTATTTTTCCAAAACATACAGCTGGTAATATTATTTTTCCAAAATGTATAGCTGGCAATATTATTTTTTTCCAAAGACGTATAGCTGGTAATATTATTTTTTCCAAAAATGTTTAGCTGGTAATTTTTTTCAAATATGTATAGCCGGCAACGCTATTCTTTCAAAAAAAAAATAGCCGGTAATATTTTTTCAAAATTATTCATCTGGCAACATTATTTTTCCAAAAATGTATTATCAGAGGCCCTGCTGTTGGACGTAGTTTATCGTCATACCCAGGACGCGGATGTAGTTTATCGTCATACCCTGGATGTGGCCAAACCTTGGGAGTTAACTATATGCCCATAACTGGGACCCTAACAGGTGCTACCACCTCGAGTCAGGGTGGACCTGGGAACACCAGCAATTAAGAGGTGGTTCCACGCTCTTCAAAACCTCCTGATCAGAGGCCTTGCTGTTGGGTGTAGTTTATCGTCTTGCCCAGGACTCGGATACAGTTTAACGTCATACCCAGGACCAAAAAAGAGTTCTCTAATTCAAAACAACGAATTGTAGACCCTTGTAATTCAGTCATGAGTTTTGGAGCAATAGCTCAGTTCAGTTCACATATATAGCTAGAAAAGAACTGTCACAATTTTCCTGGAAGATGTCGCAAGCATAATCAATCTCTGAGATTGCAAAGAAAGAATGTCTTAATGCATAAAGAGCCATTATTTTACGAATGTTTTTTTTTTTGTAAATCTGTTAGCACCCACTTATTTAATTTGATGAAATTTCGAGAAATCTTTCTTTAGTCGCTTTATGTTTATATAAGATGTAACTAGAAGTCCTTCGAGAATTTAAATCATCAATTTCTTTTTTTTTTAAATAGTTACGGAAATCTCCTCTGAATCGTAAAAAATGCAATAAAATTAAGATAATATTTAATTAGAAAAGATTTTAATTGCTTTTATGAATTGTATAAATTTCTATGAATAATGAATTTTAACAAAAATTGTTTTCATTTTTTTAAAAATTACTTAGAATAATTTATAACGATTTAAATCTTTTAAAATTTTGTATTAATTTGGGTCGGTTATGTGATTTTAAGTACAAAGATATACTTGCTTATCGTAAAGCTTACCACAATTCAGGGATAGCAAGTAATTTAAAAATTATTTTGAATTTTTTTTTACGTGTATAAATGTGCCGATTTATTTATTTTTTTATTTTTTAATATGAATGTCCATACAGGACATTATCAAAAAATAACAGCGGTAACTATGATGAATTTAAAGCCAAAGTAACTAAAATTCAATAAAACATTTTCTTATATTTTCAAGATTAGTGGGTAGTAAAAAAAAATCATAAACTCACTCACGTTATATTCAAGTAACTTTTGCACACATGTCCTCGCTGCGTAGAAAAAATAGTTAAATTTCCGGCTGTCAAAGCTTTCAGAGTGTCAAAGCTTTCAACACCTCATAAAAATCACTTACCTCCGTAGAAAAAATAGTTAAATTTCCGGTTGTCAAAGCTTTTAGAGTGTCAAAGCTTTCAACACCTCATAAAAAACACTTACCTCCTTAGAAAAAATAGTTAAATTCCCGACTGTCAAAGCTTTCAGAGTGTCAAAGCTTTCAACAGCTTATAAAAAACACTTACTTCCGTAGAAGAAATAGTTAAATTTCCGGCTGTCAAAGCTTTCAGAGTGTCAAAGCTTTCAACACCTCATAAAAAACACTTACCTCCGTAGAAAAAATAGTTAAATTTCCGGTTGTCAAAGCTTTCAGAGTGTCAAAGCTTTCAACAGCTCATAAAAAACACTTACTTCCGTAGAAGAAATAGTTAAATTTCCGGCTGTCAAAGCTTTCAGAGTGTCAAAGCTTTCAACACCTCATAAAAAACACTTACCTCCGGGTTAAAAATGGACTTCTGCGATATGTAAAACGAAAAGTAATATTTGTTTCAAATGCGATTAATTCAACTTTAAATCTACTAATATTGCTTAAATAAAGTTTGAAAAGTATATATATTTTTAAAGTTTTAATATAGGGAATTACATTGTGCTGAGAGATAGCAAAAATCGGTGACTTTTAGCGATTTTCAAAACAAGACCTCCTTCCAATCAATTTAAAATCATTTTGAAACGTATTTTGCTTATCGGAAATATTAAATTTTAATCTATTAGCTTGAAATTAAAACTAAGATAAAAGTTTCAAGAAAGATTTTTCATTATTAGAAATTTATTTTAAATCATAGGTATCGCATTTCTTTGGAGTTCTATATACCTACACAAATATGTGTAGACATTATTTTCATTCGGACTAATGTCGTTACAAAGCGTTTTGTCTGTCCATATCTAAGAATATCTCGTTTTTTCCCTTTTATTACGAGACGAGAAATCCTTAGGAACGGACGAGAAAAATCTTGACAGACAATTGACAAATGCCGGGTAGCAAAACGACTGAAATTTTGTGATAATCACAACTAAGAGAAGGACATTAATTCGGCAGTAAATAATTTTTATGTATATTCTTATTGTATGATGTGAACGTACTTGTATGTATCTAGAGGGATTGAGTAAACAATTGAATTTACATCAAAATACTTTTGGTTACAATGAACACAAAATAGAAATACTACTACATACACCGTGGAGTAATGGATAGCGGTTCTGATTGAGGAATCGGAGAGCCGAGTTCGAATTTCAGTCAAATCCCTTACATTCACTTACGTGCTAATACCCTTAGGAAATATATGAATCCTCTTCTTCTCCCCCCCAGCTATGGGTAAATATCAGGACAGATCGGGTTATATAGCCCTGGCCTACCGCAGAAAGAAATGACAACCTACTGAGGGAAAAAATCCGCCTCGTCAGTCATGTATCGAAAGATACATGATCGCCTAAGCTTGTATCACGCATGGCACATAACTGACTGACTACATAATTAGACTAATATGCAACATATCAAATGGAGATATATATATATATATATATATATATTGAATTTTCTTTTTGAACTTTATATATGTATATGCACCATTGTGCAAATTTATTGAAACCTCTTTAGTTTCCTTTCTTTCACCATACGGTCAGTTTTAGACCCACTGGAGTGACAGGGTGGAATCGATTTCTATTTTTTCCTCAGATGAGGCAATTTGCAGTGGTGTACAGTAATATGAATCTATTTTCGGGGTGTATGATGAACTTGTTTGGTCTTGAAAAATATTGCGTCATCCGTGATTGCATCAGACTTTTTATCACTCTTAGACACTATTGTCTCGAATGTCGATTAATTGTCCTACGGCCAATGCCTGCGATGAACGTTACTCCAAGGAAGCGTACGGAAATCGTTACGCTGCACGAACACACTGGCAAACCTTGCCAGTGATCAAATCAAAGTACTATAGACTGGCCCGGAAAACTCTCGTGATTTAAATCCAATCGAGAATTTGTGGTCAATCTGCAAGGAACGACTTCGTGGAATTGGCATACGAAGTACTAACATGTGTACTGAGTCATGTTACATTGGGAAAATGCGAAAAAAATTAAATAACGTAATTATTATTTTTGTTTCAGTTAATTTGCATAAGGCTCCATATATATATATATATATATATATATATATATATATATATATATATATATATATATATAAATGGTGTTCATATATTGCAAGGAGTATCATTCTTGTCTTTAATCTTTATATACCTAAGTGGGGTTTAGGAGAAAATACTTCAACACCTTTTCATTATTTCTGCACTTAAAACATGAAATAATATAACAGTAGCATATATATATATATATATATATATATATATATATATATATATATATATATATATATCCATTCAATATCTTCAAGATAAACACATGTTAAATTTGATAATTTTTCTGTAATTTACTTTCTGTATATTTATCATAAATTCATACCCCCGGCAGAAAAGGCGAAAAAGAAACGTGGAACGAAATTATTTCAATATACACTTTACAACCAAACCCCAGGTGTGCAACATAACACGCTTCTTTAGATGATTCCCGAACATCCTTTACCATGATACGATATTGTAAAAAATTCAATCTGATTTAAGAATTAATGAAGTCGGTGTGCTGATTAAGCAATAACACGTGATTTGTCCCTTTTACTCACTCCAATATTTCTTCCGTTAGTGTGGTGCGTACTCCATCGCTCTGAGTTCGATATCTTACATTCTCATGTGATTTATGAGAGACTTGTCAAATCATTCCTGGGAAGGTTGATTTTATATTCATCTCGTCCCCACGTTTACAATACCAGATGCTGGTATGAGATCACATAATTCTATATTCGGTGACTTGAAGTAACCCCAGGTTAACCCTGCACTAGCTTTCCATAGACGGTCTGGTATGGAATTTGAGAGTAGTGTCTATTCTAGCATGATACTACATTAACATATTTGGCTAATAATTGTGTACAGTTTATATATATCTATATGCTATAGAACTCTGACAACCGGACTAAAAAGGCCTTCCGGATATAAGGAATTTGTTACTTAGTCCAGATATGAGGGATTATATTTAGATTAAAATAAAAGAACTGAAATCAGGTTTAACATTTATTTTCAATGTTTTATAGTAAACCAAACAAGCTAATGGTGAGTGAAATATAATGGAATTGATTTTAAGGTAAAAGAAATAAATTATGTAATGTTAATGAAAATTTATTAAATTAAATATGCCACGTATGCAAAAGAAATAATGTAACGAGGATTTTTTTAATCGATGTTGCATGATGCTTCTTTCTCTTCTAATGTCATTCTCAACTTTTTCCGCATTTTGTTTTGCTTTTGTTCTTGAAATTTTTAAACGTAGGGCACTTTTTAACTCTACGTGCGTTATTTCAATCCTCATAGCTGAATGCTGGTTTTCTTTCCATAAAACTGACAACCTTTTCAATAGATTTTTCAATTTCAGTTGAGGTTTCATCACAATCATGCATTTTGTCCCTCTCTTGTTGAAGATGTGTCTCGTTGTCATCCTTTCCTCTTATTCCCATCATCTTTTTCACCAATACATGCCATTAGGGTGAAATAAGCATAAGCAATTATCCAAATAAATTTCCTGAAAAACGAAAATTTCAAATCAGATATATATCACCTAAATAGTTCAAACATACATATCAAAACAATGTGCGGATATGAGAGGTTCTTCACACACACACACACACACACACACACACACACACACACACACACACACACACACACGTGTGTGTTGTGTGTGTGTGTAGAACCATTCCATCGTCTCGTATGCACGAATTTGTCGTTGCTTGAAAATCTTCCATTTTAAAAAAACAGACTATCATTGTTGCTATATCCGTGTATTGTTTAATTTATTGTAATGTAATTGCCATCTTTGATTATGTAAGCCGAAAGCTTAGATAGGATTAAAAAACATGTATCAATAATGTGATTTTCTTTCGTCTTTCAACGATAATGTTATTAAACTTATCAGACGATATGAAAGGAATTTGCTTAAAATTAATAGACAAAACTTGCCTATATTATTTAATGAAACATGCACATATATATATATATATATATATATATATATATATATATATATATATATATATATATATATATATATTATCAGCTGTCATTGATATTCCGTCCTAGGTAAGACGATAAACTACGACCAACACCAAGGCGTCTGTTCAGGAGGTTTTGAGGATCATGAAACCACCTGCTGGTTTTCCCAGGTCCACCCTGACCCGGAGTGGTAGCACCTGTTGGGGTCCCAGCTATGTCCAAATAGTTAACCCCGAATCTGAGGTAAAAAGCAATATGAAAGTGTAAAAATAGGTTTTAATACAGGAAATACTTTGTAAAAAAATTATTACCAGAAATAAATTTCTGAAGGAAAAAAACTATTACCAGCAATATATTTTTTTTTAAATATTACTAGCGATACATTTTTTAGGAAAAAATATTACCAGAGAGATTTTTGACCAAAAAAAATATTACCAGTTAATGTCGGCATTAAATAACCCATTAAAACCAACACTATTTACATTATTCGGACTAATGTCCTCATCTTTGTCGCTATGTTTATTACAACGTTTCGGTCGGTGTACCCTCCGTCCTTCTTCAGGTGGATTGGAATGTCGAGCTGAACCCTTTATTTCGCTCACTGGGGTAGACTTTTCTAGTTATCTCATGTTAATTCCCCTCTCCAAGTTCTTCACCGCCTTAACCAGGTATTGAACTCACACTCTTTGGGTTCTGTCACTGGATCTAACTAACACCTTTATCTACTGTGCCATGTGCCCTTGAGGAGAGCTAATGTATGAATTTCTGGGTATTATAAACCTAATGTCTTCACCTAGATGTTTTTTACCAGTGCTCATATTGCAATTTTTGCTGTTGTCATTGCATTTCTTTTTACAAGACGAACCAAACCAAACTGACATTGATATTACTTTAAGTGAGATTTGTGTAAATTTTATATACACTGATTGTTTTTAATTTCACTTTCAAAATATCATCATTAAATTTCTATTCACCGAATATTTTTCTGAGATTGAAACGCCTAAACAATTATTATTGCTCGCAATGTATTACATCATTTTAGTTTCAGTGAATCGTGGTTTTTCTAAAAATAAACCAGTAATTTATAGATGTTCTCTACACCGAACAGTCAATATAGTAGTGGGCAGTCTTATTCTATCGGGAATATTTTTTTTCAATTAGTTTCTCGTTCTACTTCATCTGTTTTGGGAAACGTGTAACCGAAGTGTATTGAGTTTTACACAAAATAAAGCATTATACAAATGTTCATATTGTGTGTCTAATCATAAGAGTTTCAACTAGAGCCGCACTGCCATTCTTCAGAGAAATCCTTTTGGGATAGATTTATTAGATTCCACTGTGCACAATAAATATTCCAGGCTACGTAGAATGGTCTGATTATGTAAGGATCATGAATATGCCCTCTTCTTTGGTTGGGGAATTTTCGAAAATCGTGACGTTCTTTAATAAGAGTAAATTTTTTTTTTGTCGATCATTTTGCACATGCACGCGTGTTGGGGCAGCCATTGAGTATTGAACACATGTGCTTGTAGACAAATGAAGACAAATAGCAGTTGCATTTGCCACAGTTACCAACCCACATCATCGGCCACGTCGGCTCCTTCACACTGTATACGCGTGACATCTGTCCTCAGGAACTGTGCAAAGAATCGAAATTGATTTCCCTCCCTAATATCTCGTAATAATTCAATAGTCCACGTAAAAAAAACAAAAAAATATCTGTGAGTTAGTTTTCGACAATGCAGGTCATGATGGTACGACGCATTCAGATTTTGAGTACTTACTAATGCGACTTTCTTTTTCCCCTTCTACAACTAATGCCATTATTTTTAAAGCGACCAAAAGGCAGAGACAGCACTAACATTTTTAAATCGCATAGAATATTCAAAGTGACACGCCATGTGCCTTTCATCAAGTATGACTTTACTTATATTATTTACATTATTCGGACTGTTATCCTCATCTTCATTATCATATTCACAAGGTTTCGACTGTTGTACGCTCCGGCATTCTTCAGGTGATTGGATCTCTGAGATAAGATATTATTATTACTTGCATTATTTACATTATTCGGACTGTTGTCCTCATCTTCATTGTCATATTCACAACGTTTCGGCTGTTGTACACTCCAGCCCGCTTCAGGTGATTGGAATTTCGAACCGAACCTTCTATTTCGTCCACCGGGGTAGATTTTTCTAGTTCCACGTGCTGTGTCCTAGTGGATAAAGACGTTGGTTAGATCCAGTGACTAGACCCAAAGAGTTGTGAGTTCAATACCAGGCCACAACAGTGGTGAACAAAAAATTTGGAGAGTTGAGCTAAAAGGAAATAACTGAGACATCTAGAAAATGCATGGCATGTGGAACTAGAAAAATCTACCCCGGTGGACGAAATAAAGGGTTTGGTTCAAAATTTCAATCACCTGACGAATGTCAACGCGTACAACGGCCGAAACGTTGTGAATATGGCAATGAAGATGAGGTTAACAATTCGAATAATGTAAATAATGCAAGTCATCATAATACCTCATCTCAGAGATATAGACAGAAGTATCACTTTCTTTCGCATATTAGTTTGGATATTAGTAGATTAGAAACGAAAAATACTGTTTTGCATTAAAAATATTAAGAATAAATTCGTTGTAATGGGATTGAAAGGCAGAAAGGGTAATGTACAATGTCGGATTTTATTATGCAAGTTGTTCTTTTTAAAATAAAACTGCCATTAAGCAATTGATATTAGTAAAATATTCAGGTTATATTTTATAAGCAATATATTTTGAGTTTTAATAAAATAATATTAATGTTTAATACAAATATTTATAATAGCTTTTGCTCTGTTATACGTAATGCAGTAAATAACTACGGCATACATTATTAAAATAAATCCCAAACATATAGATTCCAAATATTAACACCATATGCAGTATATCTTAGTGATTTATTATTTTACACGTGAATAAAAGTTTCTTGATAGTCTATAGCCTTCACGAATTTTGTTGTTTTTAAAGATTTCTATTTTAACCATTGCAGTAGTTTTTACTATTTCCTAGAGACATTTACTAAAACATTCTTTGCATTCTCATATACAACTTATTTAAAGATGTACTACTGGATTGTGAAGATCGGTTATCAAGCAAGATATCACGTATTATTCATAAAATTGGGTTTAAACAGAATGTAATCATAAATAAATTAGTATATACAAATTTCAATACTTAAACAGAGTACAGAAAAATTATTTCATGATGACATGAATCTACGGGCTCGGAACGTCCCACGTTAGAAATTGGACTTGTGACACATTTTGCCTTGTGTGGAGTTTGGTAAATAGTCACTGAAAGTGAACTTATCGATTGTTCTTTAAGTGCAGCGTTGTGTGAATGTGACATTTCATCCTCAAATAATGATTATTTAAATTCGTTATTAGGTCCATGTATACAACTGCATTGTTTTAGTATACTTGAGTATAGTGCAACATTTTACTTTTTGTACGCAAAAAATATAGGGGGCGAACTATACACAGGAAATTTTGAAATGGGTAAAATTATGTCTTTTAAGTGTCATAGGACATGAGGTTCTGCTCTTCATGTAGCGACAAAAGGGAAGAAATATCAAATATTTTATACTAAGTGGTTTTTCTCACCATTTTGCGTAACTTTGTACAAAATTAATTAATACTATTTATTTTCAATGTTAGGATGCTTGTCTCCGTTGGTAGTTGCATAATTAAAAAAAAATAGGGGTTCCACACACACACACACACACACACACACACACACACATATATATATATATATATATATATATATGTTTGTGTGTGTCTATGTAGAACTCTTCCAGCGTTTCGTATGCACGAGTTTGTCGTTGCTTGGAAATCTCCCATGCAAACAAAACAGACTATCATTGTTGCTATGTACGTGTATTGTTTAATTTATTGTAATGTAATTGTCATCTTTGATGGCTTTTGTAAGCCGAAAGCTTAGATAGGATTAAAAAAAAATGTAGTTCCAACGAATGATTTATTTTACGGAAATATTTCGAGCAGCAGTTGCCAGTCTTGACCACTCCTTAATTTGAGTAAAGCAGTGCAAAGAAACTAGAAACTTGCTCTTACTTTGTAAACGTCATCAACTCGGTTTTTTTCCTTGGTTTGAATTCTTAAGCGTTTCTAGTTTCTGTGCACTGTTTTTACATAAATTAAGGAAGTGACCAACACTAGCAACTGCTAGTCAAAATATTTCCATAAAATAAATTATTCGTTGGAACTACAAGTATTTTTCATTTAATTATACTATTTATTTTCTATAGAATATGTCCAAGATGATGCCCAGTATTGCAATATTTGACTATGGTAGGCCTACTAGTATTTCCGAGAAGCTGGGTCATATTATAAACGAGCTCTATAAAAAATAAATCAGATTTTTCACACAAAAAATCAGGGGTGCAGTATTTATGAAATATCAATAGACACGAGTGTATCCATTATTTGTTGGAAATCAGATTTTATCAGCGGTTCTAATCTCGATATTCTGTTAGAGTACAGTTGAAATTATTTAATAGTAAAACTTGTAGTTCCAACGAATGATTATTTAATGGAAATATTTCGACTAGCTGTTGCTTGCCTTTAATTTGAGTAAAAACAGTACAAAGAAAGTAGAAACGCTTAAGAATTCAAATCAAGGAAAAAAAACTAAATCATTCGTTTGAACTACAAGTTTTTCTTTTAATTCGGCAAACTTTGATAAGGATAAGGCATGGACCTCGCTAAAAAAAGCATATGCCCTTAATTTGTAAATGTCATCAACTCGTTTTTTTTCCTTGATTTTAATTCTTAATCGTTTCGAGTTTCTTTGCACTGTTTTTACACAAATTAAAGGAGTGACCAAAACAAGCAACATCTAGTTGAAATATTCCCAGGAAATAATTCATTCGTTGGAACTACAAATTTTTCTTTTAATTATGCAACTACCAACGGAAACAAGCACCTTAACTTTAAAATTGAAATTAGTTTAATATATACCTTATCGCCATTAAGTGTTTTATCAAAATTGTTCGTTCAGATATGGCACTTAATAATCATCGTCAGTTCCATGAAAGCTCATCACCTGACTAGTCCCAGCCGCTTATCTGGGTTGAAAGCTGTCGATGTGGTGTGTGTCTTGAGCAAATAAAGCTGGTGAAATCCATCCCTCTCCGGGTCAAACCACAACCGATGTTTTCCAGTTTGAAGTCTTGACTTGGTCACAGACGTGATACAAAAACTTCAAACTTTATAATTATTCACTGGGTATGAAAACCTAAGTTTAGTGTTAATCCGTACGTAACAAAAACATATGTAAATTTTAGTCATGTTTTGCGGTTCTCAAATATCTGAACTTCATCGTCTGTGGTTCTTACATTAAGCAAGTTTAGTCACCGCTGGTCTGGAAAGAACTTAACTCAATGATGCCATATCATAATCACACTGGCTATATATGGGACTACATTTAATGATGCCATATCATAATCACACAGGCTATATATGGAACTGCACTCAATGATGTCATATCATAATCACACTGGCTATATGTTGTGACGAAGTAATGGTTAAGAAATAACAAATCAAGAGGTTGCAGATAAATTGTGTATTGAACAGTACATACAACAGAAGTGTGTTACACGACTTGGGAGTGTGTGTCGGTTAACCAGCATTCAGTCTATATCACTGTTCCCTTGATGCCTTCTTTCCCTACTAAATTTATAGTAAGTGGAAGAGTCCACAATAGCCTTATTAGAGGGAAGACACCACAACACTATATATAGAACTTCACTCAATGATGCCATATCATAATCACATTGGCTATATATGGAACGGAGTATACTCTATTGCGCTAAAAGAGTTGTTAACCCTACAAGAACGTTCATTCGCAA
Source organism: Acanthosepion esculentum (assembly GCA_964036315.1). NCBI lineage: Eukaryota > Metazoa > Mollusca > Cephalopoda > Sepiida > Sepiidae > Acanthosepion > Acanthosepion esculentum. The sequence continues at coordinate 27,938,793 of OZ038495.1, read as the reverse complement.
TTCCACAATTCGTGTTTTTAATTCGTTTGTGTCTTGCCACCTTCGTCACCAGAAAAAACTGCTAGAAAAAGCAGTTCGATTACCCGACCATGAGGCAGATAGTATTGGGTTATGGATTACCAGTAGCACCCGTAGAGTGACCAGACTTATTCATCAATGCAATTTACCTATGGTTAGAAATATAGGACGGTTTATTTTAGTTTGGGTTAAGGCATATCAAGCTTTTCCAGTTTTTTTTTAATACCGAATTCTGCCATGTTGATAAAAAATAGAATACTGGAAGTAGGTTTGGTTTGCACCCGAGTCAAAAATGTTAGACACAAATTTAGGGTATGGGCAGGCAGTGCTTTTTGTGATAATTTAAATTTTCATAATGTAAGACTTTGCTCAGATAATGTAGGCTTATTCACTTTTTTCTTTCCTTCATTATAATGCAAGATTTAAAACGATCTCACGTAAATTTAGCAGTTGATTTCATTATACCTTCAATCTGATACATTTGGGAACTAAATGAACTCAAAATTATTTGTTGCTGCTATAACATGGTTCTAACAATGTAAAAACATAACCCTGAAGTTAAATGATGTCCACTCTTTTAGTAATCCTAACTTTCCTCATGACTTGTTAGCAAAGCTGAATTGAAGCTGAATTGGTTTATTTTTAAATTCCTTTCTTTCTTTGCTCGATGGCGTATTGGTTTGAATAATCATAAAAGAGAGGCCAATCCCATTCCTACGGGAGAATCTCTAGCCAAGGTGAATATAAAAAAGAAAACCTATTTCTCATGGCTATTTCAACTTGTTTTACTTTTCTTAATAACGACCCTGTTCAGTATTACCTTGCGGAATTGCAAAGACGGATATAAATTCTCCATTTCTTCAGAAAGATGTACATGAAGGATATGGAATTGTTTGCCAATAATAAAAACGAATAATACGAAATACTTCTTCGAATAGACAAGGATTTTAGTTAAGATATCGGAACGGAATTCAGACTCGAGAAATATAGTATGTTTGGAATGCAGAAAGGAAATAAATCTCAGCATAAAAAATTCCATTCCCGGAAAAGAGTCCAATATTTTTAATACTGGAAAGATATTAAAAAGAATGAAATATAAAAATATATTTAAAAAGCTTAAAGGACTAATGATGATTTTGGAGGTAAGATACAACAGTACAAACATTATGAACGATTATAGCATAGGGTCAGGACCTCCTATAAGATATGAAGATGCATTAAAAGTCACGTTAAACATTATACAGGCTGATAAAAAAACTCATCTAGATTGAAGATTTTACCGATTAATTTAATTAAGGACGATAGACGGAAGAGTTAAACTATTCAAAAGCTGCAGCAAAACATACCAAAGGAGAAATGCTGGATACGATAGCAAAACTTAGATCCATATATAATTTTTCATAGGAAGAGAATAGAATTTGCAGACAAAATGACATGAACCCGTTGCTGGTCAGATGAAATGTAAGCAAGGACATGGGATATGTTTACAATAGCTCTGAACAAGAGCATTGGAACACACTTTATTAGCGCTAATCAAATGTTATCATCTATCATAGAAAAATACATGCAGTTAGGTCAACAGGATTTCAAAAACAGATGCAACTGTAGAGGAATGATGACCCGCTGGAACTGCCCACGCAATCCAATAATATAGGTACAAACCTTGAGAAAAGTTACACTTTTATGGGATTTCAAATGTAAAGATAAGTCATATGGCAAAGTTGAAAAATATAGGGTTCGTAAGGACAAATCATTTTTACCATAAAAAGATAGAAGTGATCAACAATGAACACAATAGACTAATCCTAAAACGTGAACTCTGAAAACCGATTCTACTTTCAACGCCCATAATGAGTACATTAGTGTCACTTCGTGAAGAGTTTTTGTTGCAACTCGTCAGAAATAGAAATGGATACTTCAAGTTTTCCTTCTCTTTCAAGCTTCTCTTTAGACATGTGCCGGAGATTATAGTTGTTATCGCCATCAACTAAGATAACTTGTTCCATTGCTAACTTCAAACTTAGAAAAGTATTGTTAAGCTTCGACTCCTGAAGTTTATTGAAGCTTTCTTCCACTGCTTCAATGAGCTGGTCAACATTATTTAGAGCTTACTGGTGCTGAATTGATTGAATTGCATTCAAATAACCCAGATCAAGAGAATTGAGATCAGGACTTTTTGGAGGCTGGCAAACTAACTCAATTTGAAAACCCACACGTTCTGCAGCTACGTTTAATTCATCTGCAACCTGTTTTATTGCACCACCCTTCAGGACACGATCTGTGGCTTATTGAAATCAGTTATAATATTAAGAACGCAGCATATTGAGGAGTTATAGGCTCTCGATATCTACGGGAGGTAAAATTCAAAGTATTTCAAGAGATGAAAATGGGAAAAACAAAATTCCTTTAAGAATGTAAATGACATGTGGAAAGTATTGCAGAAAGTCATAGACATAGTGACAACGTCTAAAAATGCAAACATTGCCGCTCATGATAGATATATCTGCCTTGGTAAAAAGTTTCTATTTTTGTCCTTGGATGGAGGAACAGAAGATAATAAAATTTCTTAAATGTAAAAATGCGACTCATCTGCAAAGCCTGATGTCCAGCCAATACGATTACGCATGACTGAACGTTTTAAAATGGTACAAACCTGTGCTAAATAATCGACAAATAAGAGTCGAATAAAGTGCATAAAGTTTAGGAAATTGTCAGAGAAAGCGAATCCCAGCGGGTATTTCAAATTGGACCAAGCAAGCCGTCGGTCGTGGTGCGGTGCGTTGCTGCCGTCGTTTCGGGATGGAACACGCAGCGGGCGGCACACGACCGACGTCGCGCGCGCAGCAGGCGTTGCGGCGCGCCGCCGGTCTGCAACGCGACCGATCAAAGTCGGGTTATTGGCGGGTGTTACTGTGACTGACTGAAGTTGCAGGGAAGCAGCTAGTAGCCTTAACATTAAGAAAGATTTCTATCCAAACACTTGAAACTTTTACTTTTTTTTTCCATCTCAAAAATTCCCGAATTAGATTCTGAAATTAAATAAAATGTGAACATTGATTTCAGTGACCGGAAAAAAATGAAGGGAATGCCTAAAGGGAGAATCAACTATTTTAAAACGGGTTGGAAATAGAAATTTTATTGAATTACAGTTTACTAATGCGCGCAAAAGATTTAACCGTCTGTATTTACATTAATACTGTTTTCAATAACGCTGGCAAAACTAAAAGAACTTGGAAAATATACAAGTAGAAATCCCCGGTATGAGTAGCTACAAGAAATATAGATTGTTAGGTAGCAATAATTCTATTGATATACAGTGAATGGCTGAGAGTCTAGAACACTGGCGTTTCCAATCATAAGATCTCGTTTCTAATCTGGTCAATTTGTTGGTAATATCGGCCTGGAAAGATTTTACCAGTGTGCGGTATGTTTGGAGGAATTGCCTGAAAAGCATACTCCACGGGCTGAGCCTAGGCTTGTGAAGGAAATTGGACGGACTGACATACTCGGAAACGAACAGCCAGCCATTTACATTCAAATAATAAACAAATCATACGACATCAATTGTACACGAAAGTTCATTTTGATAAAATCAAGAAACTCGTAAGTAAATATGGTCTTCAGGTCAAAAACGAGAGTTGTAATCACGTGCGATGACAGAATATATAAGACCCTGTCCGAAAGGGAAGGACGAGAGACTTCTTCATCCTTGTGACGATGTAGAATTCATGTTCGGAGAAAGCTCCAAAACCACACACTCACTCAACGACTGTGATTGACGAAGTCCACAGTTGAATAAACAATACTGTTTGAGAGAGTTAGTTTACACTTCTTAGTCTTCACACTGATAACACTGATATACGCTTATGTCATTTTTATATGTATTAAATGCGGCAAGTATCTATCCTGAAACCCTCGGTTATTAACAAGTGTTCGGATGATTTTTAAAAAACTATACATAAAATCTATCACGTGTGAAAGAAAATAAGATCACTCATTGTTCAAAGCAGCTTTTTCAGTGTATAAGTTCAAAGTATACATGTTTGGTTATAGCAGAAATTTTTAAAAAATTCCATTTATTTCTATAATAACAGAACAATTTATCGAGTATTTTGGGATTTTTTTTAACGAAGCAAAGACAGAGACTTTCTATAATGTAGAATTACGGGAGGACTGAAGAAAACAATTCCATTGGCTTTTGAATGCATATCTGTACATGCCGTCACACACTCACAAACACACACACACACACACATATATATATATATATATATATATATATATATATATATATATATATATATCGTAAAAAAAGAATTTATGCAAAGAATGAAATGTTAATGTGATTAATGGCGAAATCACTTAATGAGAGATTAAATTACAACAATTCCTTGAATAATAAGATGCTTATATTCGAGTAGATGTCAGATGGAAGATATATATCGAGTATTTTCAACAATTTCAAATTGTTATCTTCAAGGCGCAATTTTTCCATGCACAGGCAAACACTAAAACGAAATGTATAGACCGAAACATGTTTTTTTATTAATTATATTATTTATTGGTAGTCTAATTCACGTTAACTGATAAACACCTGTAATAAGAAAATGGATTTATAACTGTTCAAAATTCAAACAAAATGCTCACTTGATCGACTTGAACAAGAACTCTAGAATCGCGACATAGCACGCTCGAAAACACATAGTTAACTGTCAATAAATAGCATAATTAAAAAACATCCTTTGGTGTACACATATGTTTTGTTTTGTTTTGTATTTTGAAAGATTTTAAGTGGGAGCAACACTAAAAGGTGTGATAAAGGAAAGGATGAAGAGAAGAACGGGGAATAGATGAAGGCATCTGAATAGTTAGAGATTATAGCTATCAGGGAAGCAAGTAAGAGGAAGGGAGTTCCTCAGACAGGAAGTGCGAGACATGAAGCTATTGGAGTAGAAGAGACAGCTACATTAAACGGTTTCGACAGTGGAAAAGTGGGACCGAGATGCCAACCTAGTAGCACGTTTAAATTCATGCAGTTTGGGAACCAGTGAAAGTAGCTCGTCGGAGTAGTTATCATGAAAGTATTTGTAGTCCTGTAGACGAGATGCCAGATCAGGGCCAATCATATTGCATATCCGTCTCTGGATTTGGTCGAGGACATTGAGATGAACAGCGGGGGCTCCAGATCATATATGGCAGCAGTATTCCATGCAAGGGTGAATTTTTAATTAATAGATTTAAAAATGGACTCGGACGAAAAAAACGTTCTGGTGTGACACAGAGAACTAACTTTCCTTGCGGTAGATGCAGCTATTGATTCAATGTATTTGTCCCATCTCAGGTCAGTGGAGAGTGGGAGACCAAGCAGGCGCAGAGAGGCGGTCTCGTGGAGTTGAACATCAGACATTCTAATGGAAGGTTCTCTGTGGTGGGCAATTGAGAGCAGTTTTGTTTTGGGGGCATCAAAGTTAACCATCCAACCGATTGGAGGTACTTTTCCTGACCGACGGCCATGTTAGTTTTGTCAGCGATACCATATTTGCTATTTAGGCAGGAGTAAATAGTGTCGTCTGCATAGATGTCTACTTGGGAACTGATGACACAGTGAAGACCGTTAATAAAGATAAGGAAAAGTGTAGGGCCCAGGATAGAGCCTTGAGGAACACCTGCGTTCGTGGGAAAGGAACTGGAGGAGAATCCGTTAAGGACTACTTTCATTACACGGTTTGGCAGGAATGATTGTATTAAATCAAATAATCGTTCCTAAATACCGTATCCCTGAAGCTTACGAAGGAGACCGGCATGTCAAACCCTATCAAACGCGAGATATCTAGAGCCACGGCACGAACTTCTCCGTTATTGTGAAGTGCTCGGTAAACAAATTCAATTATGGCCGTGAGCACATCAGCTGTAGATCGGGCAAAGCTGAACGCATATTGCTTGTCAGAGAGCAGATCATGCGATGTAAGGTGCTTAACCATTTCGGCGGCGATTAAAGATTCAAAGACTTTGCCGAAGAGTGGTAGGAGACTGATAAAACGGTAGTAAATGTGTCAGAAGGGTCTCCAGATTTCTTAAAGACAGGTACGACAGATGAAGACTTCCAAGAGGACTTCGTGTTTGCCTATGTATGGATAAAAAATTGCGCCCTGAAGATGACAATTTGAAATTGTTGAAAGTACTCGGCATGTGTCTTTCATTTGACATCAACTCGAATATCTTATGATTCAAGTAATTGACAGTAAGTTAATCCCTCAAGTTTTGTTAGCGAAGTGATCTCGCCATTAATCTCATTAACATTACTATTTAATTTGTATAAACTGTTTCGTTATGATATATAAGCTTCATACCCTAATATATATATATATATATATATGTGTGTGTGTGTGTGTATATATGTGTGTATATATGTGTGTGTATATATGTGTGTATATATATATGTGTGTGTGTATATTTATATAGGTGTTCTGTGTATATATATGTGTTCTGTGTATATGTGTGTGTATATATATATATATATATGTGTGTCTGTATATACGTGTGTGTATGTATATATATATATATGTGTGTGTATATGTATGTGTGGTGTATGTATATATATGTTTGCGTATATATATATATATATATATATATATATATAGCAATACTTATGTGAGAACGTGTCTTTAGCGATCGATCAATAGATCAAGTAACATAATAGGCGCTATGGGCTGAATTTCATAATTCCCATTTCTCTTTAAGATGTATCATTAAGATATGACACATTTCAACCTGACAGCGGAAATGAATAGACACGCAGGACTCTGGATAATCGAAATAAAAAACAATACCTGTAAGATTACCAGGAGAACGACAGCTGGATCTATCCCAGTGATGTAAACCAAGGTCATCAGATCTGTTGCCCTTCCGAAAAACGAGAGCTATATCATGTCGCTCCAACACAGTACATCCGAGTCAATGCCACCGACAAGATCGACATAATATTCACGCTATAGTTAGAAGTGATGATCGTACGTGTCTCAACTGGACTCTACTTTGATTCGCAGATGTGGTTAACCTAGAATATTCAGAATATATCATGCCAACCATTAATAAATATAAAATTCCTTGAACGTGATGAAATGTCTGTGGCGTCGTACCGGGTTGGTGATTACAACCAACTGTGTCTAGTAATCGGTGAAAGTCACCATCGTAGATGTGATAGCTAACATGAAGAACCATTTGGGTATACAATCTATTCCAAAGTCTCATCACGTCCGTCTTTGAAGCGGAAGACAAAACTGAAAATAATCGTCGATTGACAACTCTCTTTAATCCATTGTTAATCAGCCTGGTCCAAGTAAAGTGTAGAATCAAATAGATTAATATCGCTGTTTGATAAACGTTTGCGAATAATGTGTATTTTTCCGAATTTATCACTTCCTGTTCTAGTGTCGCGGAACATTTATTCTGTGTCTCTTGTAATCGATGAATGTAAAGAAATACAATTTTCTTTTATAACAATCTTTTCCTAGCGTCAATTCAAAAAAACAGACTTGAGGATGACTCTTAATAGTTTCCTTTATATGATGCTTATTTTCACTCTTTTTCTAGCAAACGCAGTAAAATAATAAATAAGTATATCACTTTCATCTTTTTCCCAAGAAACTAGTCATATTTGTCACCTCAACATTGTCATTAGTATCGTATTTGAGATCTTATAAGATTCTTCATTCTTAATCTACAAAATATTTCCTAAAACATCTACTGCTTATTATAATAAGTTGCAGGATCTGGTAGGCTACAATTTGCCATGACATTTTTGACAGATAAATAGTATTATAGGCCGTCAAAAACTCATTTTTCTCCTTTGATGGTTTCTACAAAATTTTATCTTCAATATCTGTCTATATAATGCAAATAATTTTGTCTGGCATCCCAGCGAGTATCTATGGGCATGTTTGCATCCCACCGAGTATCTATGAGCATGTCTGCATCCCGGTGAGTATCTATGGGCATGTTTGCATCACACCGAGTATCTATAGGCATGTATGCATCCCAGTGAGTATCTCTGGGCATGTTTGCATCCCAGTGAGTAGCTATGGGCATGTTTGCATCCCACCTAGTATCTATGGGGATGTTTGCATCCCACCGATTATCTATGGGCAACTTTGTATCCCACCTAGTATCTATGGGCATGTTTGCACCCCACCAAGTATCTATGGGCATGTTTGCGTCCCACCCAGTATCTATGGGCATGTTTGCATCACACCTAGTATCTATGGGCATGTTTGCATCACACGCAGTATCTATGGGCATGTTTGCATCCCACGTAGTATATGTATGGGCATGTTTGGATCCCACCCAGTATCTATGGGCATGTTTGCATTCCACGTAGTATATGTATGGGCATGTTTGGATACCTCCTATTATCTATTTGCATCCCACCTAGCATCTATGGGAATGTTTTCATCCTACCGTGTGTCTATGGGCATGTTTGCATAACACCCAGTATCTATGGGCATGTTTGCATTCCACATATTATCTATGGGCATGTTTGCAGCCCACCTAGTATCTATGAGCATGATTGCTTTCCACCTAATATCTATTGGCATGGTTGCATCCAACCTAGTATCTATTGGCATGTTTGCATTCCACCTAGTATCTATGGGCATGTTTGCATCCCACCCAGAATCTATCGGCATGTTTGCATTACTCCTATTATCTACGGTCATGTTTGCATCCTACTTAGTATCTATGGGCATGTTTGCATCCCACCTAGTATCTATGTGCATGTTTACATCCCACCGAGTATCTATAGGCATGTTGTCATCCCACCGTGTGTCTATGGGCATGTTTGCATCCCAGCGGGTATCTATGGGAAGGTTTGCATGCCAGTGAGTATCTATGGGCATGTTTGCATTCCACCTAGTATATATGTGTATGTTTGCATCCGACCGACTATCTATGGGCATGTTTGCATCCCACCTAGTAACTATGGGCATGTTTGCATCCTATCGAGTATCTATGGGCATGTTTGCATCCCACCCAGTATATATGGGCACGTTTGCATCCCACCTAGTATCTATTGGCATGTTTGTATACCAACCAGTATCTATGGGCATTTTTGCATTCCACCTATTATCTATGGGCATGTATGCTTCCCACCAAATATCTATGTGCATGTTTGCATTCCACCTAGTATCTAAGGGCATGTTTGCATTCCACCTATTATCTATGGGCTTGTTTGCATCCCAACCAGTATCTATGGGCATGTTTGGATCCCACCCAGTATCTATGGGCATGTTTGCATTACGCCTATTATCTACGGGCATGTTTGCATCCTACTTAGTATCTATGGGCATGTTTTTATCCCATCCAGTATCTATGGGTAAGTTTGCATCCCACCTAGTATCTATGGGCATGTTAGCATCCTACCCAGTATCTATGGGCATGTTTACATTCCACCTAATATCTATGGGCATGTTTGCATTCCACCTAGTATCTATGGGCATGATTGCATCCCACCGTGTATCTATGGACATGTTTGCATCCCACCTAGTATCTATGGGTATGTTTGCATTCCACCGAATGTCTATGTGCATGTTTGTATCCCACCTAGTATATATGGGTATGTTTGCATCCCACCCAATATCTATGGGCATGTCTGCATTCCACCTATTTTCTATGGGAATGTTTGCATCCCACCTAGTATCCATGGGCATGTTTGCATCCCACCCAATATCTATGTGCATGTTTGCATCCCAACCAGTATCTATGGGCATGTTTGCCTTCCACCTATTATCTATGGGCATGTTTGCATGCCACCCAGTATCTATGGGCATGTTTGCATCCCACCCAGTATCTATGGGCATGTTTGCATCCCACCCAGTATCTATGGGCATGTTTGCGTCCCACCCAGTATCTATGGGCATGTTTGCATCCCACCCAGTATCTATGGGCATGTTTGCATCCCACCCAGTATCTATTGGTATGTTTCCATTCCACCTATTGTCTATGGACATGTTTGCATCCCACCTAGTATCTATGGGCATGTTTGCATTCCACGTATAATCTATAGGCATGTTTGCATCCCACCCAGTATCTATGAGCATGTTTGCATTCCACCCAGTATCTACTTGCATGTTTGAATCTCACCTAGTGTCTATGGACATGTTTGCATTCCACCTAGTATCTATGGGCATGTTTGCATCTCACCGATTGTCTATGGGCATGTTTGCATCCCACCGAGTATCTATGGGCACGTTTGCATACCACCCTGTATCTATGGGCATGTTTGCATTCCACCCAGTATCTATGGGCATGTTTTCATTGCACCTAGTATCTATGGGCATGTTTGCATCCCACCTAGTAATATGGGCATATCAGCATCCCACCGAGTTTCTATGGGCAGGTTTGCATCCCACCTAGCATCTATGGGCATGTTTGCATCCCACCAAATATCTATCGGCATGTTTGCATCCCACCGTGTGAGTATGGGATTGTTTGCATCGCAGCGAGTATCTATGGGCATGTTTACATCCCAGCGAATATCTATATGCATGTTTGCATCCCACCTAGTATATATGTGTATGTTTGCATACCACCGACTATCTATGGGCATGTTTGCACCCCACCCAGTACCTATGGCCATGCTTGCCTCTCATCGAGTATCTATGGGCATGTTTGCATCCGACATAATAATTATGGACATGTTTGCATCCCACCTAGTGTCTATGGGCATGTTTGCATCCCACCTAGTATCTATGGGCATGTTTGCATCCCACCAAATATCTATGGGCATGTTTGCATCCCACTTAGTATCTATGTATATGTTTGCATCCCATCTAGTATGTATGGGCATGTTTGCATTCCACCCAGTATCTATGGGCATGTTTGCATTCCACCTAGTATCTATGGGCATGTTTGCATCCCACCTAGTATCTATTGGCATGTTTGCATCCCACCTAGTATATATGGGTATGTTTGCATCCTACCCACTATCTATGGGCATGTTTGCATCCCACCCAATAACCATGACAGCTCACTGGAAGTACAAAAATAATTTATGAATTTAGATCTTTCCATACAGAAAATGCGATGCAGTAAACTTTACCAACCACATATTATGTAACTATTAATACAAAGCTAATGCTTACTATTCATTACATTGAAGAAAATTTCGACATCTAACTTTAAAGCTCTGTCAACATAAACTTTGCATGTCGATAATGTACTTATAAAATATCCAGTCCACGAAGAAATCTCTATAGTAGAGCGGCTGAACATATATTTATTACACGTCTGATTACAGCAGGCATCTCTCTCTCTCTCTCTCTGGTCGTAACGAGTGCAATCGTATCCTCAAAGAATCGAAGTTTCTGTTTGTTGATAAAATAAAACAACGTATAGCATCTCGAAAGTTCAGTTCTAGAGATTATTGGCGGCTCTGCAAGAGTGTGCTGAATATATCCTTAATCTCTCGTCTATTCAACCAATCTGACATTTACAACAGATAAGTTTGAATGCTTTGTTCTGAAATTCACTTCCAATTCAACACTCGACGCAACTGGAGTACCCACACTCAACTCTTAACAATATTAACTACAAACAAGGCCACAATGTGCTAACCGTATTCGGAAATTAAAAACATCCCTACTACATACTAAGACATACACATAATGCAGACACTCAATTAAGCTGAAAAATCGAATCGTGCTTGATAATGGCTAAAAGTATAGCCAAAAGCGCTCGGAAATATAAAACATTTGGACGGTTTTTACATACCCTTTGTCCAGAAAAGAAAGCTCTTGTTCGAACACAAGACATTTTTTAAAAAAAGCTTAACCGTAGTAACTTGTCTGTCGTTTTTAATGAAACATGCATAAACGAAGGATTGCTGCATAAATATACAACTATATATATATATATATATATATATATATATATATATATATATATATATATATATTGAACACTAATGTTATCTATACATATATATATATATATATATATATATATATATATGACCGGCGCATTATAATCAAATTATTATTGGCTGAGCTCGTAGATAATTCTCAAGGAATTTCTCAGTATCGTTCTATAAAGGCCTTTCCGAACTATTCTATTATTTTACAACTGGTTGTACAGAATGATAGATTATACGAACAGGTTGTACAGAATGATAGATTATAAGAACAAGTATGAATACTTATACGTGAGTGTCTATTCCTTATTTTATCACTTACATCATTCTCATCATCCTATTTATTATTAAAGCATAATTTATAGTGGTTTCATTGTACTAAGTCATACTTACCTTTAACAACCAAGTAATGATTTATTAGTATTCTTATTTCCAACAATACTCTCACACATAATATGTGGGCAATATTTGCTGATATGATATTCATGACCATAGTTATAATAGTAGATACAAGTCTACTATTTGTTTGTAGTTTAATCCTGTTGCTTTCCGAAAATATGTAGCAGTGAGCCCTCATGGAAATAAAATTGAATTACTTTATTCGATTAACTTAAATCGACATCCCGTATCAAAGCGACTGACATAACTAAGCTGGCGTTTCATTTGAATATTCTTCCTATGTTGTCTGTTTCTTACATCATGTAATGATTATTTTCAGGTAATGTCTGGATTTGATTGACAAACGTCAACTATTCTAAGTAGTTTATTCAGTAAAACAACTTCAGCGGGAAAATGTATAAACCACTTTTGACACGTCTGGTCACAGTACCTTCTCCATAAATTGTACTAATCCGTATTTTTTTTTATTTTACTTTTCTGAGAATAAGTAAATTAAATATGATTAAAATAAATGCAAATTATAGCAATGCCCTATTCTGAATACACAGTTACAAAATATAAGAGATATCTAGATATTCTATCTTTCTGAATATAATAAAATCAGAATAGGGCAAAATATTTATTTTATTTAACCTTCAGTATAAAGATCAAAGAACGAAAAATGCACCAACTATAACAAATTTGCTACAAAGTCACATTGATATGAAAACCACCACAGTGTAATCAAATAATTTTTATAATGTCCTCAAAGATTAACGATAAGAATCGAATAGGATTATTGGATAATCAAAAGAAGCGTGGGAAAGGTAAGGTTTTAAACAAAACTTAATTATTAATGATTTCAAAAAATATTTTTATTAATATTAGTAAATGTGATCATTATGTGTTACCAGAAGTCATTTGAAGCAGATCATAAAATGATTAGAACTATTTTTCATATTCTCGGTAAGAAATTATGAAAGGGATATATAACCATTAAACTCCTTGAAACTTTTCAAGATCAATGTTAAAGTTGATTAGTTGATGGCCAAAAGGATTTAATGGCCTATTTAAAATTCAAGATAAATGTTTTAAAGAGTCATCCTGCTTTCTTCATGCAATTCTGTTGCAGAAAAATCTTTTTCTTCTAGTGCAACTGCTACTCTGTGATGCCAACGAATACTCTTTACTTTTGTAATGCTCGTTGTAGTAGAGACTTTGCAATCGCAGGTTCAACTATAGTAACGCTGTTGAACAATACTGGTGTCAGACGCCTTCGAATAACACTCGAATTAATAGTACTCACTTGATAATACTCGCTCCAAAAGTAACCATCGAATAGTAATCCGTATAATGATCAGTATAGAGAGATAGTATAGTGAGATCAGTTAGACGCCACGCTAATTCCCATATATACATTTTCTATACCAATCACGTGATCTACATATTCAAAATAGGATTGCCTGTGTTTGCTTTCTGGTGATTTGTGTTTGTGTCGGCAGTGACACTTTATTTCTATATAACAGCTACTTATTCGAATTTTATCAAAAACATTTGAATTTTTATTTGGTCGGAAAGTCATTTTAGCTCAAAATACTCAGCTGATATTTGTATATATGTTTGTAATAAGGAAATTTATAAACAGTATAATGTAATTTAAAGTAAATGCAAATTATAGTAATTCCCTGGTTCCCAGGCCTCATGAATTTAAGCGTCCTACGACGCTGGCGTCCCGTTCCCACCCCTTCACCGTTGAAACTGTTAGATGTAGACGTCTCTTCTACTCCAATAGCTTCATGTCTCGCACATCTCGCCTGTGGAACTCCCTTCCTTATTCCTGTTTCCCTGACAAATATCTCCAACTATTTAAGTGTAACGTCAATCGACATCTACAGTTGCCTTGATCTATCCACTTCCCTTCTCCACATCCTTTCAGCTTTCATTCCTATCTGCTCTCGCTCCAAATCTTCTGTAACCCCCTTGCCTTGATCGATCCACTATCTTTCTCCACATCCTCTCCTTTACCACTCCTATCTGCTCTTCCTCCAAACCTTCTGTAACCCCTTGCGTGCTAGTGGCTTCCAGCCTTGCTTGGGGTGAAAAGCTTAAAAAACAACAACAAAAACTTCCCTATTCTGAGTATATAATTACAAAATATAAGAGGTACCTATCTTAGTTGGTTAATCTTTCCTTATTTGTTTCCTAATCCGTGTATATCCGTATATCAGTGTTTTATATTTTCCCCTTTGATTTGATTTGATTTTTTACCAGTGTTGAAATGTTTGCCATTCTATGGGTTCACTTCCATCGACGAGGACACAGATCAGTAATATTCATTTCAAACTCACTGAATCACAGCAATAATTTTGAATAATAATGATCGTGATAATGAATTTTACATTTGACATTTTATTAACAGCTTCTTGAATCATATCTTGAAATTTTGCAAAATAATAAAACACAAAATTGTTTTTTAAATATTTGTCGTATATTTTAGAGATACAGATTATAATTTCAATTTTTTCTGAAGCAACGTTATTTTTTTTAATTGTGTTTCATCTTATTTGAGTTGACTTTCATTGTTAAAAATACTATTCCAGCAAACGTTTTTCTCGTATCCTCGCTGTCTGTGGCAGCTGCCTTACCGATTAAGCCATGGAGTTGAACCAATCGCTGAAAAAACATTCTTATTATATTAGTAATAGTTTTACAAGAGATTCCCTATAAATGGTAAGGTAATCATGTATCAAGAGAATTTATAATATTTTGACAACAATCCATATCTTTTCAAAATGGACGTTTAAATTCAAACGGCTGTTTACATGGGTTTGCTTAACTCACTTTTCTAGGTGTAAAATCAGTGATTGTTTCTTCTCAATTATTCAGACTTGTTCTTACACATGTTACTTTTACACATGTTTCGTCTTACGGCCATATCACGCTGAAATACCGGTTCTCGCCAGATCCCTGAAGTTAAACAACTAAGTTGAACACTAACTTGGATGGGTGAACCCACAGGTTTTATAAGCTTTCGGTTGGTGTTAAGAATAACAGCTCGGGAGGAGAACTCCAGTCGAGTTCGTTACATTCACTTACACTCTAATACACTGGGGAAAGATATGATTCTATCTCTTTTTCCCTCCAGCTATGGGTTAAATAGTAGGACGTTTATCTGAAAATCATTATCTAAAAAGGTTTTTAATACAATATTCACTAGCACCCTCCACCTACAAATCCAAATGTATATTTCGGCTTTGAGTAGCTTTTGATGTCTTAATAAGCCTTAAAAAATCATTCGATCAATTTACATTTGATATATGAGTGATCCACACAATTTTCAGGCGAGCTTCTTCAGCACTTTTTAAAGATTCAAGTGTTCTTTGTAGTAAATAAATACTAGAATCAAGTCTTGGAGTTTGGTAAGCAAAATGCTATGCTAAAATCAACGAATATAAATCAATTTATACGCGGGTAGGCTGAAAAGTTCATAGTCTGACTATGAAAGAGTGACACTAGAAGTGTCAAATCTCGCATGCATTAATATCAACTGTCTTGTTTCTTTCCGGGTAAACTGACATCTGACTGTTCAAATAAGAATTTTCATCCTGTTGGTCAAAAAATTCATTAGCAGCATATATGACGTCATCATTACTGCCATGCTGTTTTCCAGCCATGTTTTTTTTTTTTTTTGAGGTACAAATGATAGTTAAATCAGGTGAATAGGGAGGGAGAGCAACCATTTCAAAACCACGCACAGCAACCATTCAAACCAAGGTCATGTGTGTTGGAGCATTGTACTGATAAAACAAGACTCCTTTCATCAGTTTTCTTTGGCGTTTGTTCTTGATAGCCTCTTGAAACTGCTTCCACAAGTTGGTACAGTAATCTCCATTGATGGTGTGGCCTCTTTAAAGATAAATAAACGCAATACCTTTTGCATCCCCAAAAATTGAAGCCATAACTTTCCTCGTAGATGAAACGGTCTTTGTGTTCTCTGGAGCTGGTGAGGAAGGGCAGTTTTTATTGCATAGATTTCCTTTGTCTCTGGCTCAAATTGATTAACCCAACACTCATCCCAGGTTATGAAACGTTCAAAGAATCCAGGTTGATCGGCCTCAATGTCAGATTTTTCCCGTGATGTGATCAGTCTGGTGCGCTTTTGATTAGGTGTCAGAGGACGTGGCACCCACTGAATAGAAACCTTCGTTATGCCAAGTTCAGTGTGTTGAATATTCTCAACTCTCTTAGGGAGATATGCAAATTGCATTCGCTATTTGATATATAGTGAATCTCCTGTGATCCATCACCAAGTACTGAACACGGTCAAAATTTTAATGGGTAATGACAATTGTAGTTTCTCCACATCGCGGCTCATCGTCAAGACAGTCTCTTCCACTCCGAAATTCAACTTTACCTTTGTTGATAAAGCTGGAGCGTCATCTCTTAATGTAGGAAACGTTATGAACATCCTTGGAGATTAAATGATTTTTTGCCGGTACTTTATAACACTACAATGCCACATTTTGTCCATTTTCAAGAGAAGTCGTTACTAGTTACTTTTGAAACCTTCATTGAACAGTCAGGTGTCAGTTTACCTGGGAAGAAATAAATGAGTTATTAATAAGAATTTAAATTAATGCATGCAAGATTTCACAGCTCTAGTATCTCTTCTTCAAAATCACCATATGCACCTTTCAGTCCACTCTCGTATATTTACTACAGTTTGAAATACACAATGAATAGTTGCCCTTCCTTCAAAAAAAAAAAAAAAAAGAAAAAATTAAACGTCTACAAGAATGTTTCGTTTTATGTGAACGTGAGGTTGGCTCGGAAGACAGCAATTATCCGTGTGGATCAGAAATGTATTTTCTTGGATCTTTTCATTTAAGAGGATATTGCATATTATACGCTTATATCTTTACAGGAAATCGAATACATGGATTGTTTATATGGAAAACGTTCCAGAATACGTCGTAATATCAAGTAATAGTGATTATAAGAATCACAATAAATATATGAAAGCTTCCTTAGAAGAATTGAAAGCGCTTTCCTCAAAAAAGCCCGTATTATTTATTCTATTATTTATTCCTTTATTTATTATATTCCTTATTCTATTATTTATTCTATTCCTTATTCTATTACTTATTCTATTACTTATTCTGTCATTTTTTCTAAACCTTAATATATCATTTATTCTATTCTTTATTCTTTTACCTATTCTATTCCTTATTCTGTCATTTATTCTATACCTTAATCTATCATTTATTCTATTCCTTATTCTATCCTTTATTGTATTCTTTATTCTGTCATTTATTGTATTCCTTGTTCTATCATTTATTCTGTTCCTTGTTCCATCATTTATTCTGTTCTTTGTTCCATCATTTATTCTGTTCTTTGTTCCATCATTTATTCTGTTTCTTATTCCATCATTTATTCTGTTCTTTAGTTTGTTTATTTCCTTTCCTCCAACATTCATTCATTTACTACAATCCTAAACTTATCGCAGTCGTAAAAAGAAGAAAACAAAAACACAGTGAAAATGAATTTCTCTTTTTTTTTTTAATAAGAAACAAGCAATATACTAGTTGCTTTTTAATAAGACTTCCGGTGAGTCATTAGCTTATTCAGTGGTGTCTGCATAAGGCTTTGTACCAAAATAAAGTAACAAGGAAATAAGACGTATAACTAGGCAACAGTAGAGAGAGTCCAGTCTTATTTAATTTCAATATGAGGGCGTCATTTTACTGGTGAGATTTTCTCCAAAACTTCTCTGTAATCCATGAGACTTGATACTTTTCCAATTTTGTTCTTACCACGAAAATTTAAGGTTCATAAAAGTTTGTTCTTGATATTAATATTCTGTCGTGTTAAGCAGAATGCCTCATATTCAGTTATATTTCTTCTTTTAAATTTTATTTTAAAATTTTCTTTTCTATCCTCTTTGTTTTTTGTGAATTCTATTATAAAGTATTATCGGAACACCGACTCAACAGCACTGCTTTCTCTAATTGTATATTTTTCCAAGTTTAATCTGCATTTGTCTTTTGTGTTCGATATTGCCTTGAAGTTCTTAAGGATTTAATTCTAGCACGATTAACGGAAGTCACGAACAAGCAGCCAGCGACATGATGAAATGTAATGAAATAAGTTCTACTTCGAGAAGGAAGAGAAGCGAGAAAGAGAGACAGAAAAGGGGAGAGAGAAATGGAATAGAAACGAAGACTTTTGAAATGAAACAAAACAAAATTTGTAAGAGACAAAAACATCCACAAAAACACATGATATAATAATCAGAAGTGAAAAGAATTCTGAAACTCTTAGTGTCTTCATATAGAATACATTTTACATTTCGTGGATAAAGATGGTGGAAAAGAAACAATCGTTGAATTTTCAGAGAGAAAGCGAGGAAATTGCAGATATTTACTCAACAATAACAAAGAAAATTCAGAATCTTAACAAATACATCATGATTACAAACGCACGTATATTCACTTCCAGACACACATTTTGTGAAATGTCCATATATATATATATATATATATATATATATATATATATATATATATATATATATATATATATATATATGCACGCACATTTCATAAAAAACGACAGACAAGGTGCTTTTATTTAGTTTTTTATACTATTTCTCATGCGATCTAATTTTTTTTTTTTTTTCAGATGATAAATTTTGTAAAAACTGTCCGCATGTTCTTTTTATCCGAGCGCTTTCGGCTATACATTTAGCCATTTTCAAGGATTATATTTTAACTGCTAAAATTAGAAATAGTTTGTTGTATGTATGTTTTATAAAATGTTTTCATTTTTTTGTTGTTTCAAAACACGGGCCAGATATTATGTCCATGTTCAAATGGCTAAATGTATAGTCGAATGCGCTCGGATAAAAAGAACATTCGGACAGTTCTTATATAATTTATAATCCGAAAAGAAAAAAAAATTAGGATCGCATGAGAAATTGTATATAAAAAAAACTAAATAAAAGCACATTATCTGTCGATTTTAATGAAATGTGCATGAAAGAAGGATTGCTGCCTAAATACACACACACAAACACACACACACACATACACACACATATATATATATATATATATATATATATATATATATATATATATATATATATATATATATATATATATATATATTGTGTGTAACAAACTGAGAAATTTCTTGAATTTTTAACAAACCAGAGTATTAAGATTTGCAGGGATTTACTTAACAATTCCGCCTTGTCTCATGTTATTTTTCCGAAGACATTTATCATTCTTTTCTTTAAATTACCGCTAAAAGATGCATTTCTTTTTATAAATTTGCAGTTTTCATGTTGAGAAGTGAAAATTGCAACATAGTTAACAAAAAATGTCGCACTACATGATTTAGAGAATTGGAAATCCGGCTGAGAGGACAGTCTATAAAATAGATTCGCCGCTTTGTTACACGATATCTTGCATCCAGAGTAATAAAAAAAAGAATAATTATTATTATTATTATTATTATTATTATTATTATTATAAAAACGAGACGAGAAAGACACGGATCAGCAATATTTAAAGGTAAATGTATTTTTGACGTTATGAAAATGCCCAGACACACGTCGGTTGTATTCGCTACTGTGCGGAGTCAGCACGAACGCCGACTACACATCTAGTGGCAGGCGGCATAAATTATCGAAATTCGAATAGAAAATGGCATAATAGTGGTTGCCCGTCAGATGGGACAATTGACAGTCATCGTTGCATGTTTACCCGGAAGACATGACTGCTCACAGTGTCTTTTATCACCGTGAATCGTGGTAACTGTTTAGAACTATCTGCAGTAATAGACAAGATACATTGCATCAAATCTCAACCATTTTCAATGCGGAAAGTAGCAGGTACATATCCATAAATGGTCAGTTCAGCGCTCTTTAAATTCCATGGGGTAGGGGAGAAGAAAACCCATCAGGGTGACTCTGTTGGACCCATGAAAACGGACAGCAGCACTTCACCTTGATACTTGTTGGTGTTAATTCGACTCTGGACAGGTGGCAACGTGTGGCGAGATCTGAGGAGTCATAGGATGTTTTGGGCTGGTGGTAGGGTTCGAATTGGGAACATTACAGAACAAAACTATTATTTGGCGACCCAGACACGTATTATCGATAGACGGTCGGATCTCTTCCACGAAAGAATGTGGATTTATTGAAGTACCTGAAAGTTGTCAGAAAAGCTGTTAGATATAGTTCTTATTCTATTTACATAACAAGTTATAATTAAAGCTGATATAAATATTTTGTATCTGAATGTCATTTCATATATATATATATATATATATATATATATATATATATATATATATATATAATGTGTGTGTGTCAGAATATCTGTCTCTTTCCTCTATTCCTATTTGAAGATATATTCACACTCCCCTACTTCTCACATCCGCTGAAAATAGGTCAACATGTCTGCCGTCATCCAAAACGATTCCCTTCCTATATCTCTCTAGACATACAGATCTCTTTCTTTCTCTCCTTCCCCTTACTCTCTTTTTTTCCCTTCCGCCATACTGAATCATTATTTTAAAACAAATTTTATGTTAAAATATTTATTTTGCCTCTGTCGGGAAAAATATTTTTTGAATCCTTTTATTGTTGAACCCGTTTGGTCTGATGAGACGAAACCGTAGTATCGGTTTTGGGAAATAAAATATTACCGTGGGTTTCTAAAGTTTCCGCTTTCACAATTATCATTTGCTCTGTTCTTACTTTGATCTGTCTTTGGATTTATATCCTCTTTGGAATTATCCATATGTATTATCAATGTATATTATTCACACACACACACACACACACACACGCACACACACACACACACACACACATACATATATATATATATATATATATATATATATATATATAAGAAATAGTTTTAAGGTGTGCTATATTTATTAAATAAAGTGCTGAATAACAGAGATAGAGCGTATGTAAATATAAATATAAAAGTGGTCATTGAAGTTAACACTCAGAGGCGACAGGCTGTTTCATGCTAGACGCAATCGTCAAGCCGCTATTGCGTCTAGCATGAAACAGCCTGTCCCCCTCTGAGTGTTGACTTCAATGTTCACTTATATATATATATATATATATATATATATATATATATATATATATATATCCTTTTACGTTTGTTAGCTGATATAGCTTTGATTTTTATTTCTTCTTATTTCTAATACCCCCCCCAACTTGTCACCATAGGTTTAATATCCTCTGACATCATTTAGTACACCTTCCTTGACTCCTGTCCGTGCCATCACCTGACTTGAACATCAAAAACCATGTAGGTGTATATTGGCATATTAAATTTTAGGTTGACCTCTAACCATATTTCTTCCTTACAGTTAACTTTTACTTCCTGCTTCCCCTAGATCTACGGACGTGGATTCTATTTCATATCGGTGTTGAAAAGACAGACTTAAAAAATTTAGAAATTTAATAAAAACTTAGTTACCTCCCCTGACGTTTATATTTTGAAATTTAAATTGTACAGTACATAACATTAGCTTTTCTCACTTCAGTTAAAAATTAAACCTTTACATAAACACAACAATGTTGTATTAGAAATACACCCTGATGATGACATTGTTCTAATATAGAAAGTACTCGGAATAAATGAATATGTATCAACACGGAAATTTTCTCTCTTCCTTTAATCAGGATGCTAAGAAGCTTGTCTGTGAATGAGATGATCCTATTGAAAATAAGTAGACAAAAATTGTCTAAATTATTTAAAATACATAACATGAATATATCTTCATTTTAACTGACAAAAGATTGGCGAAACGAACATTGTTGGAAATGGAAAATAGAAGTGGTCGTAAAAAGGGTGTATTGTTTATGGCTAAAATATTTTTTGCGAAAGACATTTTGACTTAATATTGTCGTCTTTTAATATGTCGTTAACTTTTTTCTCTCTAATTATATCAGCGGAACCGTTCTCGCCCGTGATTGGGTCGGTACCACTGTTACATGTTTGACAATAGTTATAGCTTGGGCTATTATATCTGTGCTAAGCTGTTTAATCAGGCATCATTTGTCTTCTGTGTGTCATATGTTAATTCTTTTCAGATTAAATTTGTACTTTCGGATATATTCTAAGTACATAGTATCTTCTTGATAGTTCTGTAATATTACACAGGCACAATTGAGAACGATTTGCAAATCACGTATATGGTCTCATGTTTTCTCGCCTATCACTGATGGCATACAATACACAATATCTTAGTCTGCATTAGATATGCTTCTCAGTGTGTTGTAGAAGAAAGTAACAGGTGTGATTGCTGATGTGCAATTAGAAAAAAAACTATTCAAAGCATTTGAAGTTATATACAGTTTTCTACAGATAATAATCCTATGAATCTTTCTGGAATTAACAGAAATACTCTGGAATTAACAGAAATACTCTGGAATTTAACTATACCAGGGTGGGCTAGAAAATTAATAAGTTGATTATTAAGGAGTGATGCATGTATTAATTTCAACTTATTAATAACATTGTTTCCCGCCAGGTAAACTGACAGCTGACTTTTTAATGAAAACTTCAAAAGTAACTAGTAGCGACTTCACTTGAAGATGGACCTAATTTGGCACGGTGGTGTTACCAAGTAGCTACTGAAAAAATGGTTGAGCTCTCAAGGACATAGTTGCTACATTAGGGGATGAGACTCCAGCTTTATCAAGAGTGCAAAGGTATGCAGCTCAATTTAGGAAATGGATCACGTGCGATTGACTATAAAATAAATAGCCAATGCAATTAGCATATCCCGTATGAGAATTGAGAATTTTATACCCAAATGAACTTGGCATAACGATGGTTTCTACTCGGTGGGTGTCACGTACTGGGACACCTGATCAAACGGGCACCAGGCTGATCCCATCACGGGAAAATCTGACATTGTTTGAGGCAGATTCATCTGGTTTCATTGAACGTTTCCTATCTCAAGATGAGTGTTGTGTTCATCAAATAGTCATAAACAAAGAGACAATCCATGCAGTGTAAACAACCCTTCTCATTTGTTCTAAAGAAGGCCTAGGTCATTTCATTTACAGTGAATGGGGTTGCCGCAGTTTTTTGGGATGTAAAAGGCATTGTGTTTATTGAATATCATTTGGCATAGTACTATCAACGGATAGTACTATGCCAATGATGAGGTAGTTACGAAAGCTTACAAGGCCAAACATTCAGAAAAACTGTCAAAAGGAGTCTTTATTTCGTCGGGCAATGCTCCAGCGCACAAGTCCTTGATTTGAATAGCTGCTGTATGTGGCAGTAACTTTGAACTGGGGGATCGCCCTTTCATTTATTCCGAAACATGAAAAACGACTTGGTTGGGAATCTGTATTGCAGTGATGACGACGTTATATCTTCTGATTACGTCTTTAACTAACAAAATGAACAGACTTTGAGTAGTCAGACGTTTGTTTATCTGCAAAGAAACAATGCATCTATTAATAAGAATAGTCGAAATTACACCGTAACAGGATTTGACAACTCTAGCATTACTCCTTCATAGTCAACATTTCCGTTGGCCTTCGTAGTTTTACTTAAATATGTTACAAAATATAATAAAAAAACACAACAGAATAATCACCAGTATACAATTACCAACTAGAAATTAACATCTGAGTGTCCTAAACGGTAACTGTCTACAAAGTAACATAATATACTATGCTATATTATGATATCGTGAAACATGAATCAAACACATTAAATGTAATATTTTAACTAATGAGATCTATTTTTCGAGAACAAATAGGAGAAAAATATGGAATTATTTCTGAGGAGGAATTATCAATAAAATGAACTACAATTATACTTTGTTTCTCGTCCTTGACAGTCTGAATTATTTATGACATGGGCTTTACATACACACATACAATATTCTCTATCAAGCTGGTTTTGTGCTTATTGAATAGAAGTTGGTATCGAAAGATATCTTGCGTCCTGTAATCTCTATTTATTGCTTTATTCGTTAATTATTCACTGGTCAACTGATAAAGATCTGTCACGTAGAGCAAATTAAATCCTAAAAGAATCTTAGTAATTAAATAAGAATTTTTAAAAAAATAAGTAAATATTTATGGCAGGACGGGATACAATTCTCCTGAGCCGAAGCATAATGATCGAAAGAAAATATTTGTTTATTTACAATTTCAGAATGTATAAAAACGGATATCTACTTAAGTCATTCTTCATAACTCACTATAATAATGGCTACTTGAATACAATATCGGAATTCCAGATCAAGTTTCAAATGCTAGGTTTCGGAGCAGATAGACTTAGAATTCTCGAATGTGGACGGTAATTAATTTCTTCAAATTTCTAACGATCATTACGATGTATTTGAACTAGTGTTCTCGACGCTTCTTTCCATTGTACTTCCAAGATTGTTATTTATATACTGATGGGATCTCATTTTTATTCTAGTATCGTGTCGAATCCATATAGGTCTGGTAATTTCTCTTTGAATTTCAGTGCATAATTTTTCCAAAAATTCAGGAAGAAACTCTTGCAATTAGGAGACTTGTGCAGCAGTAAAGTTCATGAAAATTAATTTGATTCATTTAATAACTGTTTAGTTCATCTATTAACTATTTCGTATAAACTATAACCATCCTATCTATATACATATTGTTTTAACATGGTCATATCTGTCTCATAATTTTATTTCTATTCCTATACCAAAATTGATTTCTCGTTAGAGTTCTTTAGTGTTCGGGTTCTTCATCTCTCTCTATCCCGTTCACCCTCTGCATATATATATATATATATATATATATATATATATATATATATATATATATATGCATATAAATTTACACAAAAATAAATGCACGTCCATTTGCGGAAATAGGCGCTTATATTTTGCGAAATACCCGACTAAGTAAAATTCTTGTCTTTTCGCTTGCGAATGACGCTGAATTCAAAGACTTTTTCTCTCCTCAAGTATCTTCCATTTCTATTGACGTAATCGGGTGGAACAGTTATCTACTTAACAAATTAAATTTACCAAACGAATACTTGCAGAAACCACCGTAGGCAAATCTTGTTAGAAGCGATTGGTACTCAACAGAAAATGAACACATCATACAAACATCGGTGCTAAGCACTTATCCAAATAAAATCATATATATATATATATATATATATATATATATAGCTACATATTTGTCTAGAAAGTACCTTTTTTTCTCCTATATGCCTTCTGTCTCCTTATGTGGACATGCCGGATATATATATATATATATATATATATATATATATATATATATATATATATATATTATTGTATGAGACATGCAAGGAATATTGAATTTTGTTCTATGTCGTTTTTTGTTTTCATACAAGGGAAAGAATAGTATGAGCAAGAATTTCCTCTCATTCTTATCGTTGGTTGTAGCGTTTTGAACATTCATTCTAGGGAATATAACATGGTTATTTGCCAGCAGAAGATATAGAATGTTCTATTTCATAAAATCTCATCTTCCAATACGTTAATTCTAAGAGACGTTCGATAACTTATGAAAACAGATTCCTAACTATATAAATTCTTTCAGTGTTGTTTGATAGGAGGATTGGATAGGCGAAATGCCGTGGTGGAAAAGGAAAATGAAGCGCTCCACAGTTGTTTTTGCTAAAGTTTTATCTAATTTTCTCAAAACAATTTCGTAACATTAAGATATAACTCTTTCTTTTCCCCCTCTAAAAATCAACAAGTATAAAATGGCTAGAAAATCATGCCTCCCTGCTTTTGTTTTGACAGGAGAGTTTCAACCTTTGGGTAACCGAGATTTGTTTTCAGGATCTTAATGATAATAAAAAAAATAAAAAAATGTTTCATCTCCGGTTTAAAGTGAAATCGATTTTTTTTAGATTTTGGTCCCATTTCTTAAAACTTTTCATTGAAATCTCTACTCTTCCCTGTTGCTGGTCTCGGCGCAATTGTTTTCATACCCAATTTGCAGGAAATTTGCTCAACTGGAATTTTTCAAATATTATTGTGTGAACTGAATCAAGGTGTCTCATGTGTTACCTGTTACTTCTGCTGTTAGTCGACGGACGCCCTCAATTAATTTCGAACAATATCGCTTTTTCTTGACAGTGTCGATAGCCTGTCGAACTCTTCGTCATCACCACCTCAGTCTTCTCCTTCTTTGAAACGAGTTATCCATTTATAAAATGTCGATTTATTTTTCTTTTTTCAGGTACTTTTTTCCCAAATCAGAATTAATGTCCTCAGTTTTCCAAATAGGCCTTACTGTGAATTTTGATATTAGTTCCGAAAATTTTAAGCTGTAAAAAATTCAATCTATTACTTCAAAATGCTTCAGGTTCCTACATGTTATAACACGTAACGTTTACCTTACTGTAAACAAATATTAATGTTATTAGTATTAATAGTTATGAGATGTTCTTTCCATGCATTTTGAATACTCCGTGTTTGTGTGTGTGTGTGTGTGTGTGTGTGTGTGTGTGTGTGTGCGTGCGTATATTTGTTCATTGATATGTCATGATGTATATCGTTTGTTGGAGAACCTGCCATCAATTAAATTGTGTGTTCACATACGAAGGGATACTGAAAATTTGTCAACCCGACATACTACCTAGAATCTGAATAGCGATTAACTTCAGATGTAAGTGGAGGAGAGGGTTTTCAGTTGGAGTAAGAACCTTTCAGCATTCTTATGTGTTTGTGTCTGTTACGCTCTCTCTCATTCACACACACACACACATAGGTTGTGAAATATTCTCAGAATAGAAAATAATGTCCTAGAACCAGAAAGCATGTTATTTCCCATATTTGGTTCAAATTGGAAGCATTTTTTCACATCTTTTCTCTCGTTTCTTAAATGCTTCTAAATATATAATATTTGGCTATTGAAAAAAAATGATTTTCAAAAGTGAGTCAGATGGGAATTTTTGACCACGCCTTTGAGTATATATATATATATATATATATATATATATATATATATATATATATATATATGGACACGTTATTGTAGTTTTGATTTCATTGTTTAAGAACAGAGCAACCCAAACGAGTCTACTCACTAAAAGAAATATATATATATATATATATATATATATATGTGTGTGTGTGTGTGTGTGTGTGTGTGTGTGTGTGAGAGAGAGAGAGAGAGTGTGTGTATGTGTAAATTTCCGCCTATAACTAAAAATATTTGTAAAATGATAATATGAATAAAAACAAAAGGCAAACCTATCGTAGCTGACGTACCCCATCCTCCGATGGTCCCCATCAAAGAACATTTGATTTGATAAAATTCATCAAAGGACGAAACTCATCGGCTAAGAGAAGTTCTTCTTTTTTATTATATATATATATATATATATATATATATATATATAAAACTATGAACCTAAAGAACAAGGCAAACCTACCTAGGTTTCAACCTAACGATCCGCGTAGGTGAAACCTAGGTAGGTTTTCTTGGCTCTTTCGGTTCATCGTTAGATTTGCTCTACTGAGTGCATTGAGTACTTAGTTACTTTTGCTTTAATCGTTTTGTTCTTGGGACTCTGAGCTTGCATTCTGGACGATTGTTTTCGCCTCAATTACATGTTCTAAGTTCTTTCTTTTTTATCCCTTATTTTTACTTGGGTATTGGTTTGTTTATTTATAAGCCAAAACACCTAAGGTTTTTCCAGACGAGTATAATTACCTATATTTATATAATATATATATACACACCACTTACATTTCTTTTACTTGGGGCCAACAATAACTTAACATTTTAGTACTGATGAAGTCGAAAGCCCTTTCCGCTTCTTATCAGTTTCATGTAGCAACATTACTACATCTATCAATAAATCCACGCCCTTATAAACTGTATTTTTATCTATTTATTTATTTTTTTTTTTTTTTTGGCATGACAGTTTCACTAATTGGTGCTTACAGGATCAAAAACAGAAGACAACTGATGCCAAGAATTCAGAGTTGAACAGCTTTCATTAACATGTACAGTGTACCCTCGCCTATTCGCGTTGCAGCATTTGCGGCTTCACACATTCACGGATTTTTCCTCATAACTCATGTACTTGTTATTCGAGGAAACCCCGAATATTCGAGTCTTTCTGAAGAAAATATGTACAAATTATTCGCTGAGAACTCCCTCGATTCGCGTATTTCTTCGATAGAACATATTTAAAATATTCTTGTATTTTCCTATTATTTATGTGACTTAAAACATACAACAGCCCATTTTTAGGATAAAAATCGTCAGAAATCTACATCCCATTGTCAAAAAAAATAGCAAACCAAAACAACTCCGGAAAACATCCGTAGTGCTTGGGCATTGTTCTTTGTTATGGGCTGCAGCTAGGGTCTGAAAGTGGCTTATGCTAAGTCTGGCGGCATCATCACAATTCTGCTTTTAGAAAATGTTTTAAATTTTATATTTTATGCCTTGTTACGCGTATTTTATACAGTATTTTCAATGGTTGTATCGATCTATGCGTAATTAAAATCAGTTATTGTCCGTATGAAAGAAAATTTACACTAAGTGTATGGTCACCAATACTATTTTCAAAAATATTTTTAAAAGGGTCTGAAATGTTTCTAAAGTGTTTAGGATGAAAGTCTAAGGCATATGGGGTTTTAACAACCAAAATAGGTACTTATAAGAACTTTGCGGGGTGGGGGATACAAGTATTCGTGTATTTTAACTATCCGGTTCTGGTCACTAACTTCAGCGAATGGAGGAGACTCACTGTAAAATGAAAACTTTTGAAGACATGGTATTTGTGAGATTTGCTCGATGTACAGTGAGCAACAAACAGTTGCACATGACATTATTTAGCATTAAATACATATTTATATTTAGGTGTTCTCTTCAAACAAGTAACAAAATATTACATGATACAATAACTGATTCCTAGCGTTCGGTACTGTGAAGGCAAGGATCGTTGACGTAGAAGAAAGAATTCTGTCTCAATATTTACAACTCTGCTATGCTAACCACGATAATGTCACAAGTATTTCTCATAGTTTGGGAGATCTATCTGATCTAATCTAGTCTTGTCTTGCGTTGATAGTATTAAAGTATTTGTACGAGTTATCTCCCTTTTTAGAAAGCAATAGATTCTAGAGGTAAGTATTGCAAAATAGTAGATATCGGTATTCTTTCAACAATCCGATTAATATTAGAAGACATTTATAGAGAGAACGGTGTATTTTCGAATCATATTTGAAAGCTCCTTGCGTGAAGCACTAATGAAATGATTCAGTTGTATGGAGACTACGAAATGTGGAAACATGCTTGCATGAAACGGTGATGAATTTGTTATAGCAAAAGCATGCATTAGTATTTTGCGATTATTTTCTTTATATTTAGAGGAGGGAATAACATTTCATAACTACAAAATCCAAAGAATGGTCTGTAATATCATCGGTCCTAACCTGGCATCTCGACTTCAGTCACTTTCTCATCGCTGTGACGTGAATTCCTTCTGTCTTTTTCATATTTTCTTGGCAGCTGTACTAATGAGCTCTCCTCCTTTTTGCCCTCCTGCCACCTACAATCTTAAAAAAATTAAATGCTACGTCAATCGCCATCTTCTATCTTCCTGAAACCTGTTCTTTTATTGTCATTTCTCTTCATAAAAGTCTTTTTTTTTACACTTCCGTTAACCCCTTACGCGATAGTGGCATTATCACCTTGCTTGGGGTTAAATAATTACGAATGTATTGGTGATTTCAAATGTAATTGCTGAGCTGATTGGCTTCTACTTTTGATAGAATAACAAGGCCTCATATTATTACTGTCTTTCTTTATAACATATACGACTCTAGTGCTTACATCTTTGTTCCTATTGCTGTCTTTCGAAAGTGTTTTTTTTTCTTTTATTGTTTTTTAAAAATTTCGTTTGGTTTGTTTGAATCCTCTTCTGTTTTCCTTAGATCCATGTATATCGCTTTACTATTTAGTTTTCTCATAAATGCATAGTTATTTCTGTTGCTTCACTTTTCACATTTTTTTGTTGTGAAATAAGTATTGCAAATTTCTCAATTCCAAAGTTCATGACTATATCCAGATTGAAATTCCTGATTGCTTAGATCAATGTTTCTCTTTCATTAAATTGTTGGCAAGTAAAAAGAATTCAATCACTTACTCTATTTCGATTACATTAAAATATTTCCCCTTATACATTATATCCTTCATTCCACTTTATTTTATTTATATTTACGTCAAGATAGTAAAACACGGAACACTGCAGTAGTTATGCCAAGTGTATCAGGCAAGTCAATTATTGATGAAGCGTAAAAGAAACGGAACATAATACTACATATTAGTAATTGCATTAGGCACGTCTGAAATTGTTACATAAAATATATTGCAACAGAAGCAAAGATAATTGCGTGTAAGATTTTATTTATTTGATGTATATTCGTTTGAGCGAAACGAGAGAAGCTAAGAAATTTATACCTGTCTATATTTCTGAGATGATTATTATAACTATTTACACTATCTTATGTGGACTATTGTCCTCGTCTTTACTGTCATATTCACAACGTTTCGGCCTTTGTACGCTCCGGTCTTCTTCAGGTGACATACTTTGAAATTTCGCACCGACCCTTTATTTCGTACACCGGGGAAGATTGTTCGAGTTACACGTGCCATGCCTTTTCTGGATATCTCGGCTTTTAGGGAGATAACCGAAACAGCATATGTAGAAAAGGCATGGCACATGGAACTAGAACAATCTGCCTCGGTGTATGCAATAAAATGTCCGGCTCGAAATTCCCACGTATATCACCTGAAGAAGGCTTAGACATACAACGGTCGAAACGTTTCGAATACGACAACAAAGATGAGCGCAATAGTCCAGACAATGTAAATAATGTAAATAGTAAATTTGATTATAATCAGCTTTTAGGTTCTATTTATATTAATCAATTTAAGCAGAAATATATATATATATATATATATATATATATATATATATATATATATATATATATATATATATATATATATATATAAATATATATATATATATATATATATGTGTATATATATATATATATATATATATATGTATATATATATATATATGTATATGTATATATATATATATATATATATATATATATATATATATATATAATGGACTCTCCCGTCGGTTTCGACGTATGAGGATCTGACAGCTTAGTTGATTCAGTTATGAAATTGTGTGCGATAATCTTAAGTGGCATTTAAGACCCGCTAGTGATTTACAAAGGAGGCCACATATGGAGCAAGTGTGAGGATTGTGTGATGAGATCACTGTTAGATTTGCTGACTTTTTAGATCTTGCTCTCGCTTCTTGAAGATGATTCAGACAAGCAGATTGAAAACTGCTGAGTCCACTAAAACACGTTGATCTCCATTCTTCCCGCTCCAAGTCTAAGCGCTCAAAGGTGTTATGTGGTATATATGTATATATCCAGGTAAGACTAGAAGGGATAGACTATAATTCCAACGTTCGTAGCATTTCAAAAGTAGGGCAATATTATTTATTTTGGGATAATACATCGAAAACATGTCAAATAAACACAATTGAAGTCGTGTTTCGGTGCGTATCAATGCATCACATCAGATGATTTGAAATTACTGGAGAGCGAACGATTTATATATACAATATAATACAACGTTTTTACGAAGAAAAATAGGAGGATGTTTATTAGGTTTTGTGGGCTTTACTCAGATCAACCAATCGAATATGACCTACGTCAAATTTAAACTAAGGAAAGAAGAAAAAATTAAATTATTTTTCATAAATTGGTCATGGCCCGTAGATTGGTAGTCAATGGCAGTACAGACGTTAAACAGAAGCAGATGCAAATGGATACATATACATTAGACAATCTTACATGTTTCTGATGCAATATATACAATATATATCATTATATTTGCATTGTAAGTATAATTTGTATAATTGTTAATCTAGGCATGTTCTTAACATAAATTGGTATGAACCAATCTTAAAATAGTGGCATTTAGAATTTTATCATCAAAATAGATGAAATGCTGAAAATTAATTTCATACACAACTGCTCAAACGTATTTCGCTGCATAACAGCTAAAGGTGTTTTTTGTTCAATATTAGAATTTCTAGGTTACTCAGTCGCTCTATAATATTATTTTTTTACATTGATTTAATATATTCTTATGACTCGTTTGAAATATTCTAGAGATCTCTTCATTTAATTAAAGCAACTAAAGCGACTGAACTGATGTCTTCTAGAATAGTATATCCCTCTCTATCTATCTATCTATCTATCTATCATGTGTGTTTGTGTGTAACAACTCAAGCCAGATAAGATCTATATTCAATTTTGAGCTTTTGAATCGGTATTAAACGTGGATGTTCAATAATTCCAATGAGGTATTATAGAGAACTATCGATAGGATCATAGAAGCGAATATATATTGAAGATCCTCCAAATCTATCATAATTTGATAAAAATCGATCACATGGATCACGGTATTCATTAGGCAATGGAACAAAACTCACAGTGAAGAAACATTTATGGAAGTTACAATACGTTCTAGTCGTAGCAAATATAAAGATGTTTCGTTCCTAGAATTCTACTGATTTTCCACTGATATGCTATTTTCGTTTAGGCGATTCACTGAAGCTTTTTCATGTCCATCCAATATTGCAAGATCAGACCTTGACGTAGGTGGTTTACATTAGGCCTGCTTTGCTCTATGCTGGATTGTATGGCTTGGCTTGTTTTACGGCATATCAACACATCAATGGGTTATTTAATACCGACAACATTTTTATTGTTGATAATTTCTTTTTTTTTTACAAAAATGTATTTCTGTCTAATAAGTTTGTTCTTCAAAAATTCATTGCTGGTAATATTTTTACAAAAATGTATTGTTGGCATTAAAACCTATTTTTACACTTTCATAGTGTTTTGACCCCAGTTTGGGGGTCAACTATTTGCCCATAGCTAGAACCGTAAGAGGTGGTTCCACGGTCCTCACAACCACCTGATCAGAAGCCTTGCTATTGGATGTAGTTTATCATCTTACTTAGAACAGTTATGCTGGTTGTTCACATGTTGTTGTGACCAAGTAATTGGTTAAAAAATAACAAAACAAGAGGTTGTAGATAAATAGTGTATTGAACAGTAAATACAACAGAAGACAACTTGGGAATGTGTGTCGGTTGACCAGCGTTCAGTCTATATCACTGCTAATATTTAACAGCCCCCCACGAGGGATGTATGTGGCACAAGGCTGAGTTTACCGTGGGTTCTCCGAGCCCGTAGGCTCGGCCAAAAATATTCCCGTAGAAGGGCCTGTCTACCTCCCCAGACGAAACTTTGCCCTTCGGCAAAGCCTCGTCCGGGTTCCTCTCTGCCAGTCTATATCACTGTTCCCCCGAGGCTTACTTTCCTACTAATTTTATAGTAAGTGGAAGAGTCCACAATAGACTTATTAGAGAGAGGAGACAACAACACATATTAAAAGCCGTAAATGTTCCATGTAAGACAAAACAAAAAAAACTATTTATCATGGTATCCTTAACATGGTCAGATGATTCCCTTTTCGACAAAAATGATTTTAAATAGTGTATGCATCTTTCAGGATATGCGGAAAGCATAACACCGGTACGTAAAGTGGAATAAGCGAACAGTTGAAAATACATTTGTAGTCACTACGTACAAATATTCTAGGTAAAGATAGGAATCCATTTACAATAGCGTCCTGGTTATGACGATAAACTACATCCGCGTTCTGAGTATGACGATAAACTACGCCCAACAGCAAGGCCTCTGAGCAAGAGGTTTTGAGGAGCGTGGAACCACCTCTTAATTGCTGATGTTCCCAGGTTTACCCAGACCCGGGGTGGTAGCACCTGTTAGGGTCCCAGCTATGGGCAAATAGTTAACACCTAGACTACATCCACGTCCTGGGTATGACAATAAAGATCGTCAAACAGCAAGGCGTCTGATAATACGTTTTTGAAAAGATGTTGCCAGCTGTACGTTTTTGAAAAAATAGTGTTGCCGGCTATACGTTTTTGGAGAAATAATATTACCAGCTATACGTTTTAGAAAAAATAATATTACCAGCTATACGTTTTTGAAAAAAAAATATTACCAGCTATACGTTTTTGAAAAAATAATATTACCAGCTATACGTTTTTGAAAAAATAATATTACCAGCTATACGTTTTTGAAAAAATTATATTACTAGCTATAAGTTTTTGAGAAAAAAAATATTAACAGAAATAGATTTTTGATAAAACAAAAATATTACCAGGAAAAAAAATGTTGTCGGCTTTAAATGACCCATTGAGGCTGATATTCCGTAAAGCAAAACAAACCAAACCAAATCATTTACAATATCACCCATGCGTTATAATACAAGGTAGACTGGACTCTCTAGCCTTGCATGGCAGGCAATGTAGAAGAACGAATTGAAAATCGCTTAAAAGGAAACCATTATCCTATTTTTCTCAATAGGTCATTGCAATTCAAAGATAATAAAGGTCTGTGAAGGGTTATTGTAATGAAATAGATGTGTGAACTAATGAATAACGCGACACTTAAAAACTTCATATTTAAGATTACATTGTATTCAACTCCTGACTTCGCCAATTACTCTTGATTTGTCTCTCTCTGTCTGTGTGTATCACCCCTGGTCCGTACCGTAGATTTTACTTTTTTGTTTGAGAGAATGTTCAACTGGAGCGGTTGTTTATATGACTGTGTAATTACGAATTTTCTTGTTCATCTTTGCAAAACCGGATGCAGATTTTAGGTCATGTAATTAAGCATTCGGCGGCCGGAAGTGGCCTCGGGTCATTCGGAGAGACATCCATTAAATTATGATCTGCTATATACTAAAGAGACATGGCATTTAAAATTGTTGCTGAAAAAGAAAATATAGTTGGAAATAATTATAATTCGGCTAAAATTACCATGAATTATCTTCGTTTTATTTTAACATGAAAATGGAGCTATGGTAGTGGTCACTGAGATTTTGATGACAAGTATTCTTTTTAGTAGATTGAAACATTTGTTAAAACAATATATGAATTACTTGAATTATTACATTATTCGGACAGTTATCCTCATCTTCATTGCCATATTCACAACCCATGACCTATTGGGCTAGACCCAAAGATGTGTGAGTTCAATAGCAGGCCACAGCAGTTGTGAACCAAAACGTGGAGAGTTGAGTTAAGGGGAAATAACCGAGACACCCGGAAGAGACTTGGCACGTGGAACCAGAACAATCTACCCCGGTAGACGAAATAAAGGGTTTGGTTCGAAATTCCAGTTAACTGAAGAATGCCTAAGCGTACACCGGTCGAAACGTTGTGAATATGGCAATGAAAATGAGGATAACAATCCTAATAATGTAAATAATGCAAGTAATCATAATACTTCATCTCAGAGATATAGACAAATATAAGAATTGAAGTTAATTAAAGCTTAATTGGCGAATAATAATTTTATCAATATCACTTGTTCATTCGTAGAAAGATTTCAAGTATTGATCACTTTTAGATGTGTTTTTTTTTTTAATTTAAATGAAAAAGACACGTATCAGCAATTGACTTTAAGCTGGTTAATGAGATCTTCCGGTAGTCATGAAAATAATGTATTTAATTCATTGTCAATTATACAAACATTCTTTGCAACAAAATTGATCAAAACATTTTATAACGGCATAAATATTTCCAGTTGAGGGCAAACGAGTCAAGGGTCTCTTCTACCTCGTGCGTCGTAGCAAGATAATGATTTGCGTTGGAAAATTATCCAATTTATGAAAGCAAGCTTTTCGTTTTGAAACTGAAATAAAATATTTCTATTGTTTCGTGGATTGTTTTGCTACTCTTTATACAATCATTTTCGGCGTCACAATAACATTAAACTTTTAACATTTGCACTTGTGTATACAGGGTGTCCATAAAGTTCGTGTACACTTTAAAAATTTTATAACTTTATTTCTATTTGCGATAGAAATAATTTGCAAAAAGGATTAAAAAGAAGTAAATCTATACTTTTAAAAGTTTTATTGAAATTGTATTTAAGTTTCCACATGTTCTCCATCATTAGCAATACAAAGGGTAATACGATTTTGCAGATCAAAAGTGCTATTTATATTGGAACCCTGAGAACCTTTCATCTCCGTCATCTATTAATGGAAGTCGACATTAGTTAAAAGGAATGGTTATTCCGATTGTAATCGATGTAAATGATAGCCTTAATTAAAGAGAAATAACAGTAAGATAAAAGCTAGTTCATCTCTAAGGATCATTAAAAGCGGAATTGAAAGATCTTTCATATCCTAAAAGCAAAAGACTTTTGCTGTAGTAAAATCTGCTTTTTCTCAAAATACTTATTACCTTACTTTAATATTTGAAGTAAAATATAATATATACAGAATAGATAAAAAAAGCCTGTTAAAAAAACGAAAAGTTATAAATTAATACAGTAAATAAATATAAATATACGTAGCACATTTCGAAAAAGAGTGTGACAGACACATGTAAGTACGCCACTACATTTTTGGCTAAATGTTCGTCGGCCAAATGTCCGTTCGGCGAAATGTAGTCCTCACATCGCTCTTTCCTGCTCTCTCCAAACACACACACACACACACACACACACATATATATATATATATATATATATATATATATATATATATATACAGGATGTCCATAAAGTTCGTGTGCACTGTAAATAATTTATAACTTTATTTGTATTTGTATCAGGCCGAAGTTAGCCTACCGACAAACATCACTCAGAATTTAATGTTTCTTTTTGGGTTGTAGTATAAGACGACCCCTAATTTTTAGGGTAATTTCTGGAATTTAACGGACGTCTTATACGCGGAAATATACGGCATGTATTCAAATATTTATTTCTAGAAGGAATTATAACTAAAAAACATGTCAACACATAAAAGAATAAAATGAAATAACATCAAATATGTATTAATAATGTTGAAACCTATATTTTACTTAGGTGAGGTGATGTGCAACACCAGAATTATAGTTTGGTTTCATTCATTAGAAACTGCCAATTACTTGAATAGATCAGTTTTAAAAATCATATTTTAATGTTAAAATCTATATTAAACAAGAATATTTAAACTAAACTATATTCTTAGTGTTTTGTAAACTTCTTTGCCTAGAAAAGTAGTTAAAAATTGGGTTATAAATTCTGTTATACCCTGAAAAAGCATTTGAGGCTACAGGCAGTGTCAGCCCACAACTCGATCAATAATAAAGTAAACACAATATTAGAGTCGACAACTATAAAACGTTTCCTTCGCACGTGATAGATGTGTAAATGTGAACAAAGGTTCCGGTTCCCATGTAGCACGCAAAGGTTTTGTCGCTAAAATCGAAGCATTTCAAAAGGCTGAACACAAGGTTTTGAATAGAATGGCATCAGTTGGATTTTCCGTTTGAGTTGAGAATTTTACTCTTAAATTAAATTCAAAGTAGCATGATAATTGATTAGTGTATATCGTTGGAGGAGAATGTTGTTTTCTGACATCTTTAGCTTCATTTACATAATGAGAAGAAATCCTCCACGGAAAACAATTTCATTCTTGTGTTGGCGCTGCTGTTTGTTACTGATAGAGAAAGAAAAGAAGGATAAAAAGTTACAAACAGGGAACTTAAAAAGATTACTTTAACTCAAATAAATATTTTTAGATAATTTTTCTTTGCGAAATACAGGCATTTATTTCATTACTTTGTTACTATACAAAGTGAGGTTGAGTGAGAGACTGTAAGACTGCTACAAGAACATTAGCTTTATGAATTTTAGGATCAATACAAGAGAGAGATCATCTTTAAATAACATTAACAGAAAACATCCACAATGTTAAGTTAAGGCTATATAACAAAGCAAACCACTGACGGTAACATTACCACTGTACAGTATCACAAACTTTTTGTTGAGGGATCTCCCCTTTTTACACAAATGGACTCACCCAAGGTATACATATACTACTGCCAGTGAATAGCCGAACAGTCAAGTACAAGTAGTAGTAGAACGTTAAGTCGGTCGGTATAACGTTTGAACAGTCAGATGGTACAAGAATCACAGTAACGAGCCCATAGACTCAGTAATAAATCATGCAGCGATGTCGATATCAAAGACTGTATATATATATATATATATATATATATATATATATATATATATATATATTGCTACTAACCCGCATTCCTGGAACTGCTAACCTGTATTACCAGTTTGTATTATTACGTTAATATATTTATTTCCTATATTCATGCTTGGCGTTTGTTATTATTTGATACCAGATTTCATCCCGGAATCCACAGCACTTAAACGCGTGAGCGGGGCATAACGCAATTCCAAAGCACATACTTGTAAAGAAATTAAACAATATTCATGCCATGATCTAAATAAACCTGAAAATGTTAATCAAATCTCTCACGCTAATGACAGCTGGTAGAATATCAATTAACCCTAGGCACGTTTCCGTATCGTTAACTTACGTTCTTAACATTAGATGGGCGTACTGTTTTCAGACTTTTCTCCATAGGTTAACACTTTCGGTGCTGTGGACGTACTGGATCTAGGTAAATTGCTCGAAATCAATTGCTCGAAAAAGAATTTCTCGAGCTATCAATTGCTCGAAAGGCAGATTGCTCGAAGTAATTTCGAAGTTCGAAGCACCACGTAAACTGCGCCGTCTCACGACACGTCAACGGAGCTGGATATAAAAGGAGCCACGACACTCAACTTTAGCAGTCCTGATTTTTTTTTTTGTCTATATTTTTTTCTATTTCTATTTCAGTAATTTTGTTGATCTCGGACCCTAGTGATGGACGTAACTTTTGTTGAGAGCGAAAAAAGAAAGAAGTTGTGTTTGAGTTGGTATCTATATATTATGGACAAAACTGAACAATAAGATTTACTGGAAATGTGAAAAATGCAAAAAAAAAAAAGGAAATGCTTAGCACGTGTTTTATTTTTTTTAACCACAGGTTTCGAGCAAACTGCCTTTCGAGAAAAAAAGTAAGACTTGCTATATAAATGTACTAGTTCTTTAATTTTAACTGTTCAGTTAAAAACAATGAAGTTGTACTATTTTATCTTATAGTAAATATTAGTACAATGTAGTTTTATTATTTTTTTTAACCATAGGTTTCGAGCAAACTGCCTTTCGAGCAATTGATAGTTCGAGAAATTATTTTTCGAGCAATTGATTTCGAGCAATTTACTGTCGAGCAATGATTTCGAGCATATATTTATATATATATATATATATATATATATATATATATATATATATATATGAAGAAATATAGTCTTAAAGTGTGCTATATTTATGGGATAAAGTGCTCAATATCAGAGTTAGAGCGTGTGTAAATATTAAAGTGAACATAGAAGTCAACACTTAGAGGCGACAGACTGTTTCATGCTAGATGCAATCGTCAGGCAACTAGTGCTGTTATATTTCTTGGCTATTTATATATACGGGTCAGTGGTGCATTGTGGGTAGTCTATTTTGGCGGTTATTTTTACCGGAAGTCGTTTATTTTTTTTATTTATTCATTTGTGTCAAATTATTTTGCTTGTTTTTATTTAATTTTATTTTTATTTTTTATATTATATATTTATTTATTTTATTTTGATCGGTGTTTTTTATTAACGTAGTAAAATTTTGTTTATATAGCTTATTGTGGGTAGTCTATTATGGCCGTTAGTTTACCGGAAGTCGTTTATTTGCTTATTTATTTGGGTCAAATGGTTTTGCTTGTTTTTATTCATTTTAATTTTAATTTTTTATCTTATAAATTTATTTATTTATTTATTATTTATTATTGTTTTTTATTTTGGTCGGTGATTTTATTAACGTAATAAAAAATTGTTTATATAGCTTATTTAATAATTTTGTTTTTGTTTGGGAATATAATTAAAGCTTTTTGTTGAATTTTGGGGTTTATTGTTGTGGTTTGTTCTGACTATTATTTTGGTGGGAACGGTTTTTAATTTCTTTATTTGGATTGATTATCTTTATTTGTTTTTTCTAAACGGATAGTTCTATTTGACACAAATAAATAAATGAACAAATAAACGACTTCCGGTAAAAATAACCGCCAAAATAGACTACCCACAATGCACCACTGACCCGTATATATAAATAGCCGGGGAAAATAACAGCACTAGTTGCCTGACGATTGCATCTAGCATGAAACACACTGTCGCCTCTAAGTGTTGACTTCTATGTTCACTTTTATATATATATATATATATATATATATATATATATATATATATATATGTAATGTGGAAAGAGAAAAATGACAGTGTAATTCTGCTATGTGAATATGTGAATAACCTGCTGTTATTGCTCTTTTCCACTTCTTTTATATTGGTTTATATTGCTTAAGACGTACAGAAAATCTCACGAGATTTCTTTTTATCATTTTGGACAATTTCTCACGAAAAATCTGTTTATCTAACTCGTTAATCCTTGAATACAAATATTCGTTGCAGACACCTTGCGAGAAAATGTCAGTCGGCTAATCCGGGTAATGTCATTCATCCATCTTTACTCACTGATTTTCACATACATTATTCAGTGTATGCGCGTACACACACAAACACACACACACACACACACACACACACATATATATATATATATATATATATATATATATATATATATATATATATACATATCTAAACACCTTACAGGCAGACAGCATATGAACATACTTTTACACATATAAGTCTTTAAATCAGCATTATCTTTACAATATTCTCATACTAGACTGCATGCTAGAAATTACTTATGCTCATATATAAAAGCAATTTAAATAACCATTTTTCTTACATATACTTATATATATATATATATATATATATATATATATATATATATATATATATATATATATATTAGTCAAATTAATATAAGAAACAGACCTATTTCTGCATGTACATTCACTCATTTAATTTGTTATTAAATAGATGTCTAAATAGTGAAAAGTTACTAAACCATAGACATGAGTTAACGGTGTTCTGTCGTCATCAAATGATTTTCGCATTAAATAATTAATAAATAGATTTAAACAAATTAAATCCATAATTTAAAAGCCTTAAAAAACTCAGCCCAATAATTATTGAGAAAAACCCTTTGATAAAAAAAGCCATGTAAATAAACAAATAAACAAACAGATCAAATAGATAATAATGAAACATAACCTTCTAGTCACTCAACGACTAAAGGCAAACCCATAAATAAAAAAGACGCCGTCTGACTAGCATAAGCCAAAAACACTCTGGACATTGTAACTTGATACGCTTCTTTAGAAAGGGACTGGCCTGTAGATAAAAATTAATTCTTAATTCTTAGCCCCTTAAACCACCAAACTTCAACGGCCGAAACTAGCCGTTTCCATAGCAACAAATGTTCCAAATGATACCGTAGTTATAAACACCAGCTAACCAAAAGATAGCTTATTCCCAAATTCTCGCTTGACAAGGAAGCGGGTCCAGACGCCTTAACTCTTCATAACTTAAAAAATTATGTTAGGGGTCTCGGCTCTCGCTTTTGAAACATGAGAACTCTTATGTAGCGGAGTAATCATATTTTTAAAAACTAAAAATATTATTATAATATAAGCTCTACTTCTGTATGGAGCACTGTCCTTTTGAAAATAAAGCTAAATATTAAGGAACACCGGATTATCTAACTAACGTGTTCTTTCCTATTTCACTGCATACCTGCATACATATATATATATATATATATATATATATATATATATATATATATATATATATATAATTTTTAGAGGAGCCTATATCTTATATAGATTTAGTTTTACACATATATAGATAGTCGCTTATCTATTTGAATAAACTCGCTGATATCTGCAATTATATATATATATATATATATATATATATATATATACATATATATATATATATATACATACATATATATATATATATATACATATATATATATATATATAAACATATCAGCGCGTTTATTCAAATAGATACGCGTCTATCTATATATGTGTAAAAGTAAATCTGTATTCATTAAGCCTGTCCATTTGTATGGAAGTATACGGTTACGTCGATTTCAATCCTAATATCGCTATAAATCCTCCATGTAATTCTTTAAATGACAACCCATTCCTGTACAATCGTCAAACTTTAACGTCTCCTTGAAATATCTGTTCACTACGAGTTGACCTCTGACCTTTTATCGATTAAAATCCGTTCACTGTGTACTCCTTGATCGAAATGTTTATGGCTTGTCCTTTTTATGATCATCTTTTTTGGGGGGGAAAAAAACCTGGAAAATTTACAAAATCTGTTAGAAGTCGGCCGTCTTTGATCTAGTCAGTTGCTAAAACAAAAATGGCTTAGTTCCATTGCCATAAACACAGGATTCCTCACTACGGCTAAGGTGTGTCAGTTATAAATACTTCGGTTGTCATGTGAGTTGTCCTTTGTATTTATGTACGCGATGTGAATGTTTGCTTTCAATTCTATCTTCTAGGCTTAGAATATCAAGAAGGAATGAACAATAAATATAACATTTCTGAATATTTAACAATTACCAACCCACTTGGCATTTGATTCTGAAATTGAATACACAAATATGTTATTCGTTAATTCAATTTCCTATATTCCAATACCATTTTCTTTATCTATACTTTTTATATTTACGTGTGCAAAAGAGCATTTGGAAAATTGAGTCTGTTGATATCACAGACAAATGAGAAAGAGTTCAAACCTTTGTAATCCAGCAAATATTTGAGTTTTTAATTACATTAGACGGATTGGGATTTAGAGAACATGACATTGCTCCTCCTCTCATATCATTGGATACTTCTCAACTGAAACGTCTTTAAAATAGTCAACGACTTTCAACAATATTTACATTCACAACAAACGATAATAAAACGACACGTTTACTTTTATAAAAAAATAAAAAATGACGGTTGTTTCTAAAACATTTATCCTATCAAATTTAAACAGATTAATATTATTTAAATCTGACAACGGCTACTGCGGAATGAGCTCGATATGGAAAAGGAAATCTTTTAGAGTCTCATCTGCGCCTTTGGCATGATGAAAGTAATTTTTACGAATACAAATATATCAAAATTCCGCTTATTTTAACACATTTCCACGCATGACTTAATTCTTTCCTTTGTTTTGATTGTCTTCATAAGCAAATATGTTAGCACATTGATACTCCAGTCATAAGGCCATTACTATTTGGATGTCTGCTGGAAAATACTAAGCCTGATGCCTAGAATTTTCTTCCTGTCCATGGAAGAAAAATGTCCGCGCTTTTCTTAAG
Source organism: Acanthosepion esculentum (assembly GCA_964036315.1). NCBI lineage: Eukaryota > Metazoa > Mollusca > Cephalopoda > Sepiida > Sepiidae > Acanthosepion > Acanthosepion esculentum. The sequence continues at coordinate 27,895,069 of OZ038495.1, read as the reverse complement.
TGGAAGTTGTAAGAATATCGGTCTTTTGTTACATGAATTTATGTACATACTAACAAGTTAAAAATGTTTACGTTCCTTCCTGCCATAATTTATACGAAGTTTATAAAATCCAGCAGGCATTTAATTCTTATTTTTCCTTCTCAACCCCTCCCCTCTCTCTCTCTTCCCCATACCCCTCTCATCCCCATCCCTCCTCAACCTCTCTCCCTCCCCTTCCCCTCTCAACCTCTCTCCCTCCCCTTCCACTCTCTCTGTCTCTGTCTGTCAGTCTCTGTTTCTCTGTGCGTGTCAGTGTTAATTTATGTTTTATATTTGAAAGAATTATTTAAATATACGGACCCTGGAAATCACACTCCACACATGCATATCCAGCCATTCACAAGTGATAATATTATTTGTTCACTTTCTTCGTCTGAATTACTTGGTAACATACGGCCTGAGGTCTCAAATTCTCAAGGATAAATTTAATAATCGAAAAGTAAATGAACACACACACTATGCTGGTGTTAATAAAACAGTGCTCTATGTAATATACATATTGTCCCTATATATTAAGTATGTATTAATAAATATACATATTATCCCTATATATTATAAGGGATAATATATATATATATATATATATACATATACATATACATATATATATATATATATATATATATATATAAGATTAATGTGAGTAAAATTCGTCACTTAGCTGATTGATGTTACCTTCAGTATCCCGACTCCAGAGTTTCGTAGACGGGCATGTTCGTCCACTCTTCAGCAATTTACTGCTCATATATTTCTATTTTTTTCTTTTTGTACACATTTAGCACAGGTGTAAATTTTCTATATAGTGCTAATAGAATAAAAATTAAATATTAGTTAGTTTTAACATTATCTCGGATAATTTATGAAATTCCTGCAAAAAAAAAATAGTTATCAAACGCCCAAGAATTTATTCAACCGGGTCATATAGTGAATGCTCACGATATCGGTTAGTTTCAAGATTAAATTCTCTATCGTGTCTGAATCAACTTCAAATCATGGAAAGGTAATAAACTTTGCCGTATGTAATGTCGAATATGTTATCTGAGTTGTCGCGTTGCCGACGATTACTTCTGTCAAATATCCTTTATTATTGCTCGTAAATATTTCCTTGATCATGTCATAAACATTGATGTAACTGTTAAGTGTTTGTTAACACGGACAGTGAGAGAAACAGATAATCTATTCCAGTAAAATAACTCTGCAAAGAAAAAATGTGAGTTACGAATAGCAATATGAGCATAAATACCCTGTATAGCAGAGTAAAAATTCTATTCCAGGAATAAGGGTTTTGGAAGTATTTAAGACATTTAATCAAATAAATAACACATATTCTATATGTGATTGAGCATGGTTCTACCTCGACATACATTATGTGGTGTCTGTAAATGTTGTGGATTCCGGGATGAATCCGATATCAATGAATAACAAACGCCAGGAATGGATAAGGAAAATAAATGTATTAACGTAATAATACAAACTGGTAATACGGGTTAGTAGATCCAGGAAGGCGGGTTAGTAGCAATAATATATATACAGTCTTGGTATTGAAGTATCGCGGTATGACTCCTTACTGAGTCTACGTGCTCGCTAACTGTGACGCTTGCCGCCTTCTCTGTGTGTGACTTACTCTACTACTGCTGAACACTAATACTCTTCTGTCGTTCCGTCTCGACTCCTTGACTCAACGTACTATTACTCGCTCGGGTATTCACTGGTAGCAGTATATGTATACCTTGGGTGAGTCCATTTGTGTGAAAAGGGGAGACCCCTTAACAGTAAATGAAATCATTATTTTCCTTTCCGTAATGATCAAGTCAGTCGCACTCAATAATTGTGGACAGGAATCTATCTTAGGAGTAAAGTAGCTCTATAAGCTTAAAATGATGTAGATTAAAAATCTTCGATAATCTGAAAAGATATTCTTCACGTAATCTTAATGCAATATACAGTTGCGGCCAAAATGTTCAGAACGGCATTGTTTTCGTCAGAAAAGTAGGTATAACTTTTTATCAAAGTTGTTTTATATTCTATAGTTTTCACAGACGAGAAATACGATATTCTTTGTTATTGTCTGAGATTTCGGTGTAATTTGAGAGGATAATACGAAAGTTATGGATGATTGAGTGATTTACTACAAAACCCATGGCGGCCAAAATGATCAGAACGTTTGCTTTTACTCCGTATTTTAGTATATTTAACCGGCGAACTCTAATTTTTCTAATTTGTTTACGTGACGGTTCGTTTACTAAACATTAGTAAGAATATCTGCAGTGTACTTTAATATAATGCCACTTACTCCGTTACCAATTCGTCAGCAGATTATTAAGCTTCGAAAGAAGGATAATTTGAGTATTGGGTCTATTGCAAATATTGTTAACAAGTCAAAAAGTGTTGTTCACGGTATTCTTAAGGTCAACGATGATTGTGGATCGTGTGAAGCAAGAAAGTCTACAGTTAGGTCAAGAAAAACGACCAAGAGAGAAGATCGTGCTATGGTAAAGTTGGTTAAAAAGGACAGATTTAAAACTGCTGCTGCTGTTTCTCGGGAAATGAGCATTGTACTGAAGAAAACTTTATCTCGAAAAACTGTGTCTCGTCGTTTAGTTGAACATGACCTACAAGAGCACCTGCAGTGAAGCCACTAATCAGCTCCAAGAATAAAAAGTGTCGTCTTACCTTTGCAACCGAACATGTGTTGTGGTCTCAAGAAAAATGGCAAACGGTGCATTTCAGTGATGAATCTAAGTTTGTTATTTGGCTCAGATGGGAAAAGATACGTTCGTCGAAAAATAGGTGAAAAATTGTCGCATAATGCCTTAAGACTAGTGTTAAATTCGGTGGAGGAAGTGTCATGGTTTAGGAGATGATATCTGGAGATGGTGTGAGCCCTTTGGTGCGATTACATGGAAAGGTAAATGCAGGAGTTTATAAACAACTTGTAAAAGATCATGTCTTGCCTGTGCTGAGAAATTCAACTAAGCGACCACCCATATTCATGCAGGACAACGCCCCATGTCACAAGGCTAAGGTGGTCAGGAACTTCCTCAAGGCTGAAAAGGTTATTGTTATGGATGGCCTGCTCAAAGCCCCAGATCTCAATCCTATTGAAAATGTGTGGAATATTCTAGGAGAACGTTCGAAAGCCAGAAATCCTAAAACAATCGAGCAATTATGGAATGCTCTTCAGGAAGAATGGAATAAGATCACCCAGCAAGAAATTGAAAATTTAATTTCCTCATGCAGTCGAAGATGTCAAAGTGTGATTTAAGCTAAAGGGCTTCACACTAAATATTAAATAAATCCAGTATTCTCTGTCATTTTTTATTACTTTGTTATTTTTTCAACCTTTCTGATCATTTTGTCCGCCATGGGTTTTGCACTAAATCACTAAATCAGCCATAACTTTTGTATCTCAGAGAATAACAAACAATATCGTATTTATTGTCTGTGAAAATTATAGAATATAAAACAACTTTGATAAAAATTTATACCTACTTTTCTGACGAAAACAATGCCGTTCTGGACATTTTGGCCGAAACTTTATTGCTAATATTGTAGATAAGAAAACGGTTTTTTCATTTTTTTGATCATTTACAGTTCATCAATAAGGGAGAACGTATTTCCATTGGGGAAAGAAAACTGAAAAGAATGACTTCTTAACGTACATAGTTTTTTTTTTTTTCAATATATGAAATGTGGAAATAATCAGATTTATTAAGTCGGCTCAGCTAAAAAACGATGATGAAGAATTCAATTCTATTCTTCAATGCAACTTATTCTTTTATTTAACTTGCATGAAAGATGTCAGCGATTCTAGGTCACGCGGCACTTAAACCTGTACAACTTTCTGGCTGTAGAGTTTTACACTGAGCAGAAATGTATTTCTCAGAAAGTAAATACATATTTTTCGTTACATTTACTTTTAATCACTTTTATAGTTTTCTTTGTATTTCAGTTTGTGCACGTGAGATTATATTTATTTCTATAAGACGTTTTTTGTTTCTCACTCAAATGTTAAACTGAGAAAAACAGTTTTATTGAAAGTTCTTTGCAAATACTTAATTTCTTAAAGTGAAAGCTATTTTTTTTAATATGAAAGCAAACAGAAAGTCATACGCATATGTATCCATGCGTGTACGTGAGTGTAAGCAAAAGTTCCGTTTTCAAATTCTTTTGGTTAAAATACTGCTTCTATCTAATTTTCTTTTGGCGAACATGACCCAGCCTTTTCACGTTTCACCAATGCCAGACAGAGTACAAATTTAATCGACTATGATATAATGAGGTGTTCCTTATTCATTTTTGAGTAACATCAGCTTCCACCTATGAACCATAGAATTTTCCGAGCCCTGGGCTTGGTGCATCTCCTTTGACCAGATTGCAAGTCGTCATGATAGCCTAGAGGAAAAGAAAACCGACAAAAAAAGCGTCAAACTAGATGTCCCTATAGAACAGCTAATCCTCTACAGCCAACGTGAAAGACCCTTCCGATTTCGTACTGGCCTCAACTGCACATCAAATAAGGAAATAATTGATCTTATGTTCAATCTCAGCTTCGATATCGAAGCAAATGCCACCTAGTTTTTTTTTATTTTATAATCTTCTGCTATCACACATAGCCAAATGAACAGTTAAAACATAATTCTGTGTTTACACATCAATAGACACACGTTCTAAATGGAGAAGTAGTGCAACATTCCTTGCCATCAGTTTCTTGAAAAAATCTACTGAAGTCATCGACAGAGGATATTTTTACTGAATAAAGTGTAGTTATGAAAAACAAGTACTTTTCAAGTGTAGTTATGAAAAACAAGTTCTTTCTTTGCTATGGATTCGTCCACATAGCAATGTATTAAAATCTAACCCCAGGTGTTTACTGTGGCCCTGATGATCGCATTATCAGAAAAAACTGTCAATTACTCTTACTTTTCTTATTGAGTTTTTATTATTACACACACACACACACACACACACACACACATATATATATATATATATATATATATATATATATATATATATATATATATATATATATATATATATATATATATCTTTTTCAGTGTGAATAAGTACACAAATAAAAAGATAGGTGAAATCATTGAAACACAGGGAATTAACTGAGAGACTAATATTTTGGAATATTCTTTTGTAAAAACCAAAGCCAAGTCGGCGTTCAATAGCTTAATTATCTGCAAATTTGGATTTATTGATTATTATTTTTATCTTTGTTTTCGACTCTCATTATAAAATACTTTTTCGTCGTCAGTGAGTTTTCTGCGCATGTCAAAAAAGAAAGAAAATAAATTTATTCGCTAAACAATGTTCGTTTCAATAATTTAATGTAGCCTCCATTTTCTAGTTTGTAAAATGTTCCTATAGATTTTAAATGTTTATTTATTTCACGAGTAATAAAGGCTTGAGTAAATTGGAAAACAAAACAGTTCTATCAAAATATCAACGTTCTTTATAACTCTCCTTTTTCAATTGTTTTACTCCAAGCAAGGTACTAAAGCAAATAAGACGCAAGGGATTATGTTGTGGATTCCAGGATTAAAACTGATATCAGTAAATAACAAACGCCAGGAATAGATAAGGAAAATAAATGTATTAACGTAATAATACAAACTGGTAATACGGGTTAGTAGATCCAGAAATGCAGGTTAGTAGCAATAATTTATATACAGTCTTGGTATTGAAGTATCGCGGTATGAATCCTTACTGAGTCTAGGTGCTCGTGACGGTGACTCTTGTGCTACCCTCCTCTAATACTACTCTCATACAGACCCCGGGTATTCACTGGTAGTAGTATATGTATACCTCGGGCGAGTCTATCTAGCTTTATTATTCTTATCTGAAGTTTGATAGTTTCCTTCAGCAATAATACTTAAAACATCAGCAATTGTCTTAGAGAAGAGAATACCATATTGCTTGTCTGAAAGAACCTGTGGGGTGAGATGCTTAACCAATTCAAAGTTGATTAGGACCTCTAGTAATTTGCCAGAAGGTAGAAGGCTAATACGCCGATAGTTAGAGGGATCAGACGGTTCTTCTCTGTTCTGTCTGTCTAATATATATTTCATAATTCAAATAATTGTGACTCAAGAATAAATAACGTATATTTATTAATTATCAAAATATTTACATTGCTTTTTATAACGTTGGTTCAAAGTTGCGTAAGTTTTCGAATTATATTCTTTTTGTTTCCGACGCAATAAATTCTTCAATGAAATGAGCTTTAGATTTCTGGAGAAGAAATGGCGGCTGTAGATATAGAAGCAGTAATAATTTGATGTCATTTGTTTCTTGAATCTCCCCGTAGATCATAACTGTACCGCTCTGCAATAACATTTACGTCAGTCGCCAGCAATATCCTAACAAAGCTTGCATTTCATATAGCATCAGACACAAACAATAACTGTTTCACCAAAAGGTTAAGTTTTGATATTGTAGGTGATTTTGGTTACCCCCATGCTTGAGTTTCTTACAGTGAACTCACTTCTTGTATTTAGTGAAGCCTTACAGATAAAAGTAATTTGCATATCTGACAAGAAATGAAATGAAACTGAAATGTTATTCTACATTCGGAAAAATCTTGGACAACTAAATTTCACGATGTTTGAATCTTCCATATTTCTAACATCTTTAACATTTCTGCATTCCAAATTCTATCACAGATACTGCGTGGATTATCCTTCGGGGCAAATTCTTCTCCTTGAACTTCGCAAAACATTCATGACATGTAGTGCTGCCAGCATACGAAGGCCTCATCAATCATTTTCTTCACTAACTGCTTCTGTCTTTCTTAATTTAAAGAGGAACACCGTGTCGTCTATGATGTGTAACTTGTTTGCACCCATCCTTTCTTTTGTCAACATAGTAGAATTGGAAAAAAAACAAACACACATTTTGACTATGGACAATTTGCGTTCGCCCAATATATATATCAATATTTGTTTTTCGGACGGAAGAAAAATATGTCTTCAAATTCATTATTGCGTCTGAACGAATATTCAAAACAGACCTGTGCGGGAGAAATTGAAAATGGGGAAAACTATTGGACTGTGATAATCCTACTCACTCGACCTGGGGAGTATTAAACCGGTGGTATGAGGAATCGCCACAACCGGAGACATCCAGGCTGCAGTAGATGAACATAAATTGTATGGCTTACATCCGCGCTCTGATGCACTACACGGCCCTTGCTGATACCACCTTCATGGCCGTTGGATCTATTAGAGATCTCATTCGTCTAACACGCTGGGAAAGACTCATCAAATACAATAGGGCTGACGGACACGAAATTATCGAGGATTTGGATTATCCGCACCTGGTTTGTCCAGCAGTGGAAACGGTTTACTGGGAATGGACACTGTTGTATGTAAACAGGTATTCGGAACCATAGATGAGAGTTGAACGCTGGGTTAAAACCAATGCATATAAACTACACTCAAAGGAGTATGACTGTTTCTCCGTTGAGGTTTTAGCCTTCCCCGATACCCAAATATTTTGTACGTTGAACGTCGGAACGGATCACCGTCAAATCTACCAATTATTACGATTATGATAAAAAAAATAGAGAGTAATCAATAAGAAATATGATAAATAATAGAAAACAATCGCCAAAATATATATAAATTTGCCAAAATCATTGTTACTGGTAAAAAGGTTTAAATGATATAAGAATTTTCTGTAATATATATATATATATATAATATAAGTGGTCAATATATATATATAAATATATATATATAATATATATATATATATATATATAATAGATATATGTATATAATATTATAAATTAATAGATTTAAAATATGGTTTTACCGCTACACAGTGATAACCATGTTTCAGAAATGGAAGCTAAAGCCCTTGAATTTAATTTTGTTATTAAACCAAAGACATTAGTTCCATTTCCTCATTCGCTTGATGAGGAAATGGAACTAATGTCTTTGGTTTAATAACAAAATTAAATTCAAGGGCTTTAGCGTCCAATTCTGAAACATGGTTATCACTGTGTAGCGGCAAAACCATAATTTAAATCTATTAATTTATAATATTAATGCTCTGTAAATTTAAATTTACATTGAGCACTATTGTGTAAAAATAAAAATATCTATAAGAACGCCGGATTTTATATCTTACTGTTCTTTCCTTTTTATTTATATATATATATATATATATATATATATATATATATATATATATATATATATATATATATATAATATATATATATATATGTAAAATATATATATAATATATATAATACATATAATATATATAATATATATATAATATATATATGTATATATAATATATATATACTATATATATAATATAATATATATAATATATGTATAATATATATATAATATATATAATATATATATAATATATATATACAATATGTATGTAACATATATATATAATATATATATAATATATATAATATATATATATATGATATATATATGATATATATACGTAATATATAAATATATATATATATATGAAATATAAATATATATATAAATATATATATATAAATATATATATATATAAATATATATATATATATAAATATATAGATATATATAAATATATATATATATATAAATATATAGATATATATAAATATATAGATATATATAAATATATATATATATATATAAATATATAGATATATATAAATATATATACATATATATATATAAATATATATATTTATAAAATATATATATATAAATATATATATATATATGAAATATATATATATATGTATATATATGGAATATGTAAATATATATATAATATATATAAAAATATATATACATATATGAGATATATATATAAACATATATATGAAATATATATATATAAATATATATATATATGATAATATATATATGAAATATATATATATAAATATATATATATATGATAATATATATATGAATATATATATATAATATATATATATATAATATGTATATATCATATATATATAAAATATGTATATATATATATATATATATGTATAATATATATATATATATTTGTCATCCACAGACAGACTCATCTGTGTGGCTAGGCGTCCGGTTGACGCTAGCTAGGATCAAAACCCGACTGAATTGGCGCCAGTCGGAACTTCTACCACTCTGCCGTCGGCGCACGGCAGCGATGAAGTTCAATTTTAGCGTGCTTAATTTTAGATAAACAAACAGTGACAGTATATATGCTCCTGAAAAATTTATTTCGGTTGAGCACTCTGGGGAGGATGTGTGGGTTTGTAAACAGTGACTATTACGGCTAATAATGCAAGACTCTTCGGTAAATCGAATCGAGTTCTCTCAGTCACTGTGTGTTTATCTAAAAATAAATACGCTTAAATTCACCTTCTTCTCTGCCGTGCGCCAACGGCTTCAGGGTAAAATTTCCGACTTACGCGAATTCAGCCGGTTTTCGATTCTAGCCACAGGCAACCGGACGTCTAGCCACACTGATGAGCTGTGATACAGCGAAACAGTCTGTCTGTGGATGACAGTATATATATATATATATATATATATATATATATATATATATATATATATATATAATTGTTATGGGAACTTACCCATAATAGTAATGGACTATCCCGTACACTATAAATACTGTGCCTCAAGAGGAAGCAGCCAGTGAAAGTCACACAGTGAGTCTGTCAGAGACAGAGTCGCGTCAGATGATTACTGTAAGACATTGGAATAGTAATACTTCGAGACAACATAGTTCTGTCTAACCTAACCTGATTGTTATTACTAACACTTCTACTTCTTTTGTACATATTTCTTATATTAAAAATGTACGTCTTAAGAAATACCGAAAATCTATTAGGAACGGATTGGATGCAAAAATTCGAATTGTGGGATCTACCTATAATTACGTACTGCCAAAATGTAAAAAGCTTACCAACCGAGGCAGACAAATTAAAAGAAAAACTAAAAACGAGTTTCCCCGAAGTATTTTCAGCAGGACTAGGAAGATGTAAGAAAATGGCAGCAAATATCGAAGGAAAACGTTCAGCCTATTTTCAAGAAAACAAGGAGCCTACCGTTTGCGTCAATTGAAAAAAATGATCAGGAATTAACCAGACTCGAAAACACTGGCATATTGACAAAAGTAGAATACAGTAAATGGGCCGCACCGACGGTCTACGTCAAAAAGAAATCAGGCGAAATTCGAGTTTGCGCTGATTTTTCTACAGGTTTGAACGCAGCAATAAAGGACTACCATTATCCTCTACCCAGTCCAGAAGTATTTACTAAATTAAATGGCGGAGAATTTTTTATCAAAAATTGATTTAAGTGAGGCGTACCTGCAAATTCCAGTCGATGAAGAAAGTTCAAAACTACTATGCATAAACACACACAAAGGACTGTACAGATACCAAAGATACCTTTTGGAATTAAGGTCGCGCCGGCTATATTCCAACAATGGATACGATGCTTGCCGGACTAGAGTACACAATTGCATACTGGATGACGTTTTGATTAATAGCAAAAGCGTTGAACAACACAGAGAACATATACAGGAAGTATTTAAAAGAATACAAAGCTATGGATTCAAAGTCAAATTAAATTAGTGCGATTTTTTCATGAAGGAAATCAAATACCTTGGCCATATAATAGATCAAGTAGGTAGACGACCAGACCCTGAAAGGTCAACAGCAATTAAAAAATGCCAGTTCTTAAAAACATAACAGAACTACAAAGTTTTCTAGGATTAGTAAGTTACTACCAGGAAATCATGCCTCACATGCTTAAACTTCGCGCACCACTGAACGAGCTTCTAAAGAAAGAAAAAGTTTGGCAGTGTACAGATCAATGCCAAAAAGCATTTGACGAAATAATCAAAATATTAATTTCAGATTTATTTTTGGCACACTACGATCATAAACTAGAAATTATTGTAGCAAGTGACGCTAGCGCCTACGGAGTCGGAGCGTGTATATTACATAAAATGCCAGATGGAACAATAAAACCTATCGCACATGCTTCTCGAAATCTACTACCAGCGGATAAAAATTATTCACAAATAGAGAAAGACGCTCTAGGAATTATCTTCGTGGTTACGAGGTTTCATAGGTACATCTATGGTAGATAGTTTACTCTTCAGACGGATCACAAACCGTTACTAAGAATTTTTGGTTCGAAAAAAGGTCTACCGGTTTACACCGCAAATAGGTTACTTAGATGGGGAACAATTCTTCTGAACTATAATTTCAGATTGGAATATTTACCAACGAAAAAGAACGGGCATGCGGATGGTTTGTCGAGACTTATATCAACAAAGACAGAGCTATTGGAAGATACGGTAATCGCAGCCTTAAAAAACGAAGAAGACATCAGGACAGTACTATGTTGTACAGTTAGAAACCTCCCAGTCACATTGCAAGACATAAAAATTATTAATGAAACAAAAGAAAAAAAAAGCAGAAAAAGATGATCAAATATCGGACAGCTTTTCTCTCTGCGACAATGTGTTACTTTACAACGAAATGGTTGTAATTCCCAAAACATTACAAAAGCGGATCTTAAAGGATTTCCATAGGGGCCATCCTGGTAAAAATAGAATGAAGTCGCTAATGCGAAGCTATGTATATTGGAAGAATATGGAACAGGATATTACTCAGATGGTGGAAATGTGCAAGAGTTGTAATTTAGCAGTCAAAGCAACGCCAATCATCCATAATCCGTGGCCAGAGACTGATCGTCCGTGGTCAAGAATACACGCAGATTATGCAGGAGCAATTCACGGTTTTTATTATTTAATCATTGTCGATAGCTATAGTAAATGGCCGGACGTGTTTCGTTGCAAAAATCCTACTTCAGAAACGACCATAAATTGCCTCCACGAGCTATTCGCTCGGTTTGGTATAGTGGATTGCCTAGTCACAGATAATGGAACGCAATTCACATCAGCGGATTTCCAAGAGTTTTGCGAAATTTATCAAGTAAAACATATAAAATCCCCGCCTTATCACCCAAGATCAAATGCGCAGGCGGAGAGATTCGTTGATACACTCTAAAAAGAGCGCTACGCAAAGCCTACGATGTGCCTACGGAAAAAGCATTAGAACAATGTCTTCAGGTATATCGATTTACGCCAAATAATGCTACACAATCAACACTATCACCAGCAGGAGTGATGTTTACTAGAAAAATCAGATCAGCATTTGATAAATTGCTACCAAGTAAACCAAAACAAGTAACATAGTCCTATGCACCAAAAAGAAAATTTCTCCCAGGAGAAAAAGTTTTTTTTAAAGCCTACAAAAATAACACATCTTCCTGGGAGCAAGGCACAATTGAGAAAAGAATTGGCAAGATGGTTTACATAGTTCAGGGACAAAAATTCTCACACAGGAGACACGTGAACCAAATAAGGAAGAGACTGTTACAGGACGCTAACGGTCCACCTCAAGAAGATTTTCGATAGGTTTGATATAAAAAGACCGCAAACAATGCCAGACCTAAGAAAATCATCTCTAAAAAGAAAATTTACAGAACCTTTGGAAATAGATCCAAAGAAAGAAAATATTAAAAACCCCTGCTACTTTTTTCGCTTCTTTTCTTATCTCTCCCAAGGTCACAGTTAGTTCCTTTACTGCCTTGTATAACTCTTCACTGTTTTCATCTGTGGTAGCCAATGGCGATTTCGCGTCTTTTTACATCCTGGATGGACACTTTTTTTCAATTCAATTCTCGCTGCGCCCTTACAAAACGAGCTGATAGGTGAATCCTATACGTCGAACTTTTTCATCCAGTCTGTACCCTCTAGATTTTCTGTATCTTTCATTACGTATATCTTGAGTTTTTTGTTTTCCCGTGAAATTTAACATTTACGATTATTTCTCCTTCGAATTTTATACGCTTTCCTGTCACCGACTTAGCAATTTTTTGTGTATGTAATATGGTTGGTCTGTTAAGCTTTTTCCATGTCTGTAGGTTAATTATCGGAACCCGAGTCTAGTTGCAATTTTATATTTTATTTAAGATTTCAAGTTCCACATATTTCCTTATGTTGGTATTGTCTTCGTCATGCATCCTAGTAGCTCTTATCCTACTAGTAGCTTTTCTGTTCCTACATTGGGATGCCTTGTGCCCCATTTTTCCACACGCAAGACAGTTTTTATATTTAAAACGGCAATCCTTATTCCAGTGTAGTCCTCCACATCGATAACATGCAGAGGGGAGGGGGGGTTGTATTTGCTTCGATTTTCGTCATAATTTGCCCTATATGTTGTACTTTTTTCTTTATTATAGAATTTTTGTTTTCTTTCCGGGGAGGGTGAAGAACGTAAACTTTTGTTTAACTTACGTATATGTGATACTCCTGATTCCTCAGTGTTCTTCGAGTCTTTCTTTATACTCAGGCATTTTTGGAAATCTTCCGATAATTGTTATAGTGTTAGTCCAGGTTCATTTTGTAGTTTTGAAAGCATTCTTTTGCGCATTTCACTATCTTTTGCTGCAACTAACCCTTGAACAAAAATGAGACACTTGAAATTGTGCGTTGTTAATTCAACCAACTTGAAGTACTCAGAATGTTTATTCACGATTGCGGCAAACGTGGAATAGTCCTCATTTTCGCCCTTTACCAGGTTAAGAAATTTCCACCTCTTGTGAAAGAGTGACGTTTTTGGACTGAAAAGCTCTGCAAGACATGTAACTGCTTCGTCAAACGTTAATTCGTTCGTCTATTTTGGCAAAATGTAATCCACAAATTTTGTGTATTCTTCAGTTCCTAATTTTCTGAGCAACAGACGTAGCTTCTTTGCTTCTGTCCAATTTTGACAATCGATGTTGTAGATGTCTTCATAACGTCTGAAATAATCCCCGAAATTTTTATCCACTTCTAGGGAGTAATTGAATGTTTCTATCGTATTTCACACTGCGTCTTGGGAAAAAGTCGCCTCTTTTTCGATATTTTGTTGTTTGTTACCAGCTACCTTTAATATTAGTTCCTGCGTTTGTAGTAATTGTTTTTGCCATTTTTTCTTCCATTCTTTCCTGGAGTAATTGCTGTTCATTTTGGTATTTTACAAATTCTTCTGATATATTTTTAAAATCCTCCATGATAAAAGTCTTACGAAAAACTCGTTTTTCCGTATTTTAGTCCTCGTAAATCTTTTGTCGCCAAGTTGTGAACACTGGCAAAAAAACGATAAAGGAGACTTTTGTTTTTTGTTTTTTTTCTGTGTGAGTTCGAATATCTCGTCGTCAATTTGTTGTGGACAACGAGGGAGAATTTTGTTTCGTTTTCCTTCCGTGTGTGTTCGATATACTCGTCGCCAATTTGTTGTGGATTCCGGGATGAATCCGATATCAATGAATAACAAAAGCCAGGAATTCATAAGGAAAATAAATGTATTAACGTAATAATACAAACTGGTAATACGGGTTAGTAGATCCAGGAATACGGATTAGTAGCAATAATATATATAGTCTTGGTATTGAAGTATCGCGGTATGACTCCTCACTGAATCTACGTGCTTGCTAACTGTGACTCTTGTGCTACCCTCCTCTATTACAGACTGTTCAGGTATTCACTGGTAGCAGTATATGTATACCTCGGGTGAGTCCATTTGTGTAAAAAGGGGAGACCCCCTCAATAGTATGAGATTTAGAAAAACATAAAAGCAATGCTTATTTTCTTTTTATTTGCCATGTCCTTTCAGGACATAGGTGATCGTAGCTTTCCGCCTCTATCTATCTCTTGCACGTCTCAGCATGTTCCTTCCCTCTGCTTCTACCCCCAGAGCACGTTCTGTCATACAATTGTTCAAGCTCGCCAGGTATGTCACGCGCTGCTTTCCCTTGTTTCTCTTTCTCTCTATTCGACCCGTGAGTATCAGATTCTCAAGGCCCTCCTTCCTCATTATGTGTCCCAGAAACTTCAGCTGCCTCTTTCTGAAGTTAAGCATGAGCTTCACCCTTGTCTGCTTTCTTGCCAAGACCTCATCCTTACTCAAGCTCGGTCCACGAAATCCTCAGCATCATTCTGTAGAACCATATCTCCGTCGCCTCGAATCTCTTCTCCATCATTGAGGAAATCTTCCAGCATTCGTTGCCGTAATGAAGAACGGATGTCACATTACAGCTCAGTATCCTTTTCTTTGTTACCAAAGACATTCTCCTGTCTCGCAATACTCTGCCCAGCTTTTGGAATGCGTCCTTGGCCATCTACGGATCTCAGTGTCGCACATACCGTCCTCTTTCAAAAAGCTTCCTAGATATTTAAACTTCCACGTCTGCTTGATTCTAGTGCAAATCTCATTTCGGGCTCATCCTTTTACTGATGACCATGCATTCCAGCTTCTTGTAGTTTATGCTTTGTCCTTTCTTCTGACTCTTCGTTGCTTTCTTCTGTAGGAGATTGTGTAGTTTCTTTTCCATGTCTTCTATCAGTACTGTGTCATCTGCGTTTCTTATGCTGTTGAGATTATGGTCGCCGACGCTAAATCCCAGCTCTCTCTCGCTGTAGATGTTGATAGGTCGGGTGAGAAAACTCATCCTTGCCTTACGCCCTTTTCTATTTTTGTATATTAGCTGAACTCGTTCCCTGTGCGCATGCGTGCTGTTTGCTGCCAGTATAGGTTCTTGATTATTCTGATATCTTTCCCGAATATGTCAAGGTTGCTGAGCAGATCCTTGTGGCGTACTTTTTCGAAAGCTTTTGCGTAGTCAATGAAAACTAAAGTAAGTTTAGTAAATAGGAGTGCCTCATGGTAGTAGAATGGCGAGCAAGATCATTTTTAGCGAGTTCACTGTTCTTGTGACCTTCTTGTGTCAAGCTAAACTTAATTTAATATTAACCTGGAGAAAATTCATTATCTTGGGAGGGAATTTTAAGTCATATTTTCTTGTTTGCCCATTGTACTTAGCTACTGATAGAATGATTTCAATTCATGTGTAAGATCTTTCATGCTAATCGATACTGACTGTTGCTTTGGATTTTAAAGTGAGTGGCCCTTTCAAATTGTTGGATGACGACGCGTAGTTAATTACCTCTTTTTAAGGGATACAGATGAAGAATAATGGAAGTCCTTGAGTAGGAAGCAACTCACGAAAAATGATTAATTGAAGAACAGGGTGTATAAAATTCAGTTTAATTCGAGAGGTGGAACACTTAATTACCAAGAGTCTAATCATTCTTTCTAATTAGTTTTATCGTTGTTAGACATGAGATGAAACTAATTAGGATCTTATCAAATTGGCTGATTAGTTTGTGCTTGCAAGTACAATTATATGTAGATTCAGTTTAGATTGTGATTTGAATAAAATACCGGAGAACATTAAGGGAAGAAATGTTGCTATACGTGTTTGGGAGATGACCGCTGTAATTAGCTGCTGAAAGAATCCCGTTTAATTAAGACGCCATTAAAATAATGGCTTAATCGAATACGTGCAGACACAAAATACTCCGAAGATTGGTAGAGTAATCATGAGGATGCTAATATCGAGGCAAGATTCAAATTCAGATACTGAATCGATGTGCCTATTTAATATTAAATAAATGGTAAAAGAATATAAAGAAGCGGTGTGCAGAATTGCAAACATTTTCCTATTTTTAGAACTTCCTGTTCAGTCTTCATAGAAAAACTCTAACTGACCAAATCAAGTATATAATTTCTGCGTCGAAACTGTCCCATTCGCGCGTGCGCACATATTAGTAGGTAGATTCGGAGCCACATGAATTGGTCTGTTCTTTGATGATGCAAACAGCATTTTCTTTTGCACAACAATTATTTGTCAACATAATTTTCTTAACGCTTCTCCCTTAATCACCTCGATCGAACAATTCACATTGAAAAAAAAAAGTTTTACGAACGATATATTTCTTAGTTTCAATGTGTTTTAATACAATTTTAGCTCGTAATTTAATTTTAAAGGTAATCGCAAACGTCCTAATTACATTTTGATTATATATATATATATATATATATATGTGTGTGTGTGTGTGAACATAAAGTCAACACTTAGAGGCTACAGACTGTTTCATGATAGACGCAATCGCCAGGCTACGATTGCGTCTATCATGAAACAGCCTGTCGCCTCTAAGTGTTGACTTCAATGTTCAATTTTATATTTACACACGCTCTCTCTGAGATTGAGCACGTTATCCCATAAATATAGCACAGCTTAAGAGTATGTTTCTTCACACACACACACACACACACACACACACACACACACACATATATATATATATATATATATATAATGTGGTTCATTTGATAAAATAACCTATTCGATTAACATAACTTAATGTGAAAACAGAAATTTGTTTGATTTGTTTAACGGCATATCAACCTCAATGGCTTATTTAATGCCAACAAGATTTTTATTCCTGATTATGTTTTTTCATCAAAAACGTATTGCTAGCAATTCAAAAATGCTTTCCTGGTTTGTTTTTTTTTCAAAGTTGTATTGTTGATATTGAAACCGATTTTTACACTTTAATAGTGTTTTGACCCCAATTTAGGGGTTAACTATTTTCCCATAGATGGGGCCCTAACAGGTGCTACCAACCCGGATCAGGGTGGAGCTTGGAAAAAAAGAGGTGGTTTCACGCTCCTCAAAATATTCTGATAAGAGGCCTTGCTGTTGGATGTAGTTTATCGTCATGACCAGGACGGCATAAATTTGATATTTACTTAATATGCAAAGTAAACAAAAAAGTGAAGTTATTCTTCTTAAGAATTACACCATCCTAGTTTTCGAAACTAAAAGAATGGTACATTATGTGCTAAGAAAAGAGTAAAAATCCGATTTTTTACAATAAAAGGAAGAGAAAGAAAAGATAAAATGTTTGTGCCTTGAACTTATATTCATAGCCATTCGAAGATGAAGACACAAAGAAATCCTAGTTCTTTTCAGAGTGATAAACTATTTATTAAAAAAAATATGAAAGGAAAAAACCGAAAAAGCAAAAGAAATAAAGCAAGACAGACAAAAAGGGAAAGTGCCATTGTTGAATGTTCACTAAACATTAAACGTCTGCATTTATGTTGTATATAATCTGCAACATTCTTTTGACACAAACAACAAACTTAAGCCCAAAAAAACGAAAAACAAAGAGTTATAAACTTGCCTCGGTCATATTGATTTTCTCCCATTTTATCAGCTTCTCAACTGTTTGAATAGCATTCATATACTAACCTTAATTTTATGAGAATTAATACAAATCTTTCGCTATTTACTCTTATCTTTTGTAAATACAAATGTAACTGATTCCGTTTATATTTCTTGTTTATTACTTTTAACGTTTTTATTTTCGTCTTTGTCATCTTTGGCTTGGTATCTTTCAGACTTATTGCAACGACTATTATTTCTTTTCATCTCAATATAATTCCTTTGCTTTCGTTCTTACGCCATAATTATTTTTAATGATTATATTCCTATTTTGATATCTTTTTTTCATTGTCTTCATCATCATAAGCAGTCTCAACTTTTTCCGCAGATATTCTCTTTTTCACCAGTATGATCTCCAGATGAATATATTCTCCTTCATATTTTCTTTTTAATATTTAACTCGATTAAGACTACTACTATATTTCAGATTTTCTCCCATTCATATAATAATAATAATGATGATGAAAATAATAATAAGAATTATAATGGTAATAATAGTAATAATAATAATAATGATGATAATAATAATAGAAATAATAATAATAATGATGATGATAATAGTAATAATAATAATAATGATGATCATGATAATAATAGAAATAATGATAATGATGATAATAATAGTAATAAAAATAATAATGATGATGATAATAATAGTAATAATAATATTGATGATAATAATAGAAATAATGATAATAATGATGAAGATAATAATAGTAATAATAATAATGATAATAATTGTAATATTAATGATGATGATGATAATAGTAATAATAATAATGATGATGATAATAGTAATAATAATAATGATAATAATAGTAATATTAATGATGATGATAATAGTAATAATAATAATGATGATGATAATAGTAATAATAATAATGATAATAATAGTAATATTAATGATGATGATAATAGTAATAATAATAATGATGATGATAATAGTAATAATAATAATGATAATAATAGTAATATTAATGATGATGATAATAGTAATAATAATAATGATGATGATGATAATAGTAACAATAATAATGATAATAATAGTAATATTAATGATGATGATGATAATAGTAATAATAATAATGAGGATGATGATGATAATAGTAACAATAATAATGATAATAATAGTAATATTAATGATGATGATGATAACAGTAATAATAATAATGAGGATGATGATGATAATAGTAACAATAATAATGATAATAATAGTAATATTAATGATGATGATGATAATAGTAATAATAATAATGATGATGATAATAGTAACAATAATAATGATAATAATAGTAATATTAATGATGATGATGATAATAGTAATAATAATAATGATGATGATGATAATAGTAATAATAATAATGATAATAGTAATATTAATGATGATGATGATAATAGTAATAATAATAATGATGATGATGATAATAGTAATATTAATGATGATGATAATAGTAATAATAATAATAATGATGATAATAATAGTAACAATAATAATGATAATAATAGTAATATTAATGATGATGATGATAATAGTAATAATAATAAGGATGATGATAATAATAGTAATAATAATAATGATAATAA
This sequence comes from Acanthosepion esculentum, assembly GCA_964036315.1. Lineage (NCBI taxonomy): Eukaryota > Metazoa > Mollusca > Cephalopoda > Sepiida > Sepiidae > Acanthosepion > Acanthosepion esculentum. The sequence goes on along the minus strand of OZ038495.1, from coordinate 27,875,267 downwards.
TAGTAATATTAATGATGATGATGATAATAGTAATAATAATAATGATGACGATAATAATAGTAATAATAATAATGATAATAATAGTAATATTAATGATGATGATGATAATAATAATAATAATAATGATGATGATAATAATAGTAATAATAATAATGATGATGATAATAATAGTAATAATAATAATGATGATAATAATAGTAATAATAACAATAATAGTGATAATAATAGTAATGATGATAATAGTAATAATAAAAATAATGTTGATAATAATTGTAGTATATTAACGTTATGCATATCTTTCATCAAAACGTGTTACAATATCGCTCACCTTTATTCTGTAATACATGTGCCTAGACACCCTCATCAGAGAGGATGTCATGAAGGATACATTGGGCTTCACATATTTATGCTATGATGTCACTTTTTATGTGGAACTCTCACATAATAACTTGATAAATGTCGATAAAATTACCTTAGAAGAACGTGAAAAATAACAGAGACCAAACACTACAATAGAATTTAAAGAATAAATGCCTGAGACGTTGCTATTGTGTTGGAGTCCAGAACCTTCTGAACCCTAAAAAGAAAACTGATGACAAAGCCGCGTAAGAGATGATGTCGATCGAATATATGTTAGAATCACAAGTAAAAAAAAAAGAACGAATCATTACGAATGGATTTCCGTGGTCAAGATTAAAACGAACAGAAGGATTAATAGAAACCCGGGAAACACTACAGCAAGAACACAAAAATGTCAGGAAAATGCATTGTATGGAGATTTTAATACAGACCGAAGGAAACATGAATGGAGAAATACAGTAGTTCTTAATAAGTGCAAAAAATGGTGCAAAAATCAAGAAAGATAAAACGTAGAAGATCAAATGTAGATTGTGTAAAAATATAGATGAGGTATCCAAACACATAATCAACAAATAAAGCATATTTCTTCTGAAGACTACATGATTGTTCAGTGGGAACGGTATACACGATTGCATTTTAAATATACAGACCAATGTTATTTATATACACATTTCAGGATCTGTCATAGAGAATGATATCGAATTATATATTCTACGGCATTCAAATTCAAGCAGATTACCTAATCAAGCCCAGAAGATAGGACTTAGTGATTGTAAACACGAAGAAAAGAATATGTCTTTGAATTTCGCTTGGCCACAATAAAAGTAAAGGAAAGTGAAAGATAAATAAATATTTCAACTTTGATCTTATAAAATGGAACAAAATAAAATAGGGAAAGGGTGGGAGGAACGAGAGGTTATGGGGAGGACTGAGATTCTACAGACGACGGCACTGATAAAATCTGGCAAAATACTGAGGTGAATGCTGGAATACTGAAGAGATTTGATCTCACTTAGACGTCATTGAAAATCATCCGTCAGTGTTGGTGTGAAAGCATAAGTAAGTCGCACACTTGGAAGTGTATAAATGACATGATTTCAGTTGTCAAAACAAAGATTATCAGTAAAAAAATCGGGCACTGTCCTTGCCAATAAGAAAAAAAATCATAAATATACACTGAGATTTGAAAGGCCAGATCGATCAAGATGATTGGATTTGATACCGTTGAATAAAGCAAAAACAATACCAAATTGTGGCTGTGATTGTGCAAATGAAATACATGGAGAATGTGAAGGAAGAGGGGAAATTGAGAAAATACCAGCACCTTCCCCAGGAGATGATAAATTTATGGAATATGATCATACTGTTAATGGTGAACTTGAAATCGGACTAAAAAACCTGGAATCGCGATTAAAAGGCCTCGGAATCTACAAAGCACGTCGTTTGGGTGGGGGTGCAGCTGGCAGAAAGATGCTTGTGATTTGAGATTACTGACTCTCACTTATTCATCACCGAAAAACTCCAGACCACCAGGTGGGGAAATCTATATTCGTAATAACAATAATAATAATAAACAAAAACAACGACCTCCTCCTACTCCTCCTCGTGTACAGTTATAATATTATTTTAAGTCGCTAATTAAAACATGTGACTGAATTTTTTATCAGTCAGTTATGTGCCATGCTTAGGCGATCATGTATCTTTTCATACATGACTGACGAGGCAGATTTTTACCCGCAGTAGGTTGCCATTTTTTCGGTAGACCAGTTGCCATCCAAAGCTATAAACCCCGGTCTGTCCTACTATTTACCCATAACCTGGTCGAGGAAGAGAAGACGAGGATCCATTACTTTTCCAAGGGTATTAGCACGTAAGTGAATGTAATGGATTCGACTGGCATTCGAACTCGGCTCTCCAATTTCTCAATCCGAGCGAACATTATCAATTTATCGACGACCAGTGGGTTTGTGGTGCGATTCTTTCTCTCCGTACGTGGTCCCTACATGCTAGTGTGGACTTAAGACTCCTTCATCCCTCTGGGGTTGTTGGTGTTTATTTAACTGTCAATGTTTTTCCATGCGTGCACATTCTAGGCGCAGCTGGGTCGATCGCGTATCCATTTGTGGTCAGTCACTGATAAAGTGTAAGGTGAGGATCTGCATTTGGCGGCTAAGGATGTTATTCCCCAGCTCGACCTGTCGATGCTTCTGACTTTTTGATGTCCCAAAAGGAGATTCTTGCATCACCTGGAATGAGAAATACTGCATCAAGCGCGCGAGAAACAAAGGAAAATAACAAAATCCAAAATGCGAAAGAAATGTACACTTTTGTGTGTATTGTAGAATTGGATCCGTACAAGTAGAAAAAAAGAATGAAAAGCTGGTAAAAACATAAGACAGAATAAAGATAATAATCCACATTCTCTTGCAGATATACGATCCAAGGAATAAATACTCTAGCATTTTTATCGGAGATATGCAAGTCTCTTCTAAAGCTGAATTCAGAAATCGTAACCGGAGAAAAGAAAAATGATGAGAATGCATAATGTTTTGCGTTTCGAGCGAATATCTATCTATCTATCTATCTATCTATCTATCTCTCTCTCTCTCTCTCTATATATATATATATATATATATATATATATATATATATATATATATATATATAGGAAGAAATATAGTCTTAAGGTGTGCTATATTTATGGGATAAAGTGCTCAATATCAGAGATAGAGCGTGTGTAAATATAAAAGTGAACATAGAAGTTAACACCTAGAGGCGACAGTCTGTTTCATGCTAGACGCAATCGTCAGGCCAGGAGTGCTGTTATTTTTCTCGGCTATTTATATATACGAGTCAGTGGTGCACGCGATTGTGTCTAGCATGAAATAGAGTGTCGCCTCTAAGTGTTGAGACTTCTATGTTCCCTTATATATATATATATATATATATATATATATATATATATATATATATATATGGCATAGGGAGGAAGAAGATTTCCCATCATTGAGGGTTGCCTTGAATCTTTGATAAAGGGGTTGTGGTCTTCGATAAAGCAGAGTAATGAAAGACTAATGAAACAAAGAGCCAAAATTTGCAGAAAAACTAATATTTGGACAAACAGAGAATCCGTAAACCTGGAAATGAGAAACCCAAAATAGCACGAAAAACAAGTGTATATAGAAAAACTGAAAGAAAGATTAAATAAGTTTGCTATTAAATAGCAGTTCATAGACCAAGGGAAGATACAGGTAATGAGAGTGAATGATAACCACATAATAAATAAATGTAACAATTTAGTCCAGAAAAAGAGCAAAAATAAACATGAATGGTTGGAAAGAGAGATCCAATAGGAACTGTGCAAACACCTAAAATCCAACCATATAAAAGGCAAACAGAGGAAAGACTACTTAAAATAGAGTCCATGCAGAACTAGAGACGATAAAATAGGCCACATCACGTGTGATTGCAGGGAGACTTATCTTACTCCATCTTCACCGTAAACAAGCAAATATCGGAGGGAAAGACATAATGCATCATAAAATAATGATTCTACGTACTTTATGACAATGTAAATTGAAATGTACCAGAGCATGATGGAAATTCTGAATTTAAAATTTATCAAAAGAAAGACTCATTCAAAAGCTACACAAATACTTGAGTCACGTAATGGTTTACGAAAGTAAAAAATGATCCTCGTACAAAAGGATTCGAGAAAATGAACAAGTAATTAGAGGACTTTAACGTGTTTGATCAAAACAATCCTAACATAACAAGGGCTGCGACATTTACTAAAGAAATAAATCCAGGAAAGACAGAAGAGCAAATGTTATATTGTTTCTTGATAGAAATTCCTTAACAAGGGGCAAGAAATAACTAACACTATCACGTTTGGACTCGAAAAAAGATCCAAGGAATCTCATTCCCTAAATCTCGGAAATACACCAATGTGTTAAAATGTCCATAATACATGATGAAGTTTTTACCCAATAAAAAGAAAAAAATGCTCTAACGAGCTGCGTTCGACATAAGAAGATCAATTAAGAGATTAAAAATAATCATTGTTATATCGATAATATTAATCAAATCGATCCCGCAGAATTATAATATTATATAGTATTTGGTCCTAAAAGTATGATCTAAAACTATAAACATAAGGTGAAACTGAGACACTAATTCAAACGAAATATTGAAATAACATCTGGGAAGGGAAAATGTTCAATTTTAATTATGTATAAGGAATTACCTGATTCTACAGAAGGATTTCGACGTCTAAGTTTTTATGTTATAAAACTCTGAATAGAGATGATTGCAGCAGACATCATATAGTCCGATAAAAGTTAATGAATTAAGAAAGTAAAATTAAAAGTCGGGAAAGATTAGAGGTGTAGACCAAAATGTTTCTAGCGACAAGACTCAACTGTAAAACTGTATATATTTTGTGGACAGTATTCAGTGTTTTACAGAATGCGAAGGCCAGGGACAGAATAGTCAGCGACTGGCCGGAATGTCTCGTAGGCGGGGCATTTTGAAAGTGATGGATTGCCTTTATCTGTGTTTTATATAAGTCCAAAACGGCGTGAATTCAACAGTCTCAAGAATTCTGAAGCGTCGATATGCATCCCACACTCATGTTTGCGACCGGCTAATACCTCACGCGGAGGGAGAATCTGAAGTTCAAGGAAACCAGAACTAGACGTCATAAACAAGGAGCAGAAAAACAGTCACTAAATATTTTTGTTGCAGCCAGCCTGTACTATTTAGAATAAAGAAAACTCGATAAAATAATGAATAAAGTGATGATGGTATACATATATTATTTGAAAAATTTAGTTGTGATCAATTGTCACAAACTAGATTTTTAAGACACTTTCCTACCTGCTTGGAGAAGCGACGCCAAACGTCAGTTTTATATTTTTTCCACGGGAGTTAACAAGTAGCTAAAGTGATAGCTTTCATTCATTTCCTAGAAAGGAATGATTAGAGATAGTTTATCAATTCAGGATTTGGAATTAGTATATATTAAACACTTAAAATACCCTGGTGTATGGTTCGGTTATTGCAAATTTCGTACAGGGGATAAGGATATTTGACCATAGAATAGGCTATGCCACGGCTAGTTTCGGTCAATACCGCAAATTGCTAAAAACTAAAACATTAACCTAAAACCTCGTGTCATGTTCTTAAATAGCATCGTCAGATCGTGACTTTCACATGGATATCAAACATGGCGTTAAACTCGTTCAGAAATATTTAAACTGTCAGCTATATACAGTTGCTTTCTCAGATCACGGGTTAAAAAGGCATCGAGCAAATGAAGCCTTTAGCTCCTAGCAACGACAATTCTTCTTTGAATGTTGTGGACTGGCGCTACAGAATCAAAAATAAATGTACTAAATAATAAAAACTAAATCACTTAAGGAGCAATAACCAAAAGGGATAGGACATGTAACGCGAAAAGAAAATAATATAATCAATGTATTGATATTATCCACATCAAAACTAGAAAGAGCGATAACAGTTACTGGAACTGAGAAACGTATTTTCCTTAAAAAATTGATTGAAGATAAAGATTTTATAAATTTCAATCGAAGGTAGTTCGAAGGCTGTTCGGTCAATCAATGTCAAATGTTTCATTATAAGGAAACTACTAATATTATCATTACCATCAATTTCGTAAAGAGGGATTGGTGATTAAAATATCTTATATTATCTCTTATGGATTTTTATAAAAGGTCTCAAGATATATTAAGTAAGAATTTCTTGAAATAAGGTAGAAAGCGATAACAAAAGATCTAAATAAAAAATTAAATTCACCCCCCAACCCAACCCCTAAAACCAGCAACAAACAACTGGTTGTAGAATATTCATATGATCAGAAAATCGACATAGCCAAGACAATTTACTGTGATACTCTAGATTTATAAAATACCACAGATTTTGTGCCAGTAAAATCCTTTTATTGGGAGATTACGCCAAAGAGATCAGTTTGTTAGATCTAGTGCATAATTTAATATTTTTGAGTTTCAAGACGGAAAAATTAAGGGAAATGAGTTTAAGTGATTCTTCTGGCCATTCACAGTAAAAATCTAAACAGATGTCAGTATGTCTGTATATTCATCATAGAAATATAATATATTTCTATGACGAATATACAATCTGAATTTCAGTTTATAATGTCTGCTTTTATTAGAAATATTTACTATAACTTGTGGTTTGAGATTTTATCATGCGAAATCGTGAGTTGGTCAGTACCTAAATATATATATGAATAAAGTTAACATTGATGTTTTTAAATTTCCTATATATTTGAAAACCGAAGAGAATTTTAACAGCGATCACTGAACAATCGACAAAGAAATTGAAATCAGTGGCAAGATGAGAACAAGAAATAAAAGAAAAACGGTTTTAAGTGTCAGAAAATGATACTTGACAAAAAGTTTTTAAAAAGCGTTATTAGCAAGAAAAGTAGTTTGATCAGCAAGGAAATTGTTGAATTAGCTGGTTTTGCAAATGGAAACAAATAGAATGTATGGTGGCCGTTAACGATATAAAAGCAATCAAATTATACCATGAAATAAACATCACAAAGAAAATCATGTATGTTGAGAAAAAGTACATGGAAACTGAGCTCTTCTATCGTATTTTTCCTTTAAAGTTGATAATAGATAAACACAGATAATGAAATGAACAAAGTCCGACAATTATTTTAAGACATTTTTATGTTTATACATTATTTTTTATAGATACAAATATTTAAGTAAATGCTCTGTTTATAATAAACAGTATTAAACAATATTTACCGGCCTGAATGTCCGAGAAATTTTCATAGAAAATATTCTTCCTCCGAAAGGATTCGAACCTGTATCCTATACGGAACCATTATATAGCCTGACGTGCCTTTTATCCGATTCGGCCACAGAGGATCGTTCGGTTGGCAAGGTCGAATTTACTGCTTATAAACTTCAATCTTCCATGAATCTTTCACGTACATGCATGTCTGCTCATGGCGTATCAAATGGAAACAAATGACGTCACACATTATGAAATCGACAAAGTCCGACAATTATTTTAAGACATTTTTATGTTTATACATTCTTTTTTATAGATACAAATATTTAAGTAAATGCTCTGTTTATAATAAACAGTATTAAATATTTACCGGCCTGAATGCCCGAGAAATTTTCATAGGAAATATGCGTCCTGCGACAGTATTCGAACCTGTATCCTATACGCAACCGTCATATAGCCTGACGTGCTTTACCGATTTAGCCACAAAGGAGTGTTTCGGTTAGCAAGGTCGATTTTACTGTTTTTAAAATACAATTCTCCATGATTTCCTCCCGTACATTCATATTCTCGACAAATGACGTCACACATTATGAAATGGATAAAATCCGACAATTATTTTTGGAGAATTGTAGTTTAAAAACAGTAAAATCGACCATGCTAACTGAAGCGCTCCTCCGTGGCTAAGTCGTTAAAGCAAGTCAGGCTATATGATGGTTCCGTACAGGATACAGGTTCGATTCCTGTAGGAGGACGCATAATTTCTATGAAAACTTCTCGGATATTCAGGCGGGTAAATGTTGTTAATACTGTTTATTATAAACAGAGCATTTACTTAAATATTTGTATCTATAAAAAAAGAATGTATAAACATAAAAATGTTTTCAAACACAAATATTCTTGGACAAGATAATTTTGAGTTTTGCAAAGCTAAAGAGGATCATAATAATGACAATATTTCTTCAAATAGTCTATAATGGTCATACCATGACCCAGAGTCTCAGACACTAAATTGCCTACGAACCTACCTAGATATTTATATAGAAAATTTATGCGACATTATTAAGAGAGGTATTTAGACAGGAAAATAATATTCAAGAAAAAATATTTGAAGAGTAATTAAAACTGTTGGAAACAATGTTAAAACTGAGAAAGAAAAAAAGGTTAAGAAAATTAATGATTAAAATTCCAATGAGCCCATATTAACATGTCAAATAATAGAATAAATTATTTAAGCATATGCGATATTTTCTCAATCGTATGTATGTTTCTGTAAGTTTAGGTTTTATTTATATATAGTATTTATGTTACATATTTTTACAGAATAAAACCTGACCCCCACTTCAAAGAATTTTTATAGTTTTTGATATAAGCTCACTGAATATAAATAATTTACTAACATATTCTAGCGAAAACCAGCTTTCATAAGAAAATACTGATTTACTTTAATAAAGCCTTACACAGCTCAAGTCATTCATAATTTATATTCACCTATATTTTCAATCAAATCTTAAGAAACATACATTGGGCTTTTCTAATAATGAAAGTTTCTTTTTTACTGTCAAATCGAACCTTTTTCCAATGTCGAGAAAGAGTGTTACATTTTAGGTAGCACTTCTAGTTAGAAGTAGCAGATATTTATTCGTCATGCAAATGTTGATGTCTAAATCCCTGAGTATGATCGAAAAAGAGGCTGCGTCGTATAGAACAGACTAAGAACGATAATTCATGATTCGATCAAATCCATAAATTTTAATGAACGTATAAAAAAACACTGGTATCGATGTACAAGAGGTCACACAAAATGATGTAATGATGATATAAAAAATATCGCAAATTTCTTTTTCGTTCACATTAGTGTGACTCTACGCAGAGATAATCCTCCCCTCCCTCACATACTAAATTTCTTTCGAATTTACTAGAAATCGATACTAATTGAGTCCCAAGAAACTTAGTTAATGGCGTGCAAAGGTCAGATGGTGAAGAGTGTTACGAAGGGACGAGAATTTTCTGATTAACCTATTCTAGATTTTTTTTATTTTGTAGTGAATACAATAATCTCGTCTTTTATTTTGCTCCTAATGACATATTCTAATCAAAGACTTTTTAATTGAAATGACATTTAATAGCACAGGAAAATGTAGGCACACAAATGGGAAGACATAACTGACTTAATATTTGATATTCCATTGAATTTACATCCAGAACTCGTAGACTGCATTCGAGCGAGGATGAAAATCAACAGAGTTAATGTTGATCTCGCCATGATATATTAACTCTCAAATTTCCCATAATTGCTGTTGTAATTCTCTAATGGCTAAAAAACTGTAAATATATATTTTACTACCTGTTGAATACAGTGATTACTGACTTCATTTAAGTTTTCTGATAATTAAATCACACAAAACCGAATAGTGTTAGCCTTATGCCCGATCAAATGTATTTATTTTGAAGGTCTGCTTTGAAGCTGAGTTAGTGTTCAAATCTAGATTTGTTCCAGAATTAAAAAGAATTAGTAAGAACACACTATGGTTCCAATGTTGTCCTGCTTGTGTATGAGTAAATTTCACAGCACTTGTGTTCGTGTATGTAGCTACAAAACACGCACATATACTGGAGTAATGGATAGCGGCTCGAATTCCAGTGATGAACACATTACATTCACTTACGTGCTAATGCTATTGGGAATGGCATGAATCAATCTCATGGGTCAATAGCAGGGCAAAGTGGGCCCTATAGTACGGTCTCTGAATCCAAAATGCGAAGGGTAGTTTGGAAACCTTGTGGCATACTTGTAAATACTCTTCACCATTTCTCTGTATTCGGCGCTACCCAAAAGTGCGGTTGGTTCTGAACAATCCGTGACCACTATAATCAAGTGATATGTGCCGGTTGGCTGGCTGCTGGTTGTAAGAACAGAGATGCATTGACCTTACTACGTTTCTCATAATGTTATCAGTCTGCATATTTCGTTTGTGCGGTCGTGAATGGAGGGGAATAGAAATAATAGTAGCTTGAAAAAAAAACTCCTTCCTAAACGTTATTTTTTTTAATCAAATATTTCGTCCGTTTTAGAATTCTGCAATCCTCTATTATAGTTACCGTCCTGGGTAAGACGTTAAACTATGTCCCACAGCAAGCCCTCTAATCAGGGGGGTTTGAGGAGCGTGGAACCACCTCTTAATTGCTGGTGCTACCAGGTCCACTCTGACCCGGAGTGGTAGCACCTTTTAGGATCCCAGCTATGGGCAAATAGTTAACTATTACCAGCAATACTTTTTGGGAAAAAATTATTACCAGCAATACAATTTTGAAGGAAAAATATTAACAGAAACAGATTTTTGACAAAATAAAATATTACCAGCAATAAAAATATTTGTTGGCATTAAATAACCCACTGAAGTTTATATGCCGTAAAACAAAATAAACCAAACCAATCTAAACCAAAGAATACATATTCTATTCATATGAATCTATTCTGAAAATTTAGTCGGAATTAAATAACACATTGAGCTTGATATAACGTAAAACAAAAGAAACCAAACCAATCTAGACCAAAGAATACATATTCTATTCATACGAATCTATCCTAAAAATGTTGTCGGCATTAAATAACCCATTGAGGTTGATATGACGTTAAACAAAAGAAACCAAACTATATTATAGTTATATCATCAAATATTTTTCTAGTGTTTGAGTTTATAAATGATATTCATTACAGAGTTTCTGATCTAGTAGATAAGAATCTTAAATGCGATCGTTTCGTTTTGCACAAAATCATACGAAAAAATCGATTGACAAATACTAGTAAGACTATTAGATCAGTTGTTTACTTAGATTTCAATTTTGAATCCTACTCAAATCATACATTTTGAATCACATATTGATAGATTACTTGTTTAACTTTGATATTTTGATTTCAATATATTGTTTCAGTCATTTTCAGTTATTTATCAAATATTAGGCGATTGATCTTTTTATATGTTTTTCAGTTGCCATATGTTTTGTTGATTGGTCAAATATTTCAATTTCGATATCGATTCTTTGAAAATATATTTTTTAATTGTTAGATTTCAATCATTTTTGACAACACATCTTTATAGATGTTCACAGCGTTCTATCATTAAAGTATCCTTTGTTTTCTATGATGTTAGGCCCAAACTTCGGTAAGATATGCATTCTTCATAGAAGAACGATTCCGAATTTGATCCGATGTGTTTGATCGACACGCTAAGCAGAAAAGCATATTACATGATATGAAATAAATGATAGTTTGAAGGTAACATGTCTGCAAAGATAAACCACACTATTTACAAAACCCTGAGCCGACCAAGCATAGAAATGAATAAAATATAGCAACCAGTAATAAGGAGTGCCAGAGAAAAGCAATAATAACAACGAACATTGCAATATGAGCTCTGGTGAAAAAAACATGCAATGATAACAGCAAAAATTGCAATATGAGCATTGATAAAAATGGTTGCTGAAGGTTTATAAATCCCAGAAATTCATACACAAATGTCATCAAGGTGGATAAAGGCGTTAGTTAGATCCAGTGACAGAGTGTGAGTTCAATACCTCGTTAAGGCGGTGGAAAACTTGAAGAGCGGAATTAACAGGAGATAACTCACATCCATTAGACATGGCACGAGGTATTAGAACATTCTACTCCAGTGAGCGAAATACAGGGTTCAGTTCGACATTCCAACCACCTGATGAAGGCCAGCGTATAACGACCTTTCGTTGTGATAAATATGGCAACAAAGATGAGGATGATAGTCAGAAGAATGTAAATAGTGTATATAGAACCTCATCATAGAAATATAGAGCGATACTGAAAGATAAAACAATGTAGAACTTTTCATGTCATTTCAATGATAGTTTGTTGTATTTGCAACGTGAAGATGTGTGTTAGTCAGTAGATTATTCCCGTCCTGGGTATAACAAGAAATTACATCCACATCCTGGGTAAGACGATAAACTACATCCAACAGCAAGGCCTCTGATCAGGAGGTTTTGAGAAGCGTGGAACCACCTCTTAATTGCTGGTGTTCCCAGGTCCACCCTGACCCGGGGTGGTAGCTCCTGTTAGGGTCCCAGCTATGGGCAAATAGTTAACTCCAAAACTGGCGTAAAAACACTATTAAAGTGTAAAAAGAGGTTTTAATACCAGAAATACTTTTAAAAAATTATTACCAGCAATAAATTTTTGAAAAAAATATTACCAACAATGTTTTTAAAAAATAAATATTACGAGCAATACATTTTGAAAAAATATTACCAGTAATACATATTCGAAGGAAAAATATTACCAGAAATAGTTTTTTCCACAAAACAAAATATTACCAGCAATAAAAAATTTTGTCGGCATTAAATGACCCATTGAGGTTGATATGCCGTAAAACAAACCAAACCAAACCATGACCCATTTTTAAAATTAGCCGGAGCAGAAATTCCAATGGTGGAACAGCACAAGTTTTTAAACATCTGATTCGATGGATTTTCCGGAAACGATACGATATCGGGAATTTGCTCGATCCGCTAAGCAGAAAAAAACATATTGCATGATATGAAATAAATGATAGTTTGAATGTAACATATCAATGTAGAACTTTTCATGACATTTCATTGAGAGTTTGTTGTATTTGCAACGTGAAGATGTGTGTTAGTAGATCATTCAACTCAATTCAGTCAATTATTCCGCGTATATCGAGCGGTAATGATTTGTCTAAAGCTGAATTTATGAGAATTTCTTTACCCCACTAAACACACAGAGCTCCGCTTCTCAGAAAATACTGTTGAGATTCAGTCACTGATCCCATGAATTTATCAATGGTTGGTATTTTTTTGTAAAATCACAGGTAACAAAATTTTAATCTTTCGCTTAATGTTTGCATATGAGGATAGTATAAATTAAATGATTGCACAAGCAATAAAATACTGAGTAAAGTTCAAAGTTATTTTTTAAATTTACAGAATTAATCTACATAAACAACGATGGGGTGTGTTCTGTTGGAGGTATCAAGAAGTTCTAGTGGAACCTATATTGATTGGAGCAACAGACATAAATCATATCTGCAGACATATGTGCTCATCATTTTACCTGGAGATAAGAATTTGTTCCAGAAAGACTAAGCAAACACCATTGTGCATGGATGAGGTAAAATTGGCACCAGAAACAATGGGCCTCAAAATACCCCATAACCTGCTGCGTTCACCAGATTTACACGTCATTGAGTAGGTATAGAACATATCTCGGGAGTGTATGTGTGTTTGTATGTATATGTGCGTGTGTGTCTAAATATGTCTATTGACATATTTAGACACACACACATATACATACACACGCACATACACACACACACACACACACACACACACACACATATATATATATATATATATATATATATATATATATATATATATATATATATTCCAAAAATAAAATACGTTTAAATTCACCTTCATCCCAGCCGTGTGCCAACGGCCTAGGGGTAGATTCTCCGACTAACACCTAGCTAGACGAAACCGAACGTCTAGCCACACTGATGAGCTGTGATACCGCAAAACAGTCTTTCTGTTGATATATATATATATATATATATATATATATATATATATATATATATATATATATATATATATGCGTTAAAGTCTTCTGATGATCTCGTGAGCGTGAAACTCGGGTTACAACTAAGAAATACACACACACACACACACACACACACACACACACATATATATATATGTATATATACACACATATATATATATATATATATATATATATATATATATATGAATGAAGAAATATAATCTTAAGATGTGCTATATCTATGGGATAAAGTGCTCAATATCAGAGATAGAGCGTGTGTAAATATAAAAGTGAACATAGAAATCAACACTTAGAGGCAACAGTCTGTTTCATGCTAGATGCAATCGTCTGGCCATCTAGCATGAAACAGATTGTCGCCTCTAAGTGTTGATTTCTATGTTCATTTATATATATATATATATATATATATATATATATATATAACAAAGTGGAAAAGTCCTGAGTAACGCGTTTCGCCCTCTCGAAGGGCTTCATTGAACTAAAGAGATTCATTTTATTGATGGATTTTTTTATGTGTGTACGAAGAGGAGACAAATATACAAACACGAGCGTCGGTTAGAATTATCTACCGAGAGAGAAAGCAGAAATTGGGGACGCTGAATTTCATTTTTTTCATTTTTTAGTTAAATTCTTCTTTTTTTTTTTGTCAGACGTGTCTGATCTCATTCAGTTTACCAAAGCTTGTGCTTTTATCTTTTCTGTTTTTAAGTATCGCAAATTGTTATCTTCCAAGAAAGGTGAAATGTTGTATGAACCTGAGCGCAAAGTTACCGTATTTTTAGTCGTTTTTTGTATTTTATGTGATATATTGTTTTTGTGATATTGCATTTCTTGTTCTCTTTTGTTGTACTTTTTTTAGGGGATATGCATTTTAATTAAACTGTTATCGAATAAATGGCAATATAATTGGTGGGATATAGTGGTTGTACAATAAATACATATTTTGTTACAATTATTATTATTATTATTATCATCAGAGAGATAGTCTCCAAGTTGGGATGAGAATTCCTACAAAATATTGGCTTGTTAAACCTCTCATTTTTTTGTTTTATTAATGGTTGACATATTGAACATTTTTAGATTTTTGTAGTAAGTTATGTGATATGAATTGATGCATTAGACAATTATTTTGTGGCTACTGTGTAATTATTTCTTCAGCAGAATAGTTTAATGGTATTTTACATTAATTCTTGTAATTTGCTTCCTTTTTACTTTTAAGTTTAGGTTTATTATAGCATATGCAAGGAGTAATATATATATATATATATATATATATATATATATATATATATATATATATATATATATATAGTTAAATAAATTAAATAAGTAAAATTATATATATATATATATATATATATATATATATATATATATATATATAGATAGATAGATAGATAGATAGATAAATAGATATGGATATATATAGACATGTATATATGTATGTATGTAAATTTTTTCACAGAATAAATCTGTAGAGAAGACAAACTGAATAAAATAGACAATCGGAAAATAATACTTCGTCCTTGGCAAGGCGTTTCATCATTTGACTTTATCAAGGCAAGTGATGACAAACAAAAGTGAAATGTTGTGTAGTTACATGAAATTCTAAATTTTTTTTAAAAAGACGCTCATGTCTAAGCCTCTTTTTAGATATTACTAATTTCTTTCTTTTTTAGTGTTTTTGTTTTTCATTTCGACAATGTGATAAATTTCTCAGAATAAGTCCGTAGAGAAGACAAATTGAATAAAATAGTTAATAATAAAATAGAAAAATTACTAATATCCAAAAATAGGCTTAAACAAGAGCGCTTTTTAATTTTTTTAAATTTATTCACACACACACACACACACACACACACACACACACACACATATATATATATATATGAAGAAATATAGTCTTAAGATGTGCTATATCTATGGGATAAAGTGCTCAATATCAGAAATAGAGCGAGTGTAAATATAAAAGTGAACATAGAAGTCAACATTTAGAGGCGACAGGCTGTTTCTTGCTAGACGCAATCGTCAGGCTTGACGCCTCTAAGTGTTGACTTCTATGTTCACTTTTATAAATATATATATATATATATATATATATATATATATTGATTTTCCAAGCGTAGCTTAGATGTGGCACAAGGCCGAATGTTTCGGACACCCAGTGAGGATCGAACTCACTACTCAGTCGTAATTGTTCTAGCGTGACAAACTTGCTAACCATTACAACGACTCGAGGTGCCATATATATATATATATATATATATATATATATATATATGTGTGTGTGTGTGTGTGTGGGTGTGTGTGTGTGTGTGTGTGTGTGTGTGTGTGTGTGTATACATTATGAAATGGACAATTATTTATGACATCTTTTTATTTTTATAAGTTCGTTTTATAGATACAAATATTTAAGTAAATGCTCTGTTTATAATAAACAGTATTAACAACATTTACCGGCCTGAATGTCCGAGAAATTTTCATAGAAAATATGCGTCCTCCGAAAATCATTTGTTTACATTTGGATACGCATTGAGCAGATATGAATGAATGAGAAAAAATCATGGACAATTGTGTTTAAAAACAGTAAAATCGACCTTGCTAACCGAACGCTCCTCAGTTGCCAATCGGTCAGTCAGGCTATATGACGGTTCCGTATAGCATACAGGTTCGATTCCTGCGTGATACATATATATATATATATATAGAGAGAGAGAGAGAGAGAGAGAGAGACGCCGACTGTCACACAATAATAAGAGGATGAATCATGCAAACACTTGTTCAGTTTCGGAAGATTACTGTTTGCATCATTTATATCAGTTTTTTTTAATGTCTGAAAGTATGAGATCATTTGATAATCAGATCGAATTTGTGGGGCTTTTCACCTCAGGAAAGCAAAAAAAGAAACAAAGAAAATCTTTATATAGATAGAAAGAAAATGTAAATAAATCAACGTTAGGTGAATCAATTTGGCACCTGTGTTTGGCTTTATTTTTATTTGACATTTCTCCCCGACTTAAAAACTTTCACGCATTATGCGGCAATGAATCATTTCAAATGTCAGTAGCAAACTGTTGAGTAATGGAAAACAGACACAACACCAAGAATATTAATGATTAATATGGATGAAAATGTTTAGCAGGAAACAAATAGACGTAAAGGTGGTATTCAAATTCTTTCGATACACGTGAGGATTTCTGAAACATTTTGTTCTCCCTATGGCAACTTGATACAATTTTTTCTATATACCCGTTAATGTGCATTTCAATGAGGAATTATGAAATGTCAAAAAAGTTTATATATGTAATTATCAGATAACGGGAAATTTGACTCTACATAATCTTCTCTCTCATTATGCAGTGTAGTTATATGAAATTAATTCTTTTTTTAAAGATACTATTTGGATATTAGTAACTTCTTTCTTTTTCTTTTTTTTCACTACGTGTGTTTTTGTTTTTTCATGTCGACAATGTGATAAATATTTCAGAACAAATCTGCCGAAAAGCCAAATTAAATAAAATAGACAACAATAAAATAGAAAGTTACTAATATCCAAAAATAGCCTTCGACAGGAGCGTCTTTTTAAAATTTTTATTATATATATATATATATATATATATATATATATATATATATATATATATATATATATATATATATATATATATATAATATATATATATAATATATATATATAAAAATTTATATATATATATATAAATTTATATATATATATATATATATATATATGTATATATATAAATTTTTATATATATATATATATATATATATATATATATATATATATATATAATCGCACCCCCTAGTCAAAAATCTTAAGACAAGATACAAAAGGGTTAAAAAAATATAAAAACTGTTACTTTAATCAAAATATATTTGGGAAACATTTACATTTAATTACAAAATGTAGTTTATCAACAAACAAGTGAAAAATTTAAGCTTTTCATTGATTAATTTAAGCAAATATTGAAAAAAGGATTCTTTTGGTTGGTCATAAAAATAAGACCATGTAAATAAAGATAGCAAATACAGAACAAATAAGTCAGAACGACAATTTAATTCTCAGTATATCCTCAATTTTTGCGAATTAATTCGAAAATTCACTTTGGCATACACATTATTAACTTCTGCATGAGGGTGCTTGGGATGCTCACCCAGGATGCATAAACTGCATCACGAGGAACATCCTGAGTTTCAAATTGCAATCCATGTTTATAAACATCCTTTGCCATCCATCTCCAAATATTCTCTATTGGGTTTCGACCTGGAGAGCGTTGTGGACTGCAGCATTGTCATGCTGGGAAATCCGGTTTTCTCCACTTGATGAGGGCCTTCAGTAATTGGCAATGCCTTCCTTAACATGTCAATGTAACTAGCAGCTGTTTGACGACCTTTTACCTCCTGTAATTCAAGAGTTCCATTGTACGAAAATGAACCCCAGACCATAATTGATCCAGCTCCACTGTGTCGTATTGAGAAGATTTCTTTTTGGGCATCTTTTACATGCCAATAACGCTGAAAACCTCCTGGGCCATCAAGATTGAGTGTTTTTCTCGTCTGAAAACAACACTTTCTTCCATTTATCCACATCCCAAGTTTGATAATCGGAAGCAAATTGTAAACTGGAGGTTTATGACGAAGTAGGCGAGGCCTCTGCAGCCGTTTCAAGTTCTTAAACCCTTTCTTATTTAAATGCCGTCGAATTGTTCGAGAGCTGCATTCAGCATCTGTATTCGCTTTTATTTGATTTGATGTTAGGCTTGAATCTCTCTTAACTTCTCGCCTAATGCGTCTGTCTAGAGATGGTGAGATTTTATTGGGGCGACCACTTGATTTTTTAGATGCATACGCATCTGGAATTTTAATGAAGTTAGAAATGACAGTTCTGCTACGGATAATTTCATTTGCAATGGCTCGTTGCGAAAGAACACTTCTTTGAAGTTCAACAATCCTGCCCTGTTCAAACTTACCCTTAGCCATTTTAAAATCTCAAATTTAATACTGGAAATGAGCTACGAAGATGTCTACACACCTGAAGCTATGAGCACACTGACTAGTTCTAAAATTTTTGTCCAGTAATTTGTTTTTTTTCACACATGGTCTTATGTTTATGACCAACCAAAAAAAATCCTTTTTTTTAATGTTAGTTTAAATTAATCATTTAAAAGCGTAAAATGTTCACTCGTTTGTTGATAAACTACAATTTCTAATTTAATGTAAATGTTTCGCAAATATATTTTGACTAAAGTAACAGTATTTTATATATTTTTTAACACTTTTGTATCGTGTCTTAAGATTTTGACCAGGGCGTATATATGGACGGTCCCTGGCACATAATAACACAGGAATGAATCGTGTAAACACTTGTTCAGTTTCGGAAGGTTACTGTAGGCATCATTTATGTAAGTTTTTTTTAATGTCTGAAAATATCAGATCATTTGATAATCAGATCGAATTTGTGGGGCTTTTCACCTCAGGAAAGCAAAAAAGAAACAAAGAAAATCTTTATATAGATAGAAAGAAAATGTAAATAAATCAACGTTAGGTGAATCAATTTGGCACCTGTGTTTGACTTTATTTTTATTTGACATTTCTTCCCGACTTAAAAACTTTCACGCATTATGCGGCAATGAATCATTTCAAATGTCAGTAGCAAACTGTTGAGTAATGGAAAACAGACACAACACCAAGAATATTAACCTTTTGAATCTTGACCACCGCTTTACCGGTGGTAGAAAATATATGACGTAATACCCAGTTACCTGTTGAACAGTGGTAAAGAAAAATGACTTAATGCTCAGCTACCGGTTGAACGGTGGGTAAACACTATTAACTAATTTTATATCTACCGGGAAACATTATATACCAATTATTTGCGAATTTTGACCCAGGAGCTTAGGCAGAAAGGTTAAAACTGTTCAGGAACGCAGGGCTCAAAGAGTTAATGATTAATATGGCTGAAGGTTTTTAGCAGCAGACAAACAGACGTAATGGTGGTATTCAAATTATTTCAATACATGTAAGGATTCCTAAAACATATTGGTCTCCCTATGGCAAGTTGATACCGATTTTTCTATACACCCGTTAACATGACTATCAATGAGGAGTTATGAAATGTCTAAAATTAAATTTTATATATGTAATTATCAGATAACGGGAAATCTGGCTCTACATAATCTTCTCTCTATATGCAGTGTAATTATATGAAAATCACTTTTTTTTAAAAAAGACGCTCACGTGTAAGCCTCGTTTTGGATATCAGTAACTTTTTTCTTTCTTTTTTTTTTGTTTTGATAACACATTTTTATAGGTTATGACTATTAGTTATATTGGTCTCTTTTGTTAGAATTAAGTCTTTTGTTTTTCTGTTGGCTAAACTTCGTACCCAGGATATACAAATCTAGAGCTATGGAAGCGTCTACGGAATTATTAAGTCATTTCTCTCAGGTAGGTCCACGTAGATAGTTTTGAATAGAGATTTCTCTCAGTCCCTGGATCAATGCAGACGTCCTTCAAGACTCACTTCTCGGGCCTTGCTTCTTTCTACTTTTTATTAATTATGATTAATTTTATTTTATTACTAGACTACCCGTAACCTGTTGGGTCACTGGCGGTTCAGGGTATGAAACAATGAAATTGATTTCAAAATTCCACTGAAATAAAAATTAATTTTATTATGATTCAGTTTAATATTTCAATTCGTTCTTGTCATCATTGGTCTGGTTTACAAGTTCATGTTTAACGTTTTACTGATTATTTACAGCATTTAATAGGAATAGAACTTCCGGGATAAACTTGAACTTTAAATCAGATTAAATTAAAAAATATTTTAAAATCATATTCACTTGAAAATATTTTTAAATAAGCCAAAATCTATTTCTTAAATATTAAAAATATGGTTTGTTTTAAAGAAATCTGAAATATAAATAATTACTCTATAAACAACTGAACGAAACAGCAAAGCAGGATCTTTTGTGTCTGATATTAATTTAAAGTTATTTTAATTAAAAAAAAATGTCTGTTTGAAGAAATATAAAATAAAAATACTTACTGTATAAACAACTCGTAAGTCATTATGCGCTGGACGGACCGCACAAGCACGCAAGCAATCACAGACTTTTAGCATTATATATATATATATATATATATATATATATATATATACATATATATATATGTGTGTGTGTGTGTGTGTGTGTGTGTGTCGAGAAACCTTAGATCATTAGTGCAGATGATATCACAATTTACAAAAGCAGCCCTAAGAACGGAGATGATCCTTGCCTGACGGGTGATCTCTGCTGACTTAGCCCAAACAGCTCATTAGGTGAAAAACAGGCATGTAACTTATAATACACGTTGTCCCCAAAATGTTGACATCATTTTGCAGGCCAATCATTTTGGCAATTCTTGTTGAAATAAACTCAAATTTTCACAGAAACAGATCAAGATTTTATATTTAATGTTTTATTTTTGTTATCTCAATGAGAATCTTCCAGAGAGATGGAACGGGCGTAGTGGAGATGAAGACATGTTTTCTGATGAAATAGCCGACGCGGTCACCGCACCTGTCTCCATGTGATTTCTTTTTAGGGGATATGTGAGAGGACTAGTCTGATCCCTCTTCTTGCTAGCATTGATGAACTCAAGCAGAAAACCACTTCCGCACTTGCTAATGTTACAGGAGACATGCTACAGCGTGTTTGGCAAGAGCTTAACAACCGACATGACGTGTGCCGTGTCACAGGCAGTGCACATATTGAACACTTATGAAATCGGTCCCATAATAAACTTATGATGTTCAACACCTAAAGTGTTCAATTCCATTGAGGTAGACTTAGTAGTTTTTAAGATAATTACTTTTAAAATGATGTCAGATTTTTGGGGACACCCTGTACTAGAAAAAACAATCTAGTATCATTTTATCATCACTGATCGGACGATGAACGGTTTGTCTTTTAATTAGTCTCCTTTATTTGAACGTCTGTTGAGACTCAAGTTCTTTTCAGATGTTAAGTGAATCATACATGCGATTTATAGCTAAAGATGCTGGGGAAAAGTGTTTGGGTCATTGTACCGGTCCAGAAAATACTTCACCTATGCCATATTAGACCCAAAGTGTAGTATTGCTACCATATCTGGACTGGAACTGCCGACTCCTCTCTTTTCAGCCTTGATAGCGTTCAAAATCATTTACGCGGCCTTGGATGACG
The DNA here is from genome assembly GCA_964036315.1 of Acanthosepion esculentum. NCBI lineage: Eukaryota > Metazoa > Mollusca > Cephalopoda > Sepiida > Sepiidae > Acanthosepion > Acanthosepion esculentum. The sequence continues at coordinate 27,853,268 of OZ038495.1, read as the reverse complement.
GGGTGATATATTTCCCACCGTCATCCTCTTTGCCCACAGACGAAACGTTGCAATCCTGTCGTTATTCCCCATTCTATTGTTCTAACAGTTCAGATCTTTACAACTCTGGCCCGCCATCTTACATTCACGGAGTAGAACCACCCTTATTCCCACAGTATTCCATGACACTCGGACACGTTATTGTCAAGAACTGCTGATCTGTGAAACAGACTCCCGCGTAGACGTTATCCACTCAGAGTGCTACAATCTTAATCTCTTCCAGTTAAGGACCAATCGTTATCTATCCAGTAGATCCTAAACATCTTAATTTCTTACTTTCATATCACACGACTTATTAAGTAACCCTCCATCTGCCCACAATGACTTAATCGCCAATAATGAAATCCATATTAGTAAAATTAGGACTAGGTAAGAAGTAATTATATTAATGAGCTGAGAAATGGAAGAAAATAAAGAGGAAAGTCGATGGATGTATCGATTAATAAAATAAGAATGGGAATAGAAAATGTTGGTGAGAGTAAAACAAGAGACTTATTCTCTTATAAGCTATAAATTTGCTCATTCTACTGTGCACTGAAATAATATTTCTACCGAACACTTTTCTGTTCATCTTTTGTGTAAAGACAAAGAAAATATTGTGTTAATCACTCTTGTTCCATGTTTCTTTCCCGCTAACATAGTATAAAAAAATCTTCTACTAATATAGAGCAAGCTACTCAAAAGTAAGCGTTCCACTGAATGTTGTAAACATCCAAAGTGAAAGACATGATTTATTTTTTCACACACACACACACATATATATATATACACACACACACACACATACACACATATATACACACACACACATATATATTTACATACACACATATATCCAAATGTAATGATAATGAAAAAAATATAAATTCAAACGTTTGAAACATTGATTTAAAAAGGGCTCAATACCAAAAGTAGAGCAATAGTTATTTATGATAAGTTGTTACATACGAACAAATACGTAATCTCTACTACAAAAATTCATATTTGTTTCGATACCTAAACATAAGCTAAGCATTTCATCAGGTGGTTTTATATATATATATATATATATATATATATATATATATATATATATATATATATATATATATATATATATAGTTTAGGGAAAAAAAAAAAAAACGCATATTCCAATAGAAGTTAATGACACTTGTTTACAACCTCTTTCTCTTTTTTCTCTCTTTTTCTTTTTCTCTTTTTTCAATATAGATTTGTCTCCATCCCACTTCCTAATCAAGATATAACTTCCGTTAACAGATTTAAAGTGTCAATGTCTAGATTTCAGCGAATATTTGAATTTGAAACAATAGAAATGTTACATCTAACTCAACGCTGTCTCTCTACCTCCCTACACTGCCCCCACATCGTGAGTTTCAAAATTATTGCCCGTCATAAATGTGTAAATATATTTTCATTTCAACATTTGGAAATAAATCTGATGATCCACTGTCCTTTGGAAGGGCTGTGGTGAAATAATTTATTATATGGAACCTTAATGTAATCTGTTTTTATTTAATATATATATATATATATATATATATATATATATATATATATATATATATATATATATATATATATATATATATATATATATGTATAGTCTGTTTCTTGCTTCATTGCGTTTAAGCATGAAACAGACTGTGGCCGGTGACTGTTGACTTCAATGTCTACTTTAATATTTACATACGCTCTATCCCTGACATTGAGCACTTTAAACCCATAAATATAGCCGAGCATAAAATTATATTTTGTCGTATCACTTTCGCAAAAATGTCTTGGGAAAGGTGTGAATCAGACTTCAGGAGTGCTGTTCGGAAACTTCATGGCGAATCACCCCCTCCAGTTCATCCGAAAAGTGTCTGCCTCCACATAAGGCCTCTCCTCCATAATCAAATCATATGTGTCGGTCGTCTTGGGTTTCACTTCTAAAATAACTGAACAGTTAGGCCGCCACACGTCATAATCGAAAGGAGTGTCACCATATCGAATAAGAATAAACTCTAAATAGACTTATTTTTATTTTAATCAGCCTTCAGTTATTTCCATCTTTAAATAAACCTAGTAACAATACAGGTTTTTATTCTTAGTTTGTTGCAATTTAGCTTTGTAAAAAGTATTCAATTTCTTAGTTCAATGCCACAATGTCTTAACAAAGGTAGGCGTCATAATGTCGTTTTATAATTAAAATAATATTATTTGTTCGAATAGGCTCGTTGGCCAATAGTAGCATAATGTGAAGCTTTATGGTTACATGGTGATTAGGAAACGTTGCATAAACTTAATGCCTCCAAAACAAAACTGCTCTCATTTACTTACCACAGAGAACCCTTCTTGCCTCTTATCAGAATGGCTCATGCCCAACTCCACGGGAGCGCCTCTCTGCACTTACTTAGCCTCACGCTGTCCGCTGACCTGAGGTGGAACAACTATAGTGAAGTAATAGCTTCATCTATCGCAAGGACAGTTGGTTCTCTGTGCCGTGCCAGAATGTTTTTCTCGCCTGAGTCCATCATTCAAATCTATAAATCAATCATCCGTCCTTGCATGGAATATTGCTGCCATATATGGTCTGGTGCCCTCGGCGTACGTCTCGAGGTCCACGACAAAATACAGAGACGGATATGCAATATGATGTGTCCTGATCTGGCATCTCGTCTACAGTCGCTTTCTCCCAGACGTGCCGTGGCTTCCCTCTGTCTTCTCTACAATTAATTTCACGGCAACAGCTCCGACGAGCTACTTTCGCGGCTTCCCAGACTGCAAGAATTTAAGCGTACTAATAGGTTGGCATCTCGGTCCCAAACTCTCACTGTTAAAACAGTACTCGAACAGCTTCCTCTCTCGCATTTCTCGTCTGTGGAGCGCCCTGCCTCTTACTTGCTTCCCTGATAGCTATAATACTCAGATATTCGAGTGTAATGTCAATCGACATCTTCTGATGCCTTGATCTTGTTCCCCGTTCTTCTCTTTATCCTTTCCTCAAACACGCCTCTTTACTATTGCACTTACCCTCTGTAACCTCTTGCGTGTTAGCGGCACTCCTTGGGGGTGAAATGCTTAAAAAACTGCAAAATGTTATATAATTAATATTCCTTAACACATAGACTAAGAAGAAAATAAAGTGCGATGGTATTTAACGATTTAATGTTATTTTTCTTCTGTTAATTAGAGAATTTCTAAAATTTTTGATTTTAGAATAATGTGATCTTTAAATTGTTTTAAAGGGTTTATGAAAACTTAAAGCATATCGAGTATTTAATGCATTTTAATTGAGAAACAGTTCAATAATTTACGCGAAACACGTGTAAAAAAACGAGGAAAAAGCGAAACGTGTAATGATTGTAAAACCAATATGTTACGGTACAAAAAGAATTGCGTGTGCATGTCTGTGTTGGATAAAAGGAAGTGTAAGAAATATATTAATGCTTTCATATAAACACACACAAACACACACACACACTTATGCGAAGTCGTCGGTGTCATCATCATCATCATCATCCTCTTGACTTTTGTAATCGTAGAGCGGACCCGAATGTAGAAGCCAATTAAGAAGCCGTTTATTATATAGGAGAATGGAGACTACCAGCGATTTGAACAGTCTGTACTTTGTTTGAAAGCTGATTTTGCTTCTTCCTATTCTTGTATCATAGCGATGTACATTTGGATAATATGTGTATGAAATTGGATATAAATTTAGCATGTTCGGTTCTGGTAGACGACAAATATGCACATATTTAAACCTAAAGTAAGTAAGTATATTAATCTAGAGATAAACGTGCAATCTTGTATATTTGTATTATAAATTTCTATTTTTATATAATAAATTTCCTAACATCTATCAGTGACACTAGTGGAAAAACAGATTCCTATCAACAGAACAAGCTTCGATTAGGATATGTTGTATATGATTTTCAAGGATTATAGCGAATAAGATTTAATATTGGATCTCGCATGGTGCTTCTATTTTGTTCGAATCACAAATCAAACTAATTATGACTTAATCTGTTTTCTGCTACTATTCGAAGTCACGGATAATGAAAAGTGATTTTTATCTGTGAAAAAGAATCAAAAGGGATTAAGTACATATTAGTAACATGCATGAGTCATGATATGGACTAGTTTTTTTTTTTCGATTATTTCGTAAATGCATTATATTTTGCTCTTATCTTTTTTAAATGAAAACTGCAATGAACTGAGCACAACTTGCAAATCCGAAGCCATTTCAAAGAGATAAACGCTTCACATTTATTACGATTACGAAGCAGCATTAAAATTCCCAATTTATACTTACATTATTTAATCAACAGGTAAGTACAGGGAGGGGGATAAGAACAATGGCTTCTTTCTTCTTTTATTTTATTCAACACCTAATCACTTATTGGCATTCTCAAATAGCAAGGTTCAGATTGAATTTATATTAGTGTACATGTACGTAAATAAACCAATCTAATAATTTGTAAAAGTTTAAGATAAAAAAACTAACAATCAATATTTCAGGATTGAAGAAAGTAATTTTAAAAATTGGAAAAATGTTTGCGAATGACATTTATACGTAGAAATTTTTCAGTCTAAACGACGACGAAATCTAATTATTGTTGCTAAGAGCGGAAGAAATTTAATTAGATTGTTACTAAGAGCGGACGAAATGTACCTAGATTGTTGCTCAGAGCGGATGAAATCTAAATATTGTTGCTCAGAGCGGATGAAATCTAAATATTGTTGCTCAGAGCGGACGAAATCTATGTAGATTGATGCTAAGCGCGGACGAAATCTATGTAGACTGTTTTTAAGAGCCGACGAAATCTATGTAGATTGTTGCTAGGTGCGTCGAAAATTACCTAGATTGTTGCTAAGAGTTGACGAAATGTACCTAGATTGTTGCTAAGAGCGGACGAAATATACCTAGACTGTTGCTAAAAGCAGACGAAATCTAAGTATATTGTTGCTAAGAGCGGACGAAATCTAACTAGGATAAATACCAGGTGATCTTATTCTAAATCCTACCGCACAAAATTATTTTATAATCCTTTTTTGAATCTTGGAAATATTTGATTAAAATATTGTTTCTCTGGCATCAAAACGAGACCATAATATTGTACGGTACATTTCAGCTTCTTTTTGTAGTAAAAACACATTGATTTGGAAATTATTACAAAAATGATGTATCTGTCAGATTTTAATGAAACCCTCAAGACTTTTTCAGGAATGAACGGAATTATTTCTTAAATCTTTTTTTAGAAAGTCTTGGCATTTTTTAATATTTTTTGCCTCCTCTACTTAACTGATTGTGACCATTTTTCGCCAATTCATAAACTCCAACAACGATGAGTTATTACAGCAGGATTATGCACATGTGTCCTCATCGCAAGTTCCCAAAAATAGTTTCAGAGAATTACTGGAGAGTTTCGCTGAATGGTGTCCATACCCTATTCGCCCGACATGAACCTAAATTCGCACTTATGCGACCTAGTGTAAAGGTCTATTTGAATACAACATCTTACATCGACAACGGGCTGTGGTCAGCTATCGAAATGGCATATCTCAACGACTTGATACTATTAAGAAGGCGCTCGTATATTGGAAAAAAAGTGGAAAACAAAGAAACGCTGTTTTTCCACAGACTGAAAGTATACTGATAACAAAACAGGAAAACCGCTATTTTTTTAAATAGATTGAAAGTATACTAATAACATGACAAGAAAAATGTTTTCTTTTCTCTACTCACCCAGGGGTTGAGATATCAACGCCGGCTTGTGTAGAAGCCATCTGTTTTTGTTTCTGTGATGGTATTTTCTTAAATGTCCAATCGACCACGCGCCGAAGAATAGATTATATTTTAACGACCTCAGGTGCTTACGAGTGAAGGAGATAAAGTGTCAGTGGGCCACTTGTTGAACGAAGTGGGTAATGGGAGGTTCACCGACGAAGGTTAAAAATTCGGTCAGTTGATAAGAATTGGATTTTGCGACCGACATGTTCCCAAATGTAAACAGGAATAGAATTGTAATTATATTTCTTTTTCGTCTGCCTAAGACGCGATAAGATTTATTAAAACAAAGGAATTGTCTCTTTTTGGCACTTGGTAAAAAAAGAGATGACGAGGGGAAGTTTTTTGAATTCTCATATACTTGTATTTTGAATGATTGGTTATTCCAGCTTATGTAACAGCGTTTCCCCTATAGAGGTGTGTTTGATTGACTTGATTCTTTATAACCCTTTATTCTACATTCAACACCATCACTTGATAAGACACCAGAAGTGTTGAAACAAAATGGGTATTTTTGTAGTGATTTTATGACATATTTATGTTATAATTTTCGAATGAATAATTATATTTGCTCTACTCTGTATTGAGTTCTCTTTTAAGAATAGTATTTTTTGGTTATTCGAATTTATTCCGTATACACCAATCCTATACTTGGATATATATATATATATATATATATATATATATATATATATATCCACGTTTCAGTCTCTCTCTGTCTCTCCATTTCGTCTCTCTCTCCACATCTCAGCCTCTCTCTCTCTTCACCACTGTCTCTCTCTCTCTCCACCTCTCAATTTCTCTTCACCTCTCTTTCACCAACTTTCACTTTCTCTCTCCAAATTTCTCTGTCTCTACCTTTCAGTCTCTCTCCACCTCTGTCTCTTTCTCCACCACTGTCTGTCTCTCTACCTTTCAGTCTCTCTCTCTACCTTTCAGTCTCTCTCTCTACCTCTGTCTCTTTCTCCACCACTGTCTCTCTCTCCACCACTCAGTCTCTCTCTCCACCTCTCAGTCTCTCTCTCTCTCTCCACCTCCCAGTCTATGTACAGTGCTGTGCACAATAAGCGAACCCCTAACATAATATTTAAAAAAGTAACTTTTTTCCAGATTGTCAACAAATCATAATTAAACTACATAGTCATTAAGAAAGCATTTATCAAATGAATTAGAACCGCATACAATTTTTTTCATCAAGCTGGAATAAAAAATATTAATTAAAAATCAAGATATGCAAAAGTAAGTGAAGCCTTACATTTAATATTTCGTGACTCCTCTTTTTTAGGTTACAATATCAAGCATCCTTTTTCTGTAATCTTAAAGAAGTTTGCCGCAGTAGTGAATGCCGATTTTTAACTTTTCTTCTTGGCAAAAGTCTCACAGTTCTTGCATGCAATCTCTTCTTTTACTTGCATCACAGATTTTTAGTTGGGTTTAGATCAGGACTTAAACAGGCACTTTTCCAAGACTTGAAATTCCTTTTTGCGAACTCATTCTTTTGTGAATTTGCTTTGTGTTGAGTCTTGACTCATTGTTGAATCTCGACTAATGCATGGAATAATAATGCAACACAAAATGTACTTAGAACAAGAATGTATTATAACAAGAAAGTGTACACAATATTTACATATAGTCTTTTGGATATTCTGGGAAGACCGTTCCTGGAGAATGTGTTGACTAAGTCGCAGTCGGGCAGAGTCTCTAGTTGGATCTCGTGATTAGCCTCCCTGTCTTCCGGTACCAACCATATTTATATCGTCGGTACTCCGCTATGCAGATTAGGTGGATCCTACCACAACACTTTGATACTTCAGATTATTGTTCTGTTGACCTAAACTCAACTTTTGAACTGAGGACAAGAAACTTTCATTCAAAATTGCTTGGTATCTTGCAGAGTCCTTTGTGTCGTCAATGCGTACTATTTGGCCTGTTCCAGCTGCAGCAAAGTACCCTTCACCCAATCATACTTCTCTTGCTGTCATGTTTAATGGTTGGTATCTTCTCTTCAAAAGCCATATTAGAAGCTCGCCAGATATACCACCTATTGTTCCTCCCCAAAAGCTCTAGTTTGGTCTCATCTGACCATAAAACCTTTTGCCAGAATGTTTCTAGCTTATTAATATGTATTTTGGCATAGTTGAAGCAAACATGTTTGTGATATTTCATAAGCAGTGGCTTTTTCTAGACATTCTGCCATGAAGATCGGCATTATTCAGATTTTGTCGATATATGCACATTGATTCCGACATTGGCCAGTGAGCATTGGAGAACCTCAAAGGTCACGATAGAATTTGCCTGGGCTTGCATAATTTGATGTTTACTTGCTCTTGGTGGTATTTTTCGAGGACGGTCACTTCTTGATTTTGACACGGTCATGCTAATGGCCTTCCATTTATAAATGATTTGTTGCAAGGTGGAGAAGTGCACTCGAAATCGTTTTGATAGCTTTTTGTAGCTTTCTCCATCATTATATGCAATTTTTTAAAGTTCAGGAACTTCTTTTGATCTTTGCATATATACATATATATATATATATATATATATATATATATATATATATATATATATATATAAATATGTATGTATAATTTAATTTAGTCTTTAACTGCACCTTTTGACATATTTAATGAGTTACATTGTTTGCAGTATAAACAGCTTACCAAAAAATGGAGACATCATTTTGATTATTTGCACTAGCAACCACGTAAAACAAAAATACAAAGTGTAACTGTAAGGGTTCATTTACTTTTGCATATCTTAATTTTTAATTAATGTTTTTATTTCAGTTTCATAAAAATCTTTGAAAGTGGTTGTAATTGATTTAATAAAGGGTTTTCTTAATGAACATATGGTTTAATTAAGAGTTGTTGATTATCTGGAAAAAAAGAGAAAAATCATTTTAAATATTATCTTAGGAGTGCATTTACTTTTGCACAGGACTCTCTCTCCCTCTCTCTTTCTCTATATCCTTGACTCTATCTATCTCCTTGAATCTATCTATAAACTTGAATCTATCTATAAACTTGAATCTATCTATCTATCTATCTATCTATTTCCTTGAATCTATCTATCTCCTTGAATCTATCTATCTATCTCCTTGAATCTGTCTATTTATCTATCTATCTATCTCCTTGAATCTATCTATCTATCCCCTTAAATCTCTCTCTCTCGCTTTATCTATCTATCTATCTATCTCCTTGAATCTATCTATCTATCCCCTTGAATCTCTCTCTCTCTCGCTTTATCTATCTATCTATCTATTTCCTTGAATCTATCTATCTATCTCCTTGAATCTATCTATCTATCTATCTATCTATCTATCTATCTCCTTGAATCTGTCTATCTATCTATCTCCTTGAATCTATCTATCTATCCCCTTGAATCTCTCTCTCTCTCGCTTTATCTATCTTTCTATCTATCTATCTCCTTGAATCTATCTATCTATCCGCTTGAATCTCTCTCTCTCGCTCTATCTATCTATCTATCTATCTATCTCTTTGAATCTATCTATCTATCTACTGTTTTGCATTATCGTCGTTAAGATCAAAGAAGAAAGAAACACATATCGTTCTAATATCCTATTTCTGTTTGTTTAATGAAGGAACAAGAAGCAAGAAAATAGTTTTAGAAGTCCCAGAAGTTTCTACAAGGAAACTAATAATGCAATGATCACATAAAGACAGATATGATTTTGACGGCTTAAAACATCATGAATACATAAAGCACGTGAAAATGAAACATCGTGTCGGCTATCAAACAAAAAATTATATTCCACTGGGACATGAAAATACTAATTAAGCAGGAAGTACTGTCTTTGGGTCGGAAGAAATGAGAATTTACTTAGCATTTAAGAAAGAGAACGGCAGAAAATCGAATAGAGAATACAACGAAAGAGATAAATAAATGACATGGAGACTATGAAAGAAAGACATTGAAAATAAACAAAAAAATCTATTTGACAAAATAAACATTAATAAAACCAAAACATTGATAAAATCTGATGTCATGTAATTCTTCTAAAAATAATTTTAATTAGAAATACATCTGACTCGAATTCTAGAAAAGAGTCAAATCGGAAAAAATATTAAACGACTGTAATTGAATATTTGAATTCCTGTAACTACTCTGCATGTCAAAGATTTAGACTTTACCAAGAACAAAAAAGCAGAGTGAAAAATAATGAACCGAACAAACTGGAAAATAGTAAGTAAAATCAAGCAGTTTTTTTTTACGTTCATATAAATTGCTATGTAATGTGGAACGCGTTTGTATTAGCAAGTCTCATGAGCTTCAATAAAATATACAATTTTTAAAATAATTGAATTATAATCCCGCAGGATAAGGAAGAACCTTACACGTAAGTATTATTGCCCGTGTTGACAAAAAAGGCGTGAGGAAATGAAAACTAAAACCTGTGGTATCCATGAAATACATGTGGAAAGACGAACAAAGTATCGTAAAGAAAACGATTAACGAATTACCGTTGTGTAGAAACTGAGTTTTGGTACAAAGAAGCGATTCTGCGTTAGGTTTGATATAATTTAGTAAACAGACATAATCAAAGGCACGGGCACGGGCACGGGCACACACGAACATAAGTATATAAACGTTAACATACTCATATATCTCCGCACATATACGAGCGATGCTCAAAAGATCTATTTCCGATTTATGAAAATTATTTCTTGGTCGTTCTGAGAGATTTTGCGCATCTCTCTGTACTGCGTTAGCATCAATAATTCTCTCTTTTTCTTTCTATCTCTCTCTCCATATATATATATATATATATATATATAGCATGTAATTATTGAGACATGCGTTGTTAAAGACTACGGCACTACCTGGCAAGTGTTTTTCTTTATATTTGGGGTTAAGTTGTCGATAAAAAAAACCTAGTTCTTGCTTTTTGTCGAGCGCTTTCGGTTGTCGTCAACCGTCAAGTTGGTTGTTTATTATTTTATTTTATAGGTGATATTTTTGGTAGTTAGGCAGTGTTGTTGGATTAGTTCATTAGCAACTACGAGGGGGGTGGTATTTTTGTTTGGCGGATTAGTTATTAAATATTTTTAAGATGTATTAAATGCTATGTTATTTATTTTGGGCTTTAGGTTTTTAATTATGATGGCTTCAAGAATTTGTAAGCGTTTTTTTTGTTTTTTTTTTTTTTTTTTGTAGAGGATTTTGGTATTGTTGAATAGGATTTTTCTTATTTCGGAGGATTTGAAGCTGTTACTAGTGGTACAGTGTGTTGTTAAAAGGTGATTTTTTTATGGCGCTGGTCTCATTAAAATGGTATGTCAGAAGACATAAGATAGTCGTGGTTGTGTGTCCGAACATAAAAACCGAAACATACAGCCATGATGACGGTTGACGACAACCGAAAGCGCTCGACAAAACACCAAGAGCTTGGGTATTTTTCAACAACTTAGACCCAAATATTAAAAAAAAAAACTTGCGACAAAATCAAACTGAACCCTTTATTTCGCTAGCTTGTGGAGACTGTTCTAGTTCCACGTGCCATGTCTAATGGATGTCAGTTAATAGTTATCTCCTGTTAATTCCCCTCTCCAAGTTCTTCACCGCCTTAGCCAAGTATTAAACTCACACTCTTTGGGTCCTATCATCAAGGACACATAGCACAGTGGATAAAGGCGTTAGTTAGGTCCAGTGACAGGACCCAAAGAGTGTGAGTTCAATAGCTGGCTAAGGCGGTGGAGAACTTGGATAGGGGAATTAACAGGAGATAATTGATAACTGACATCCATTAGACATGGCGCGTGCAACTAGAAGTCTGCCCCAGCGCGGGAAATAAAGGGTTCAGTTCGACATTCCAACCACCTGAAGAAGGCTGGAGCATACAAAGGCCGAAACATTGTGATATATATGGTAACAAAGATGAGGATGATAGTCCGAACAATGTAAATAGTGTACATAATATCTCATCTCAGAAATATAGACAGAAACTTGCGAAGTAAGAAAAAACAGAAAAATAGATTATTAAACGGAAAAATTCCGTAAACTATATCTACACATGTTTCTCTCTCTCTCTCTCTCTCTCTCTCTATATATATATATATATATATATATATATATATATATATATATATATATATACAAGTCTAGGATTGAAGCGTCTGTTCTAACGTAATTTCAATGAAAAAATAAATTGAATAACATATGTATTTTACTTTTCTCATCAGTAGTTTTATAATTTTAAACTTAATAGAGATTAAATTTAGATTTTAAAATTGGTAATTTTTTACCTTTAATTTTAATATCAAATTTTATCATATAATTTAATACTTATTGGTTAGAATAAATTATATTTTAGTAAAACCCCAACTTTAAAGCTTTTAATAGCCATTATAACCTTACTTCGTTGTCAAGTTTTTTGAATTCCCGTGTACTTGTATTTTGATTGGTCATTCCTGGATCGTTAATTAATTTGAAACTTTTAAAACACTTTATTCTACATTCAACATCATCACTTGATAAGACACCGGAGGTGTTGAAACAAAATGGCAAATTTTGTAGTGATTTTATAACGTATTTATATTATAATTTTTAAATAAACACTTATATATTTATATATATATATATATATATATATATATATATATATATATATTATTTTATATGCGCTGTACTTAGTGAAAGGCGCTGGATATCAGTGATGAAGCTGACATATTCAGTTGTATGGATATGAGTTTATGACCCTTAGTTTCACGCTTCGGAGATCATCAGAAAAAACTAGTTTTTTTTTTTTAAATTGGATCTATTTATGTTTGTTTAACTATGTTTGGTGGTGGGAGGTGGAATCTGCTTCTCTGGCTGTTTGGGGTGACACTCTCATACACTTAGACATACATACATACATACATACATACAGGTGTACGCAATTTGGTTCACGCAAATACATCCATATAAACAATCCGAGGCTAAGCGCAGATATATATCCACGCGTTCGGGCACACATACGCAGTTGTAATTCTATTTCGGTGTCGAGACCGTAGCTTTTATATATGTAGCGATGCTCCTTTCAACAAGGAGGGGGTAGGGGTGTTCTTGACGCTTTTCAGATCTACCGCTTTCGCCATCAGAGAAAATTACACTTTCACATACACACATGTAGACGTGCTCATATAGTCGTGTTGGTCTGGCTCTTTGGTTAAGCTGGGTTCTGTTTGTGGGCATGATGATGATCTTTGTATTTTCAACGCTAATTGCTTATGGGTTTTTGACGATTGTGATTATACTGATCGTGATAATAACTGAAATTAATTATTATTAATATGTTAATAATTGTTATTGATGTGTTGGCGGTAAATTTAGCCTTAATGATGATGGAAACGAAAGTAAATAAAGAGGAGTAGTAATGATAATTGTAGTTATGATAATAGTTGTTGTAACCCTGATAATGATGGTGTTAATGATACGGATAATGTAATAATAATAATGACGATAATAAACAAAATAATGGCAGTGTTAAAAAGCAGTATGAATGGTAGAGGAGATGGTTATGAAGTGATTTTTGTGTGATGATTTTGACCAGTTTGTCTGATGATCGGAAAAGCGTGAAACCTAGAGTCACAAAGCCATATCCATACAACTGAATATATATATATATATATATATATATATATATATATATATATATACATATATATATATATACATATATACATATATATATATATATATATATATATATATATATATATATATATATATATATATATATATATGTCATCCTTATGTCTCTTACGCAAGTTAACGTTTCAAGCACAGTATTTGTTATCTTGGTGTCTGCCTACATGGCGTTATTTGAGCCAGTTCTCCGTGTAAGAAGTTCCTACGCATTTGATCGTCAACCATTTTTTGATGATGAGAATCGCACCCCTCTCGTGGACAAAGTTGCTGGAAATGTTATCTTATCAAAACCCCTGTGCGTATGGAAAGGCTTGGTAGAGGACGAAAATATTCAGATAGGCTATCCGTGTTGTTCATGATGACAGTAGTCTTTGAGTAGTAGTCTTTGAGTAGTTGATGACAGTAGTCTTTGAGTATAGAATCCAGAGGTTGGCAGTGAATATTTCGAGGACACTAGTGAAGCGTAGCTCTTTCTTCTGTTCTTTTGCCTGACAGGTTGGCACTGGTTATTCGGAGAGAGTAATCAAAATGGCCGCTTTTATACACGACGGATTGAATATTTCACGTCTCCTGATTGGTTAATCTTCCTTTCAGGAACTATAAAGTGAGTCCAGTCATTTGGGTTTGCTCACTAGTACATAAATACACAAAATAATTTAACAATCCGACAGTCTATAATCAATTGAGAAATGCAGTTCTACACGTTAAATATTATCTAATTGTCGACTGTGGGAGCCAAAACTTCCTGTTCAATAACTGAGCAAAATTATGGAAGTTAAAGACATCCAAACTGATGCAGCGTATTCCAGGACAACACGATTTGCAAACAAATGTATTCTGCTAGTTAAGAGTAAATACAGCAGATTAAAAATGAAAAATGTAACACCTTTAGAGAAGCTTTTGTGATGTCAGCCAACGAAATCATCCCAACAAACGAGATACATGAAGAAAAGAATTCGGTGACAGGAAATTCTCGAGATGTTAAAAAAGATACAACAAACAATGCCGAGGAATGGTACAGTGTATAAAATGTGAAGCAAAAACATTACAAAGAAACGCAAGCAAGTAAAATATGTATTGCTCAACGAGAAGAGTGAAGAGATCTATTCTCTGCAATATAGAAGTTAGCCAGCATACATGCATAAAATTATAAAAGACATGAGACAGGAGATATACTCATTGACATAATACAGAAAATCTAAAAGAGGAATGCTCGTAATAAGAATAGAAAAAACAACTTAAAAGACGAAACAAATACCTCGGAGAACTCTTCCATGAAAAACGTAGGAGAAAAACTACAATGCTTAAAAATATAGCAGAATCTGTAATATAAAAGTCTGAAGTAATATCGTTAGTGGCTAAAATGAAGAGAAAGAACGCAACAGGACCAGATGCTGTCAGCCTTAGTCAATTTCTCTCCAGGTTAATATATACTGAATATTCGATGGGAAAAGAGAGGCAAGTCTCATCTACTTATAAGACTTATATTCTTTTAATTTCAGTTGCGATCAGTTTCATCGTCACTCCCTTTGCTACACCTACTGAGCATATAACTGTTAATATTATCGCCTATTGTTATCGTTAGATTTTATTTTGAAAGATCGCAACTGGATGATCAAAGAGTAAATTGTTACTGTTCTCTTTGGCTGATCGGCCATCATAACCATCTGCTCAGGATATTGTTTGAATGGATACATTCGGATTTATGATCTTTGACACTGGAAACGGTGCCGACAGCAAAATTAATTTCGTGTCAAGTGAGAATTCAAAAGAGAGGCCGAAAATGTCTTAATTTTAGACTAATTTAGGACGCGTTTATTATAGCAAGAAAGAAAAGTGTGGAATATAAAAGCGAGTCGACCGTCTTGTGGCAACGTTTAATATGTCCTACTAACACATATAATCGACTTATTGAGATCATGTTTAATGATCATATATTATATAGATTTCAAGGGCAATATACTTATTTAGAAAAATGCTGACAAGCGTGTCCCTCACACACACATGCGACGGCATATATATATATATATATATATATATATATGGAGAAATATAGTCTTAAAGTGTGCTATATTTATGGGATAAAGTGCTCAATATCAGAGATAGAGCGTGTGTAAATATAAAAGTGAACATAGAAGTCAACACTTAGAGGCGACAGTCTGTTTCATGCTAGATGCAATCATCGGGCCACGAGTGCTGTTATTTTTCTCGGCTATTTATATATACGGGTCAGTGGTGCATTGTGGGTAGTCATTTTTGGCAGGTGTTTTACCGGAAGTCGTTTATTTGTCTATTTATTTATTTGTATCACATTATTTTGCTTGTTTTTATTTAATTTTATTTTTGTTTTTATCCTTTATATTTATTTTATTTTTATTTATTTATTTTTTATTTATTTCATATATATATATATATATATATATATATATATATATATAAGATTCGGATTTAGGACAAAATATACAACCAGTTGGCCGTCTTAAAACATGTATCAATATGCTGATTTCCTCTCGTATTTCAATGATAATGTTATTAAGCTTATCAGACAATATGAAAGGAACTTACTTAAAATAAATAGACAAAATTTGTCTATATTATTTAATGAAACATGCATCAACGAAAAATTGCCGCCTAAATATACACAATATATATATATACATATATATACATATATATATATACATATATATATATATACATATATATACATATATATAAACATATATATATATACTTATATATACATACATATATATACATATATATACATATATATAGAAACATATATATATACATATATATACATACATATATATATACATACATATATATATTCATATATATATACATACATATATATACATATACATATATACATATATATATACATATATATACATACACATATATATAGAGAGACATAAATATATATATATATACATAAATATATACATATATATATATATACATAAATATATACATATATATATATATATATATATACATATATATATATATATATATATATACATATATATATATATATATATATATATATATATATATATATATATATTGCTATTTTACATCGAACACTGTTTTATTACCTCCAGCACTCACACTACGCTATTTTATATATATAATAAAAACATTGGCAACACACTGTTCTTTCTCTCCTAGGAAGATTCTCTGAATTTAGATGTCACTGATAGAATTTTCGCCATATCATCTTTTCGTCGTTCTTCCCGCCACATATACCAGTGGCTTTTTATTTTTCACTCTTATCTTAGTCAGGCGGGAAGTGCTGTAGGAATCCTTCTGCTCGGCTTTATGTTAAATGTCAAAATTCGTAGTGTCGGGATTCGATACAATAACTTAAAATATTGTTGCGGGACTGCTCGTAATTCGGCCGTTTAGAATAATCCTACAAGTTTCATTGAAAGTATAAAATCCACCAAAAAAAGACAACGTAGTATAAAAAAAGAACTTTAATTTAATGTAACGACAAGAACACAAGAACTTGGTTATAGATTTTAAAATAATGTCTTTCTGTTTTGGTTAATAAAGTTTTGGAATAGAATATAAATTGTATTTTTGCTCTTATGTGAGAAAAAGTGAAATGTTATGTGTGATAGAGTCAGTACGTTAGATAAGATAAGATAGTTAGAATATAGTTCTTACTGTGAACTGTGTTGCCGTAGTTTGGATCGTTTTCTTTGTAGTTTGTCAGCGTGGAAGTTTGTTTTTTTTGCGTGCGGACGTGAATGGGGTCTTGAAAATAAGCAGCTAGAGTGACGTGGACCTTGGTGACATCTGTACATCTCATGTTTGGGGCCTGACTTCGTGTGTTGTATACACTTTACCGTAAGAAAATCGGCTCCAGAATTATAATATTTATTTCTTCCTAATTGGCCCTTAAAAGCACCGTGGTATATCTTCTACTACGTCCTCACACTATTTTGGCAGTATCTAACTAAATCATGATGAATTATTTTATTAAATATTTTAAGGCACGATAGTGCTATTCGTAAAAACATTTTGTGAGAAATAGGCAAAAATAAATCCATAATATTTTAGCAAAGAAAATATTTCTGTGTTCAAGGCAGAAAATACTATTTTTTACAGGCAGGCAAACAAAATAGATACCAGGATCATTTTGTATTTTATTTTAGACCAGAGGACATTAACAGAGAGGTAGATATTCGTATTTACTAAAAGGTTACGGATATAGGTTTTTATATTTCTTTTTATTATTTTATGTACTATTTCAATAATAAATTAAAAAATGATGTCATAAACGTATTGCATATTTAATGCTTAGACGATGATCCTTTATCCCAACTATTTGACTATGAAATTGTGTATAGAGATTTTCGGAGAGTATTTATTGTCGGTTCGGCCATTTCTAATCCCCCATTATTTACTGCTCTATATATTAAACGGTGAAGGACGGACAATATACCTCACCTTGTTCGTCGTGGTATTGTTTGCAGGAAACATGTCGGAAGAGTCTGCAGACATCTCTTTTTTGGCCTTTTTAGAAT
>OZ038495.1:27767765-27830265 GCA_964036315.1 Acanthosepion esculentum | reverse complement strand
CAAATATTGCCCGTCATGGATTGCAAAATTTACTATCTACTAACAATTACGATGTAAAATTGCACTGAAATTGCAGGTAGTAACTGAAATAACAAAGCTAGTGAATCGGGTTAGTTGTAAAGTGACACAAAACCTTTTTTCATCTATCCCTTTCGTCCACCGCAAGGAAAGTTGGCTCCCTGTGCCGAACGAGGAAATTTTTCTCGCCGGAGTCGATCCTTCAAATCTACAAATCAACCAGTCGTCCTTGCATGGAGTATTGCTGTCATATATGGTCTGGAGCCCCTTCTGTTTGTCTCAAGGTCTTTGATAAAATCCAGAGACGGATATGCAATGTAATTAGCCCTGATCTGGCATCTCGTCTGCAGTCGCTCACTCACAGACGTACCGTCGCCCTCCTCTGTCTTTTTTACAAATACTTTCACGGTAACTGCTTCGATGAGTAACTTTCGCTGGTTCCCAGACTTCATAAATTTAAGCGTTCAGCTAGGCTGGCATCTCGCTCTCATCCTTTCACTGTCGAAACTTAAATGTAGCCGTCTCTTCTACTCCAATAGCTTCATGTCTCGCACTTCTCGCCTGTGGAAAACCCTCCACTTTTCCTGTTTCCCTGATAGCTATAATCTCCAACTATTCAAATGTAATGTCAATCGACGTCTCCAGATGCCTTGATCTATCCCCTATCCTTATCTTCACCCTTTCCTCTATCACTCCTCTTTATTATCGCTCCAACTCTCTGTAACCCGTGGTAGTGGCCTCCCGTCTTGCTTGGGGTGAAACGCTTAAAAAAAAATGAAACAACCCAAATTAAAGACAAGTTCTTCCTGTAGAGGGGAAGAGATTTTAAAGCGTTATTTCCCTTGAAGATTTCGTAATTCTTGTCCTCTTGTTTTCATCGAAAGTAATTGTTTACAGTCATATGAAACACATTGGAAAATGCATCAACGTGTATTCCATGTGATTATCACTGCTTTAAATTTCGGATGATCAGTCAGTTTTGTGACATGCGTGTTACAAGCTTAGGCGATCATTTATCTTTCAATACATGACTGACGAGGCAGATTTTTTCCCGCAGTAGGTTGCCATTTCTTTCTGCGGTAGCAAGTAAGTGAATTTAATGGATTCGACTGGAATTCGAACTTGGCTCTCCGATTCCTCAGTCCGAGCCGCACCGTCATTTTTTTAAAAGTAGATTAAAATAAGGCTTTTGTTCGTTATTGTAATATATTTACCGAAAGGCATTTCGAAAAAAGTTTGAGACTAATTTATGTTTTGGCATAAATTCGTGCAAATGAAACCTTGAATTGAAAACAGATTCTTAAAAGGAACTATTATGCAACCTTGCTTAGTCTGTTAAAGGATTTGTGAATCCTTAATGCCCTGAATATTTTATCAGGGCAGACAAACAATATTTACGACGCTTATTTGGAAATCTGCACTAAATTTCTCACAAACGTTAATGGAAGCATCGTTTGAAGCTGAATTATTGAAATATCGCAATTTTCATGTGGATTTATATGAGGTTATATATACCGAATCTTCCATTATGGACGCACAAATGACATTTTAAACGTGTCACCGGAAGAGATTCGCATATGGATCTACACATAACTTATTTTCAAATGTGTTTATAAATGTTTCAGCAAACGACATTAACCCTAGCACTAGCTATTCGTGTCAAGTGATAAAATATATTTGCATTTCTCTCTTCTCGCTCATCGTGTATATATATATATATATATATATATATATATATATATATATATATATATATAATATACTATGAGCCAAAACTTAACTACCGATACGTAATAAGAATGACAGCTACTGCCTCATAACTTGTTCTTTCAGTGTCAAAGGAAAATGCTGACGTGTTCATTGCTGCAGTTATATGAAAGAAGAAAGATCTACTTGCTTTTGATTATACACACAGGGTCAGAGTAATATCGGAACGGCAAGGTCTGTTGGGTCATTATATCGTTAGTGGTCGAGAAAGAATTAATAACCAGCTCTGAAGATATTGAGTGACATTTGAAATGAAGCATTCCAGTCAAGTCTGAGCGAGAAGGCATAAATATCTTTAGTCAAAGGGAAGGAAATAATGTGCGATGACCTAGAATCTCTTGATATTTTCGTCTATGGGGCTGCATATCAATGGACATATTTGAATAAAGTTTACGATGTGAGCAATTTTACGATGGTTTTACGACGAGCCCCGTTTATATAATACACTATAGCAAAACAAAATCGTGTTGTATGTTGCGTTAATATTTTGGAAACGTTCTGCTGAGAAGCTCATTCATATATAAGTTTGTTTATCATTCGCCAATAACCTTAATAGCATTGAAGATCACATCAGTCGGTCAATTATGTGCCATGCGAGATACACGCTTAGGCAATCATATATCTTTCGATACATGACTGACGAGGCAGATTTTTTTTCCAGGGGTATGTTGCCATTTCTTTCTGCGGTAGACCAGTTGCCATCCAAGGCTATAGAACCCTCCCTACCCTGCGATTTACCTATAGCTAGTCAGAGAAGAAGAAGAGAGTTTAATGATCGAAGAAACAGTGTGAGGTTTTTGTCACGTTCCGGAAACCATTTCTATATAAATCGTACAAATGGGCAACGATCATTTTCCCGCCGATAAACCACACTGCCATTAAAGATGTGTATGTGAGGCACGGTGGAGTAATGTATAGCGTCTCGGATTAGGGAATCAGAGAGCCGATTTGGAATTCCAGTCGAATCTATTACATTTACTTACGTGCTAATACTCTTGCGAAAGGGATAAATCCTTTTCTTGAGCATACATGCGATGTGTGAAATCAACAAGCTTGCTGTTCTGAAGCTCCCCATATATAAAGTGATCTTCTGTTAACATCCTAAACTTAAGTCCAAAAGGAAAGCTTTACAAGTTTTGTAGAATCCATACTTGATCCGATAATATATATTTTGCGGGAACAAAAATTTATTATCATAAAGATTTTTTGGTTCATGTGCATGCAAACTTTATATTGTAAAAGATATTCTCTATACTTTATTGAACAAAAGTCGGGTAAGAACGACAAAATTGAAACTTGATTTACTATTAATAAGCAACGGCGTTAAATCTATTACTAGAACATTTAAATGATCTTCATGTTTAATTGAGCGATTTGTATCGATTTTTAAATGTTTTTACAAGGAAGTATTTTAGGATCATCATTCCGCGATAACCTTATTTTTCATTGAATTCAATGATAATTAAATTTAATCTAAGGAAAAATTCTCAAGGTCGAACTGATTTCGATAACGAGGGGCGATATGATGTAACGTGTGACTTTGTAAAATATTCTTTAAAAATTATTAATTCACTTCTAGATCTGAAATAGATGAATTGAAATTGGCAATTTCTTTTCTAACGCCGAGGACTTTTAAAATATGAAAATATAAATATATATTTTTTGTCCTTGATCAAAATATTAATATAATTGTCTGTGTTAGTTATATAAAAATATAAAATAATTGACCTCGGTTTGGTAACCACATATATCACTTATTCATCGGCTGTTTTTTTGGGACAAAACAATAAAATATAAATGTTTAATTTATTCAAATATATATAAAAAGGTTGGTAATATCTATCTGTTGTTGTTGCTAAGGCAACTGGGTGAGAGAGAGAGGGGGAGGGAGATAGTGGTGAAATTAGAAGTGAAATGGAGATTTGGTGGTGATGGTGGTCGTGGATGGCGTCTCTCACACTCAGCGTGTCGATGTTGACATCAAACGCTGGTCTGTGTTGCGTCTCTCTCTCTTCCTCTTTCTCTTTCTCTCTCTCTCTCTCTCTCTCTGCGTTTCGATGTTGGCATCAAACGCTGGTCTGTGTCGAGTGTGCTTAGATCTTGGTATATATAGTAGTTAGTCGGCTTGGTTTTAGTTTTTGAGTGGGAGTGGCTCTGTTTAGTCATAATATATTATTTTGTTTTGGTTAAAGCGCACGTATGCGTGGAGCCAATGCGCAGAAAACGTATTTATGCAGTCTGCTTTGGGTCGTCGAGCGGTCAATATCCAGTTTTTTAAGAGAATGTAAGAGGCACTACAATATGGTTAAACGTAAAATCATTTCCATTTATTTTTACTTCAATATCCTATTTGCAAACAAAATAGACTCAAAAATAATAAAACGTTCGAACAATACACGACAGAGGTAACTTGTAACATAAAAATAATATACAAATGTAGGGAAAAGGGTACGCTGGGAAAAGGAAAAAATGGGTACGCTGGGAAAAGGAAAAAGGGACGATGGAAAAAGGTACACTGGAAAAAGGACAAAAAAGGTACGCTGGAAAAAGGACAAAAAGAGGTACGTTGGGAAAAGGTACGCTGGGAAAAGGAAAAAAGGGTACGCTGGGGAAAGGAAAAAAGATACGCTGGAAAAAGGAAAAAAGGTACGCTGGGAAAAGGACAAAAAGTTACGCTGGGAAAAGAAAAAAGAGGTACGCTGGGAAAAGGAGAAAAGGCTACGCTGGGAAAAGGGGGAAAAAGTACACTGATAAAAGGAAAAAAGGTACAATGCGAAAAAACTTGTCCCACTTCAATCGAAAAAAGGTCATTTATTTATTTTTCATGATGAATTTTATCATTAACAGCAAGTTGCTATTTTGAATTCACCACTGAAACTTCATTGCAAAACTTGATTTCATAGTCTAAGAAAAATAAAAAGACAATAAAAGATTAATATTCATTATAGTTTGTCATAGTCCAGCATGATGAGGTTATTTCATCATTCTGAAAATAACCCTTTTGAAAATTATTAAACCAAAGATACGAGACTATCGTTTTCTGTAGACATACTAAGGATTTAACACTACAATCTTGCTAAATTCCCAATTCCATAACTATGAACCTTTTATAATTATATATCCACAAAACACGTTCTTTGATTACAAAATAAATAGTGATAACCCCAACATAAAGAAATGCAATCCAACTTTTGAAATCTTATAGAAAAAACAAAAAATAACATTCCCAATTATTACTAAAGCTAACTCGACAATTTTTTACCTACTCAAATGTAATATTATCCCCTATCGCTATCTTCCCTCCCCTACCTCTCAAACTTAGGACGCTTGTGAGTTGACGTGCCTAAACTTTGACCGATGTTTATCAGCGAAAAAATGTCCACACACCAATCAACATTAACCACCCGGCCCACCCATCACCAAAGTGCCATCAACAACCAGTATTGTTTCACTCAGATACTTTATATATATTTTGTATCTACATTTTTCTTCTCAAACAAATGGAAAAAAGGAAGTGACGTTCTACATTCGGCTTGCCTACAAACAGGATTGTTCATAACCATTTTCTACCCTCACCCGTAGATGTACAGTTGAAATGCACTGAAACCAAGTTGCATCTTTGTAGTGAGTAAAGTGGTTTTGTCTATATGATAAAATTATAATAAATAAATAATTATAGTTCTACTATCTGTATCGAGCTCTTTTTTTAATTAACGCTGCGAACGTTGGAATTTATATATTACTTTCTTTCTCATCGCATCGGATATATATATATATATATATATATATATATATATATATATATATATATATATATCTTTCTGATTCCCTCTCAGTATCTATGATAACTAGCATGAAAAACGTATTAAATGAAAGAACTACTTATTAATTGTCAATGATTTAATCCAAGAAATTTATAATATTCTTTATTTTGTGATCTTAATAAATTTTAAGAACAAATGCGTACACATTTCCTAAATAGAAAAAACGCCAATATTTACGATAAAATATTCCTTATTTTGATTCTTAATACACGTGAATTAATTAATAAACTTTTTTCTAAGTTGCAAATGTACATCCAACTATTTATTTAGGAAATTGTCAAAATATAAGAATTGTATTAGGATGCTTCTAAAGACGATCGAGATTTTGTAGTAATCGATGGCTGGTACAAAAATATTAGAGTGAATTTCTTTCTACTTCGGATCTCTGACGGCAGAGAAAGAATTGTCTGAGAGGATTGGCAGATGCAGTTAAAACCATAGAGCATATATCGAACAACTTCGTTAGCGGAAGATTCAACCTGTCGAAAGTTGTCATTTCGCTTCGTTCGAGTCTCGTTCTAGTCTCGTTCAAGTCTCAAGCACCCACTGTCTTTTCCTTGTTGTGTCTGGAGTTTATTTCAGTTCATTTCCTCTCGCCGATTATCTTCTTGACGTAACAAAATTATTCCCCTTCTAAATGTTGCATTCTGCATTTCTTAAGATGCTAAATTCTTCTGCATATCGATTTTTCTCCGGAATACTTGAATCATAACTTGCGATTTCCACACCTGCTTTCGGTTGCGAAATTTTACATATAAAATTTAAACTATTTAAATTAGATTTATTCAAATATTCTCGAGGGTCAGTTTTAAAATTACCATCGAAAGAGATTATTTTATAACTGTCACATAACTGCAATTTGTAACCCTCATATTTATTCTCCTAATTAAAAGAATAGAATAGAATTAAAAACATAGCATGATAACGGGTATGGACGGTGTACTCTCGGTCTCAGTTTCTCATGAATTAATCAAAATAATAATTAAATTAATAAAAATCAAACTATATCAAAGCGAAAATAAAATGAAGAAAAAAATAAATGATACTTTTGAAAAAGATTTCACACGTTAAATCATAACATAAGTGAATTCCTTAAACTGAGTGAAGAGAAATACAAACATATATATGACAGGGTGGCAACAATTATAGACTGGTATGTATGCAAATGACTTGGTTTCTAGCTTTCAAATAACTAATATCAGTAAAACCCAGAGTTTATACTGAACAGCAAAAAAGAAGCTATACTGGGATTTTCGATCCTGTCGACCATTCCAATCAAAGTGAGAACCGAATTTGAAGATATTGCCGTGATGAAATAAGGAAAAGAGGACCTTCCTAATACAACAATGTGAAGACGAAAGAAAGCTATTGAATTGAAAAAATTACCCATACGTTATCTAGGGAGTTGCAAAAAATGTGGAACATGAAAGATAAGGTCGTGTCTATAATACTTGGAACACTTGGAAATGTGTTGAAAACCCAAAAAAAAGCAGGGTTAGTTGAATTAAAAATCATGGAAATGTTTTGAGTCAATGAGTGGGAACAAAGACTAAAATGAGTTTCCGGCACTTTTCCATTTTAGTCTTTGTTCCCACTCATTGACTTAACGTGTGTATATATATATATATATATATATATTATTACATATATATATATATATATATATATATGTTAATATTTTATTCTAAAAAATTACAATAAAATCATTTTACATCGCAAAACAAAAAGTTTCATGCTTCAGAACTATAATGATATCTCTTCTGTCGATGGTAGATAACATATGATAAAGAAACATATTTTTATCAAATGTTATCTACCATGGCCAGAAGTGGAACCATTAATTATAATTTATTACATTAAAAATATGATAATAATATTTTGCTCTACTTGAAGAGATTTAAAAAAAAAAAAGAAGGAAATGGTGAGAACTGTGCATTCTTACTCCACCTGTTCTTTCTCTTATTTATTGTATATATATATATATATATATATATATATATGTGTGTGTGTGTGTGTGTATGTGTGTTTGTATATATATATATATATATATATATATATATATATATATATATATATATATATGTATATATATATATATATAAGACATTTTTATGTTTATACATTCTTTTTTATACATACAATTATTTAAGTAAATGTTTTGTTTATAATAAACAGTATTAACAACATTTACCGAACTGAATTTTTATGTTTATACATTCTTTTTTATAGATATAAACATAAAAATAACTTAAAATAATTGTCGGACTTTGGCCATTTCATAATGTGTGACGTCATTTGTTTACATTTGGATACGCATCGAGCAGATCTAAATGATGCAAACAGTAATCTTCCGAAACTGAACAAGTGTTTGCATGATTCATCCTCTTATTATATATATATCACACAGGAATCGAACCTGTATCCTATACGGAACCGTCATATAGCCTGACTGACCGATTGGCAACTGAGGAGCGTTCGGTTAGCAAGGTCGATTTTACTGTTTTTAAACACAATTGTCCATGATTTTTTCTCATTCATTCATATGTGCTCAATGCGTATCCAAAAGTAAACAAATGATTTTCGGAGGACACATATTTTCTATGAAAATTTCTCGGACATTCAGGCCGGTAAATGTTGTTAATACTGTTTATTATAAACAGAGCATTTACTTAAAGATTTGTATCTATAAAAAGAATGTATAAACATAAAAATGTCTTCAAATAATTGTCGGACTTTGTCCATTTCATTATATATATATATATATATATATATATATATATATATATATATATATATATATATATATAATGAAAATGTTAATGTTCAGAGTTGAATTAGACCAGGAAAGAGTAGGTATTAAAAAGTGCTCAATTTAACTTGCCTTCAAACTTTCGGTACCTCCTGGTGATTTCGATCAGTTGATTTCCTAACCCTTTATTTTATAAAAAAAAAAATGAACGCTATATTATTTTTAAAAAAATAAATAAGAGCGCGACGTGAGGTGTGGTGGAAGAAGGAGGAGAAGAAAAGCTATGCATTGGAAATGTATCTGTGGCGAGGGGTGGGTAAATGAAATATACACACTTTCTTTTTATCCTGCTTCATATGAACGGAAAAATTATTTTTAATATGTATGCAACGGGTTCCGATGTAGCGGAATCGACTGATGTAATTATATATATATATATATATATATATATATATATATATATATATATATATATATATATATATATATATATATATATTTAGGTTTTGTTAACTCAATCGAGAACGATAAACTCTAGATTTAAAATATCCTAATGATATACTTGGAAAATACAATAAGAATAAAGAAACCTTGTCAGTTCAATTCGACAGAACCTTTTTGGATGGAGTCCTGCTTCTGACATATATATATATATATATGTACACACACGCACATGCACACACACACACACACACACACATATATATATATATATATATATATATATATATATATATATATATATATATATATATATATATATATATTCAGTTGTATGGCTATGAGTTTGTGACCCTGGGATTCAGGTTTTCGTGACCATCAGACAAACTGGTTTATTTTTTAAAACTGGATCTATTTATGCTTGTTTGACTATGTTTGGTGGTGGGAGGGCACTAAGTATTGCGTTTTTAAAATTATATATATATATATATAGTGATAATAATAATAATAATAATAATAATAATAATAATAATAATAATAATAATAATAATAATAATAATAATAATAAAGAAGGAAACTTTAATTATTCATTTCGATTATAATTTATTTCGTGAACACCAAAATTTCCATCGTAAAACTTTTACGGAGGAGATTTCGATCTGAAGAGGTGAACATTTCGGTGTTCCCAAAGTAAATTATAATCTAAATGAATTATTAAAGTTTCCTTCTTTTTTATTATTATCATGATAATGCTCTGTAGTCTACACTGAGCTCTCCCTGGATTTATATCCTCTTTGTAATCATCCCTACCAATCACAAAGTGATAACACTTATATATATATATATATATATATATATATATATATATATATATATATATATATATATATATATATATATATATATCCCCTTTTCTTAACTTGACACCCTTTTTAATTTATTATTTAGCAAATGAATTTTCATCTATTCTCTTTGAGAACTTCTTTTTTCATCTTTTTTCTCCTTAAGAAGCTTTTAAAGGCGTGAAGACATTCTTCCTTCTCGTAACCTTCATTTTTCTGTTAGAGTTTTTATCCTTTTTTTAATAACTTATTTTACTTCATCCTTGATACAATTCTTTCTCTTTGAGTTAAACCTCAATTTCTTTGTTTAAATTTTATTTTTCTTCATATCTTTCAATTCCTCTTCTCACCTTTTCCCCCTCCACATGTTTCTCCTCTCTTCTTCTTTCCTGATTTGATTCACACCTTTTCTCTTAATGACAAAATTCTTCACTTTTAAATGTAAAGTCAACGTGAAATAAACTGAAGTAAATAAATAAAATTATGTTGTTTTTTTTATCCCGATTCTTTTTCGCTTTATTCCGTTTCATTTCTATCATCGAATGCCTTTGATCGGAGTCGTCAAAATGCAATTCAAATAAATTGAAATTGAATTAAAATGCGTCACGTCTTCATTTGCTGGTGCCAAGATCCCGGCCAAGGCCATCACAAATGTTACTGACATGGTAACGCGACGTTTAAATGCAAACTGCTTTAAACTATCTCGTTAGAGAATCTCTTCTTCTTGCTTTGGGAATGCAAACGAAAACTCAGAATTACATGTTTTTTATGCTCCGTGTTAGAGACACGAGACTACTGTAGAAGATAAAAGAATTTCATTGAAGTAAGCAGAGCAGCTTTTCATTTTTCTACTGGCTCTTCGAAGGTCATTATCAATGAATTATAAATATAAACCTTTGCTGATTTTAGCAAATTTTACTACAAAAATTGGGGACCGGGGACGGTTTGTTTATTTCATAGTTGATAAATATTAATCAATGAGTGATAGATTAGAGAATATTATCCAATGCATTATCTGTCTTAAATTTTATATATAATATTTTTATACTAAATATCACCAAATAAAAGGCTTGAAAGCCACTCAAGTTAGAAGGTTACAGTCAAAATGCTAAGGGAAGTGCATGAAATGATTGGAAGAGGAAGTAGTAGGAACTGTGAAGGATGAAGATAGATAAAGATTGATCATTAACTTGAAGAGGCCAAGATGAAAGTATTTAAAGAAGCAATCGCGTGGGAGTTTTTTTTTTCCTTCAAAGTTGCAGTTCCTTGGGAAAAGCAGTCAGATGGGAACTTTCTAATTAAATTTGCAACGGAGTGATTCGACAGAGTGTGGTATGTTCTGGTAGTAATAGAGTTTAAAATCTAGACGGGCGTACATATAGGAAGTCTTGATCGTTTTCCCCCTTTTCTTTGCTTTTTATGTATTTGCTTTTTCACTTTACTCTCACTCATTTAGGCCTTCTCTCTTTTCTTCTTTTTTCCCTGACGGTTGCTACATTTGCCTGGGCTAGTTCCGACTCGAGATATATGACCGGTTTTTATTATTTATTTTATTTCTATTTATTGGTACTTTTTGTTTTTTGCTAGGGAAGTTGTATTTTGTTTTTACGTTTTTTACATAACTAAGTGATATTAATGCTTAAATGATAAATATATTTATATATATTTATGTATGATATTAATGCTTAAATGATAAATATATTTATATTTATGTATGATATTAATGCTTAAATGATAAATATATTTATATATATTTACGTATGATATTAATGCTTAACTGATAAATATATTTATATATATTTATGTATGATAATAATGCTTAAATGATAAATATATTTATATATATTTATGTATGATATTAATGCTTAAATGATAAATATATTTATATATATTTACGTATGATATTAATGCTTAACTGATAAATATATTTATATATATTTATGTATGATATTAATGCTTAAATGATAAATATATTTATGTATTTTTATGTATGATATTAATGCTTAACTGATAAATATATTTATATATATTTATGTATGATATTAATGCTTAAATGATAAATATATTTATATATAATATTAATGTTTAAAACGTGCGTTTGTTACATAAATAATTGATATTAATGCTTAAATGATACATATATTTATATATATTTATGTATGATATTAATGCTTAAATGATAAATATATTTATACATATTTACGTATGATATTAATTCTTAAATGATAAATATATTTATGTATTTTTATGTATGATATTAATGCTTAAATGATAAATATATTTATATATATTTACGTATGATATTAATGCTTAAATGATAAATATATTTATATATAATATTAATGTTTAAAACGTGCGTTTGTTACATAAATAATTGATATTAATGCTTAAATGATAAACATATTTATATATATTTATGTATGATATTAATGCTTAAATCGTGCGTTTTTTACATAAATATTTAATATTAAAGCTTGGATGATATATATATATATACACACACACACACACATATATATATATATATATATATATATATATATACACACACACACACACATATATATATATATCTGATACTAATGATATTAATGCTTAAATGGTAAATACTTATATATACATGCACATACAAGCACACACACATACATATATATATATATATATATATATATATATATATATATATATACACGCACACACATCTACATATATACATGCATGCATACACAAACACACACATATATATTTACATATCATCACTAGGCTATTATTTCGTATTTTAATTTGGTTTGGTGGTAAGTATTAATTGTAGGAGGCTAGATTTATAATTACATTTAATTATTATTAATTATTGTTAGTATTTATGTGCATATGTCTGTATCTATACGCCGATGCGTACGCACACATGCAAATCCGTTCACGCATGCATATAGGTATACGCATGCGTACTGATGTCTGTGATTTGTTATTAATAAATTAGTGCTTAAATGGTGAAGTTATCTATTTTTTTAAATATGTTTTACATACACCCTCAC
The DNA here is from genome assembly GCA_964036315.1 of Acanthosepion esculentum. NCBI lineage: Eukaryota > Metazoa > Mollusca > Cephalopoda > Sepiida > Sepiidae > Acanthosepion > Acanthosepion esculentum. Next base: position 27,817,589 of record OZ038495.1, on the reverse strand, counting down.
ACTCACGCTCGTTGCATCCACGCACGTATATGTAATTGTTATTTAGTGTATATTTAATTAAAATAATGTATATGTAATTATAATAAGTGTGTGCATATCATATGTTATCCTATATTGTTTATTTAATGTTTCAATTTTATCTTAGTTTATATTTAATGATTAGTAATTTATTGTTTTTTGTTTTGGTGTCATATATTTAGGTATTAATTATGTGGGTTAGGTTGTTCTTTTTTTTTTCGTGTTTATGTATCCATATATGTTTATTAATAAATTAAGTTTATAATATATTACATTTGTTTTATTTATTTATTTAAAGTTTATATAATTTTTGCATTTATTTATTTAAAATTTATATTATATTTATTTTATTTATATTTATTTTCTTATTTTTAGTTTGGGCTTAGATGGCAAAGTAAATATTTATTTATATACCTGCATTTACCCATTATTTCAGTTTTCTGTTTTAGGAACTAATTTTGGTTTTTAAAATTAATTGTTGCTAATTTTTTCTTTAAAATAATTTAAAAGTTTTACTGTTAATACTGTATGGGATTGCTTTTTATAATTTCCTATTTGATTTTGGTGGTTTTATTGTTTTCTTTTGGCTCCATATGTATTTTGATAGGGTTGTATTGTTTGTGTATTTTTTCTTTGAAATGACATTTTGTGGTTATAATATATTTCTTTAAAAAAATTTTCGTAGCCCCTATGTAAATTGTTTCGTCTGTATTAATGTTATTATTTACGGTACGTTTGTAAATTATGTTTTTCTTAAACATTTCTTGTTAAGTGGGTAATTTTATTTATTACATTTAATGGTGTTATTTTATTGCATGTTATAGCTACTTTTTTTTAGTATTTTTAGTGTGCTTAGTTATTATTTTACTCATGTTATTCATGCAATTGTAGCTACATTTTGTTGTATTTTTGTTAATAATTTGCTGTTTTTATGGAAGTGTTTGTCAATTATTTTGAAGAATGTTTTCTCCGTTTTTATTTTTATTGTATTGTTGTAGAGGGTGCTGTTTGAATCAATTGATATTTATATTATTTTTCTGTTTTTGCATGACTTGTTTTCATATTTGTATTCTAGTTTGAATAGCCGCTGTTTCTTAGTGCTGATTCAGGTTTTTTTTTTCATGGAATATTTTAGGCTCCTAGAATTTGAAATTCATTTATTTTTATATATGGGTATTTGTTGAAATACTTCAGAGGGTGATTAGAAATTTTTTAATGCATATTAGATTTTTGTTTGGTTTTCTGTATGGCTTGTAGGTTCCATTGTTTAGGTTGAATGCTATATCTAAGAAATTTACTATAAGTAAGGAAAACTGCTTAGCTTCATTCCACATTAGGAGAGAAGCGTCCTTTAGACTGTTCTGTTATTGAGCGGTTTAAAGAATGCCAGTTCCGATAGACGTTTATCCTATTAAGTGGTACACAGATTAGGATCATTCCAGATAGCACACGTTATTAGGTCTCTCTCCAGGCCAGTAGACGTGATTCATACTTTGTAAAAAATGGAATGACGGCGTCTTCGCAAATATGGGTATTCACAAAATAACATAATACAAAATAACATAATAGAAAATAATTTTGGCTATATTCACGTAGCATATTTCACATAACATTCAAGAATCATCTTTACTTCGTTATCATATTCTAAATCAATAATGGTCGCTTGTAAATTAATTTGTTGTTCTGTTTTTCGCATATTTTTTTAGCCAGTAAGAATGTCTCAGTTCAGTTATGTCACTCAAATGAAGATCCTCTAATTATCTTCTATAGATAACACTACAATATTTTATGGAAATGTGTGCCGTTGATGGCTGTCACTCAAAATGGATATCATTTACTGGAAAACCGGATAAAGGGTTGACTTCAGGTAACGGAGATATGCTTTTAGAGAAGGATACTGAGAATACTTTAGATGGGATCGACAAGGATGTTTGGAGAAAAATGAAAACAAAAAGGACAATTTTACTTAGAATCAGACAGTGCCAGTTGAAATTTCGAGGACACATAAATAGGAAGGAGGGCCTGGAGAATTTGACACACACATACTGAAAACAAGAGGGACAAAGAGAGACTGTGAGTAAAATTACCTAACAGGAAGTGGGAAGTAAAGCACGGGGATAAACATTGCTTGGAGCTATGAAGAATAAGAAGTTGTAAAGTGAAATAATTGTCCACGCCGTGAAAAGTCATGGCACAAAAAAGACTTTTCAGAATTTCAGATTTCCAAATGCTTTACTTCAAAACTGTTTCTTTTCCAATATTTCAAGTTCCGTGGTAGTCTTTGACTGCTGAGTGAAAGGGTCACCCATTCTTCCGAATTACTGACCTCATCTATATTTAGCTGCAGTGCTTCTGAGATGTCTGACATTTTAGGAAACAAGGTGAGGCTGGGGAAAAAAAGGTTGTTGATTCCATAAATGACTCGTCAACTGATAAAGCTAAGAAGAAAAATGCTGCTAGTATGCTGCGCATACTTAAAAGATGATAATTTATTTTGATACATACAGTCAGTTATGTGCCATGCGTGATACACGCTTAGGCGATCATGTATCTTTCAATACATGACTGACCAGGCAGATTTTTTTCCTGCAGCAGGTTGCCATTTCTTTCTGCGGTAGATCATTTGCAATCCAAGACTATAGAACCCAGTTTGTCCAGCTATTTACCTATAGTTGGTGGGAGAAGAAGATTTATACCTTTCCCAAGGGTATTACCACCTAAGTGAATGTAATAGATTCTCCAATCACTAACTATTACTCCAGCGTACGAGGTAAAAAAACATAGATGCACCCATTGAAAGTTGATTTTTGTATTCTTACCAAGACAAGTGACTAATTTTTTTTCTTTTATTTTCTTTTTTTCTTCTTTTTTAAGCTTATCACCCCAAGCAAGGCTGGAAGCCACTAGCACGCAAGGGGTTACAGAAGGTTTGGAGGAAGAGCAGATAGGAGTGGTAAAGGAGAGGATGTGGAGAAAGATAGTGGATCGATCAGGGCAAGGGGGTTACAGAAGATTTGGAGCGAGAGCAGATAGGAATGAAAGGTGAAAGGATGTGGAGAAGGGAAGAGGATAGATCAAGGCAGCTGGAGATGTCGATTGACGTTACACTTAAATAGTTGGAGATTGTATTTGTCAGGGAAACAGAAATAAGGAAGGGAGTTGCACAGGTGAGATGTGCGAGACATGAAGCTATTGGAGTAGAAGAGACGTCTACATATAACAGTTTCAACGGTGAAGGGGTGGGAACGGGGTGCCAACCTCGTAGGACGTTTAAATTCATGAAATTCGTGTATTAATTCAGGGTATTAAAACAGGTGTACATATATACATTATACAAGTTAAATCTGATTTAGTGTTTTGTGGGGCAACGTTTAGCTTTAATAACCGCCATAATTCTTCGTGGCATGCTAGAGACTAAATTCTTTAGTCAGTCAACGTTCTTCGCCAGATTTCTCCAGCATTCCTTTAATTCGCGAAGAAGTTCATATTCTGTGTTAACTTTCCTATCACGGACACGCTTGTCGATTATCACGTAATTTTTTCAATCAGGTTAATATCAGGACTCTGACTAGGCCACTGGAAGAGTTGCAATTTACACTTGTCGCTTTACCTCTCGAGATAACGTTTATTGTTTAAGACAATATGCTTAGGATCGTTGTCGTTATTAAATCATTTTTTGACTTGTATAATATACATATGTACACCTGTATTATTACCCAGTATTTATAAACGAACACCCCGGCATGGAACAAAATTTTCACACAGCCTCCGCAACCGTCAGTTGCGCTGGCCTGGGTGTGAGCACCGATCCCTCTCTCTGGTGAATTGAGTGGGCGCCGCCTTGGGCAGCTGTTCCCCAGAGCTGGGCACCTCTCAGTATAATTTTCCTCAGTTTCAACTCTATCCTTCGAAAGAGTAGCCCCTGAGCGGACTCTACACAAAGACAGAGACGCAACTGAAAGATAATAAATAGGTGTGATAGAAACTACTGGAAAGAGTAATTTACACGCGGTATTTACTCTGTCTCCCAACTGAGACGAGAAGTGACACAAGGCTTTTTTAGGTGGGCAGCCGAGCGCAAACACTCGGGTAAGGAACAAAATTTGACCAAACACCCCCAAACGTCGGTTGCGCTGGCCTCGGTGCGAGCATCGACCCCTCTCTCCGGTGCCATGAGAGGGCGCGACCTCGGACAGCTGTTCACCGGGGCTGCGCAACTCTCAGTATAATTTTCCTCGGTTGCAAATCTGTCGTTTGTTAGAGAAGCCACTGAGCACACTCTGCCCAATGATAGAGACACAACTGAGAGATGATACAAAAAATGTGTTACAAACCCCTCAGGAGAGAAATTTACACACGGTATTTACTCTGTCTCCCCACTGAGACGAGATGTGACACAAGGTCCTTTTTAAGGTAGGGACCCGAGTGTGAACACCCGGGCAAGGAACAAAATTTGCACACAGTCCCCGCAACCGTCGGATGCACTGGCCTGGTGCGAGCACCGATCCCTCTCTTTTCACTCGGGTCGCTAGTCTTAGCTGCTCATATCTTGTCCAAGCTAGTCATAGCTGGTCTAAGCTTGTCATAGCCGTGATACTACTAGCACAGGGACGGAGCCTGGAGCCAGGTAAGTGTATTTACTTACTTGTCTATATTATTAATTAACTGTCCTTCATTACTGCTCTTTTATTCGAGTGTTATTTGGATTTTCATATAAAAAATAGTTCTGTTTAAGAATATCGTCTTATATAGTGCAGAAAATTGGTTGAAATTTGTATTTTACTTAGCCTTGAACATGTTGGCATCTATTTGTAAAACTCTGCTTAACTATAACAAGCCAATTTATGAATAAAATTTTCATTTAAAATTTTTGTTTCAAAGATTTCAAGTAATGAATATATCTTTGCGAAGCAATATTGAGCGGGCGAAACCTGTTAGTATATATACATACATACATACATACATACATACATATATATATATATACATATATATATATATATATATATATATATATATATATATACATATATATATATATATATATATATATATATATATAAAGCAGTGTATATTTAACAGGTTTGGCAAACATACAACTCGGGTTCATGATGGATGGTGGACATGTGGTATCATAAATTACTACTAAATAATTCTGAGAATATTTTTAGCAAGTAACTCTTTAGTACTATTCAGTAATTAGTTAATTAGCAACTTTACCCTTTATTAGGCAACACCTTACAACTATAACAATTACTGACTTATTTTCATAAATGCAAATGTACAAAAGAAAGAACAAAACTAACCTCCTCTACTAACTCAATGCACAAAAGATATTTTGTTAACCAAAATTTACGAACATTTTACAGGATATCGCAGAGATAATGAGTCAATTTGTTTATACTAATTGAATAAACGTATAGAAAACATAGTTGTATATTACAATCAGAAAGCAAGTTGAACATTTTATCAAATCGTGTAACAACAAAATCTGAAAATACTTGAAGCAAAGCAGAATGAATGATAAGCAATGATTTTATAATTGTGCTAATCAGTTCATTATATATAAAAAGATGGAGAAATAAAAACTGCCTGCTAAATATTTCTATGGATGGATAAGCATGCCATTTTTTAAATCTAGCTCCATGAAGATATTTTTCTACTTGAAAATATATGCATTTTTCATATTCATGATGTAGTCTTACTAGAATTGCCTTGCTGTATGGAAATCTTACCAGGATTCAGTATTGGTGGCCATAATCTTAATAACATAAGATATGCAGATGACACGGTACTGATAACAGACAAGGAAAAGAAATTACAAATCCTCCTACAGAAGGTAGCGACAGAGAGCGAGAAGGGACTAAACGTAAATTACATGAAGACAGATTGCATGGTCATCAGTAAAAGGATGAGCCCGAGATGCTATTTGCAGGTCGTGGACTCTAAAATCAAGCAGGTGCGGAATTGTAAATATCTAGGAAGTGTTTTGACAGAGGACGGTAAGTGCGATGCTGAGATCCGAAGACGTATTTGGATGGCAAAGGACGCATTCCAAAAGCTGGGCAGCGTATTACGAGACAGTTGGATTTCTTTGGTAACAAAGAAAAGAGTACTCAGCTACTACGTGGATGAAGAATAGACTCGAAGCGGCGGAGGTATGGTTCTACAGAAGGATGCTAAGGATATCATGAACTGAGCGTGTGAGCAACGATGAAGTATTGGAGAGGATGCAAACAAAGATGTTGATTTCCATCTTCAGCACCTTTTTTCTTCATCCAGACACGATGTTTGGTCTTCCTGAACGTTGTTCCACGCGACAATGGCCTTCTTCATTAAATCTCTTGACAATATTATTAACTGTTTTATGATTAACCTGTAAAAATGTAGCAATTTCTCTACTTGACTTGCCCCACTGATGCCATCCTATTATTTACCCTCACTGAAATTCACCAATCTCCTTACTTCCGCGAACTTTCATTGCAAAATATAAGTCAACTACGTTCATAGATTAGAGTAGCTTGATACTAACACGGTGTTATCTGAAAAAAAGATACGTTATTATAAAAGCCAAAATTGCTGTAGTCAAGGGTGGCTAAAAACTTATCATCGTCCACTGTATTTGTATTCTTTAACATCTACATTAAACACAAGTAATTTAGTTTTTTCAATATAAATTTTTTCAATAACAATTTGTACTGTTATAAAATATGCATCACCAAAACCTTGTCTCAATTCTCTAAATTACTTTTCTAAATAGTATGTGGTAAATTCACCAAGTATAGTAAAAAGGATTCTATTTCTCAGAAAATAATCTACTGTCATGAATTAAACAATTGCATATATGTTCAATAGCTAAAATAGTGTCCCTTTTAAATGGTTAACTCTTTTTACTTGCTTTAATTCTAATAGTTTTGCCATTTTTACCAAAATTAGAAATAAATGCCATGGTCATCTAAATCTGATATCATTTTTCCAATGGATCATTTTTCTCATATCACCATGCACTTCTTTGACACTAAAAACTTTCCAAAATTGCGAGACGTTTTCAAGAAAATGAAAGGTCTCAGCAGTGTCAACTCCATTTAATAATGGGTGAATTTTAAGTGCAGCTATAGTTTGATTGCAAAACACTTTAAACAATGAGATTTTGTGTCTCTGAACAGGTTTTTGATAAATTGCTAAATGTTCTGACAGCTTAACAAAGAGTTTGAGCATGCAACATTGGAGACACAAATTTTCAACACTAATAATTTTGTCTTTTCCTAGAAAAAGTCTCTATGCTAAGTCATCATTTCACACAGAAGCAAAAGCTTTATTTGTAGTTGTTTTTTGTTGAGGATGAGGTAATACACTTGATGGCAAAATATTAAATACCAATTATATATTTTAGGTTATACTTTTCCTCTAATAACATTTCTTTAGTTGCCAGATGGAAAATGTCTTTTTACAAACCAGTGTTTGGTTTGTTGAAGAATTATTTTAAGGTATTGCCTTTCAACACTCTTTTCGCTCTTTCTTGGCGAAGACAAAATACCCAAAACTTATTTTGTTTGTTATAGTTACCATGGCAACCTGTTACACAACACTTTTTTACCATTTTCAGAAAAATCTTGCGATACTGAAATTAAACCATATTAACTAAAGTATTACATTGTTAAAATTTCTGGCTCATTCTAAAATTTACATGGATGAATTGGACTTAGGAATTTATGATTTCGAAACAAGAATTGAAAGGTTTCAGTGGAGTTGTGTGATAAGGCAGTCTTGTATGAAATAATCATTTTTTTCAAATTATTTTTTCAGATTTCTACAGATTAAGCAGGTCAGACCGCGAATATAAAAAGATCTAAAAAGTTATCGATGTTAATAGTGGGGAGGGGGCAGTTTGCTATGCAAACATAGTTTGCTTTAGTTCTACTTGGGAAGCCAAAACAAAATATGGTCATACCACATGATTTCTTAAATTTAATAAAAAATGAAAACCTTAATAGAGTACCTAGAGTACCTTTTATTACTATCTATTAATTTCTATATCTGATGGAATTGCTCATCAAATTGATATATTCGGGAAAGATATCTGAATAATCAAGAACCTATACTGGCAGCAAACAGCATGTATGCGCATAGAGAACGAGTTTATCGAATATACAAAAATAGAGAGAGGCGTAAGGCAAAGATACGTCTTCTCACCCGACCTGTTCAACCTATACAGCGAGGCAATTCTGAAAGAATTGGAAACCCTACTGGGATTTGGCATTGGCGGCCACAATCTTAACAACATAAAATACGAAGATGACACAGTACTGATAGCAGACACGGAAAAGAAATTACAAAATCTCCTACAGAAGATAGCGACGGAGATTGAGAAGAATGGACTAAGCATAAACTACAAGAAAACAGAATGCATGGTCAACAATTAATGAGCCCGAAATGCGATTTGCAGGTTGGGAACATTAGAATCAAACAGACGCGGAAGTTTAAATATCTGGGAAGCGTTTTGACAGAGAACGGTAAGTGCAACGCTGAGATGCAAAGACGTATCGGGATGGCCAAGGACGCATTCCAAAATCTGGGCAGGAGGATCTCTTTGGTAACAAAGAAAAGAATAATGAGCCGTTACGTGACATCTGTCCTCCTTTACGGCAGCGAATGTTGGACGATTTCCTCAATGATGAGGAAGAGACTCGAGGTGATGGAGATGTGGTTCTACAGAAGGATGCTAAGGATATCATGAACACTATGGGGTCTTAGAGAGGATTCAAACAAGGAGGAATCTTATTCTGAACACCAGGAAGAGGCAGCTGAACTTCTTGTTACACATAATGAGGAAGGAGGGCCTTCAGAATCTGATACTCACGGGTCGAATAGAGGGAAAGAAAAACAAGGCAAAACAACGCGTGACATACCTGGAGGGCTTAAAAGCAAGTGGATGACAGAACGTGGTCTGGGGAGGAAGCAGTGGTAAGGAACTTGTTGAGAGTCGCAAGGGATAGAGGAAGGTGGAGAGCAATGATTGCTTACGTCCTGAAAGGGCACGGCACATAAAAAGAAAAAAAAAGAAATTAAAATATTTCAAAAGAATTCATATTTTATGAGAATATTTGACTTTTGTTTTACCTCGGGGGATCAATTTACACAATGAATTTACATAGTAAATTTTTAAACTTTTTAAAAACTAAATTAAATATATATTTTATATTCTTTGTCTGGCTTGCTTTGTCTGTCAGTCTATCTATCTATCCAAAAGGAATCTCAAAGAAATGTTAATTTTTAGTCGCAATGCCTATCGAACAAATTCACCAAGGTTTGTATAAATGTGGGGATTTGTCATCTTTTAGAGAGACTAATGTGTCGACTGGGAAATGGCAGAAAGTAGGAATTTAGGATTCAGATTTAGAAATTTTAGTATTCAGAAAATGAAATGGGAGATGGAAAGCAAGAAGGAATTTAAAATCGATCTTTACTTAATGCATCTTTAAAGTCATCAGCATGACATGTTATCGCCTTATTCGTAATAAATATAAATCTTTAACGATATATTTTAAAGAACAGAGGTAAAATATGAAGTTAAATTTATTTGTTGAATTTAATTGACATTTTGGATTGAAATATGTAGGAAAGTGACCTGCTTACCGAGTTATGAATCCAGGGGAAGTAACTCGAATCGAAAACGGATGAAAACACCATATATATAAGAGGGGAATGTAAAAAGTATTTTATTTTCTCACGGACGTATTTAAATAAAAACAGCCGGACATCTAGCTCTGTCTATGTTTATTGGCAGTGTCAACGTGCGTAGCACGATGGTTTCAAGGGGGCGGCCTTATTCATCCGGAGTCAGATCGGGGTTGCTGTTTGAGCCGATATGTTGCAAAACCCGAAATCGGCGATGAGGGCAGGGCATCACTTAAGACCAACTTTAATACTAAATCTAAAATGTATTATGCAACGTATTAAGAAGTATTTTTTGGCGCTAGTATAACTAGGTGATAGACTTGGGTTGGGTATGCGTGTAGGTTTTAGCTTTAACTAAACTAAAGTTAGTAATGTTATGGGATTAGCAATTTAAAACGTGTGAAACATTTGGATTAAACTATGTAAGGAAGAGACCAGCTTACCGATTTAGGAAACCAGGGGAAGTAACTCGTATCGAAACCGGATAAAGTAAAAAGACACCAGTATAGTGATTTTTCAAACGTAGCTTAGGTGTGGCACAAGGCCGAAATTATGGGGCACCCACTGAGGAGCGAACTCACTAATACAGTCTTAAATGTTCTAGCGAGACAAGTTTGCTAACCATTACACCACCTCAAGGTGACCCTCACCACAAAACGTAGACACAAGTATATAGGAGAGGAGTGTAAAAAGCCTTTTTTTTCATAGGCTGACGCTGACGGACGTATTTCAATAAGAAGGTCGGACTCCTAGTTATGTTGGAATATTGTTTTTGCGATGTCAAGATGCGTAGCACGACGCTTTCAAAGAGGCGGCCGTCCTGGGTATGACGATAAACTATATCCGCGTCCTTGGTAAGACGATAAACTACGTCCAACTGCAAGGCCTCTGATCAGAAGGTTTTTGAGGAGCGTGGAACCACCTCTTAATTGCCGGTAATCCCAGGCCCACCCTGACCCGGGTTGGTAGCATCTGTTAGGGTCCCAACTATGAGCAAGTAGTTAATCCACAAACTGGGGTCAAAACACTATGAAAGTGTACAAATACGTCTTAAAACCACAAATACTTTGTAAAATAATTATTACCAGCAATACATTATTTTCAGCAATACATTTTAGGCAAAAGAAAACCCTCCAGGAACACTTTTTTGAAAAAATATTATCAGAAATACATTTTTTGAAGGAAAAATATTACTAGCAATACATGTTTGAAAAAAATATTACCAGCAATAAAATTTTCTCGGCATTAAATAACCCATTGAGGTTGATATGCCATAAAACAAAGCAAACAAATCATGGAGGCGGCCTGAAAATTTCTGGAGTTACGTCGGGGTTGCTGTGTAAGCCAATATGATACAAAACCCGAAATCGGCGATTAGAACAATGCATTATAAAATGTATTATGCAACTATGAAATTAAATTTATGTAACAAAAATCTTAGTAATAACAACATATATTAATTTCGCAATGCAACAAATGTTACATATTATTTAGTTACTAAGAACAGTGAATTTAAAATTCAACATACTTTTTGAAAATATTCTAAAGAACATAAATTTATTCATAAATAATAATTTCTATAATCATTGCTTTTATTTGTATAGAGAAAGATATTAATTTTATGTGACAAGTTTCTTAATAAAGACATTTTTGAAGTGATTTTCATCAGTTCAAAACTATTCGACTAAATCACAGAAATGTAGGAGAAAACAATGTAATTGTAATATATTGTCTTCTCTTACATTTTTGTGACTTATTAAAAAAATCTGTGGAAACATATCTAATTAAATTTACTGAATTCAATTACGACATTAATTTTATTATGTGATAACATTCTTAATAAATAACATTTTCCATTAATGTTACACCACAAAAATGTTACTCCTTTTCTTCTATTTGTGGGCGACGGACGTATCTTTTTAAAAGAACTTAGAGAAACACAAATTATTAAAAATGAAATTTTATAAATATAATCAATATGTTCATTGTTATGAAGAAGAATATCGCAGAGGGACATATTAAATTAGCGTCCTGGATATGACGATAAACTGCATCCACGTCCTGGGTAAGACGATAAACTACATCCAGCAGCAAGGCCTCTGATCAGGGGATTTTGTGAAGAGTGGAACCAACTATTAATCGCTAGTTTTCCCAGGTCTACCATGATCCGGGGTGATAGCACCTGTTAGGGTCCCAGCTACGAGCAAATAGTTACCCCCCACGAACTGCGGTCAAAACACTATGAAAGTGTAAAAATAGGTCTAAATACATTTTTTTACAAAAAATTATTATTTGAAGAAAAATTATTACCAGCAATACATTTTTGAAGAAAAAATATTACCACTAATGCATTTTTTGAAGAAAAAATATTACAAGCAATACATTTTTGAAAAAGATTATTACCAGCAATAAAAATCTTGTCGGCATTAAATAATCCATTGAGGTTGATATGCCGTAAAACAAATCAAATTAAACTAAACCAAACCAAATCTATTAAATTAACTTTGTGGTAAATTTTTTAATAATGACAGTGATAAAACAATAAGCACATCCTCTCTCCCCTCTCGCTTGTAACTATCCATTACAATAAGGTTTGTTAGCGTTAAAAATGAAGTAGTCTAACAAACATAATATGCTTTTACACGGGGTTGTACAATGACATTATTAAAATCTATTTGTCTAATTCGCACAAAAATTATCGTTTATTTTATAATGAAGATAAAATCAAAATAAAGTTCAAAGAAAATATAATAAACGAACCATATCCTTATTTTAGTGTATTAAATTAAATGCAAATCAATCCAAGAGTGAATGATTAAAGTGATTCTAGAAAGGAAGTTTCATTATTGCGTGTTAAGCTTATTATTACGGTGGTTGAGTAATGTTTACGCTAATACCAAATAATAAATATGAGCCCAGTTAAGCTGTGGGTTATGCGTTTCAGCAGAGGCGACAGGGATATGGAGAACAAGACCTGCACAGACTCTTCTTGATCTCTGTTGAAAATGCATAGTCAATGCAGTTAATTATGTGTAAAGTAGTATTTGTCATCGAAAATGTATTCTATTCAACCCCGTCCCGCCCTGGGTATGACGTTAAACTGCATCCGAGTCATGGGTAAGACGATAAACTACATCCAACAGCAAGGCCTCTGATCAGGGGGTTTTGAGGAGCGTGGAACCACCTCTTAATTGCTGATGTTCCCAGGTCCACCCTGACCCGGGGTGGTAGCACCTGTTAGGGTCCCAGCTATGGGAAAATAGTGAAATCCCAAGGTGTGTCCACGTCCTGGGTATGACGATAAACTACCTCCGCGTCCTGGGTATGACAATAAACTACATCCGCGTCCTGGGTATGACGATAAACTACGTCCAACCAAAATGCCGTCGATCCGATCAATCGGCTGGTCATGTCATGCCCCATCACATCTAACCCATCCCAAAACAACTACAACTTACAATTAACTTTCCTTCCCAAACCTACACTAAATATACTAACACCTTACCCCTAAAATGTGATGGGAAACAATGATGTTGCCAGCTATACGTTTTTGAAACAATTATGTTACCAGGGATACATTTTTTTGAAACAATGATGTTGCCAGCTATACGTTTGTGAAACAGTTGCCAGCTATACGTTTGTGAAACAGTTGCCAGCTATACGTTTTTTAAACAGTTGCCAGCTATACGTTTTTGAAACAATGATGTTGCCAGGGATACATTTTTTTGAAACAATGATGTTGCCAGCTATACGTTTGTGAAACAGTTTCCAGCTATACGTTTGTGAAACAGTTGCCAGCTATACGTTTTTTAAACAGTTGCCAGCTATACGTTTTTGAAACAATGATGTTGCCAACTATACGTTTTTGATATATCTACTAAATACTGGATCTGGCATTAAATAACCCATAGTGGTTGATATGCCGTAAAACCCCAAACAAACAAACAAACAAATCAATCCCGTTATTTTTCATCTTATGTTATCTAGTTTAGTGATTAACTACTTCAATAATTAAAAGCGTAGGGCTTCTTACGGGAACAATTTAGAGTATTACAAATAATGTTGGTGAAAAAGATTGCATGCGTAAAATAACAGACCAATTGATTTGAAATGCAGGATAGCATTTATTAGACAAATTAACAAAAGGAAAGATTAAGACAAGAATTTATTTTGTTAGACGTACATTGTATACAGAACGAAATGTTCATGAATATGCGTTGGTGTGTTTGGCGTTCGCAGCCAGTTTAGCTTCAGCATGGAAAGTTCATGACATCAGTTCAAAAGAGGAAACAAAACCCGGAAGAGAGAGAGAAAGTTACTTTAGGGTTCATGTGTTCTTATAATCGAGAGCTGCTGCTGATGATATGAATTTTCTTTTGGTTAATTTGGTTTGGTTTATTTTGTTTTACGGTATATCAACCTCAATGAGTTATTTAATGCCGACAACATTTTTAGGATAGATTCGTATGAAGAGAACACGTATTCTTTGGTTTAGATTGGTTTGGTTTATTTTGTTTTACGGCATATTAACCTCAATGTGTTATTTAATGCCGACAACATTTTTTTGATAGATTCGTATGAATAAAATATGTATTCTTTGGTTTAGATTGGTTTGTTTTATTTTGTTTTACGTCATATCAACCTCAATGAGTTATTTAATGCCGACAACATTTTTAGGATAGATTCGTATGAAGAGAACACGTATTCTTTGGTTTAGATTGGTTTGGCTTATTTTGTTTTACGGTATATCAACCTCAATAGGTTATTTAATGCCGACAACATTTTTTATTGCTGGTAATATTTTGTTTTGTCAAGAATCTGTTTCTGGTAATATATTTCCTTCTAAATTGTATTGCTATTAATAATTGTTTTCAAAAAATTATTGCTGGTAATAGTTAACTAGTTTCCCATAGCTTAGACCCTAACAGGTGCTATCATCCCGGGTCACGGTGGACCTGTGCACACCAGCAATTAAGAGGTGCTTCCACGCTCCTCAAGACCCCGTGATCAGGGGCCTTGCTGCCGGACGTAGTTTATCGTCTTACCCAGGACTTGGATGTAGTTTAACGTCTTACCCAAAACGAATATTCTTTTAGGACTTCTACTGATGCTATGTTTAAAGTCAATACCCTAGTTTCTGTGGAAAGTAATCAGAGCATTTTTTGTGCGTGTGTATTGGGTGTGTACATGTGCGTATAACCGTATATATATATATATATATATATATAGAGAGAGAGAGAGAGAGAGAGAGAGAGAGAGAGAGGAGAATGTATTTAGACAACAATTTTTAATTTCTGAAAAACAAAGAAACGTACATTCTCCTCATTATCAACAGTAAACACTTTGAGGCCATAATGAATAAGAGGATTATTGCGCACCTTGAAAAGTATAAGCTCTTCAGCGAAGTTCAGTTTCACTGCCGACGTCCGAACTACCATCACTCACAGAATCGAATCAATGTGGCTCTTAACACACCTGAATGGTCATAGTAATAGATATCTCAAAGGTCTTCGACAAAGGCTTATTACATAATCTCTACAGTTATGGAATCGCCAGCACGTGTCTACTCGATCTTAAAATCCTTCCTAACAGGTAGGTTCATGAAGGTAATTATCAATGGCCAGTCCTCTGGAGGCCTAGGGTTAAACGCAGGCGTACCCCAGGGGTCATTCCTGGAACCAACCCGCTTTTTGATCTTCACAAGTGATCTGCTTCAGAATATACTTAGATCCTTTTTTTGAAACATCTATGCCAATGACACGACTAACCCATTGGATGTGCGAGATGGAAAGAGAGTTCAGTTGTCTGTTTTACTGGTTTCGGCGGAGAATTTGAAAATAAGATTGTTGATACCTTCTGAAAACTTTACGACTTAATAATACGGAAAGAGAGTTCAGTTGTCTGTTTTACTGGTTTCGGCGGAGTATTTGAAAATAAGATTGTTGATACTTTCTGAAAACTTTACACCTTAATAATACGTTATCAAAGAATTTTGTGTTTGTTGATAAAGTTGTGTTTGTAGGTGTATATTCTATTTCTTTGATAGCTTTCGGCCGTTCTTAGGTGTACTATAATGTCTAGTTTTTCAAGTATCACGTCAATTTGTTTCGTCGTAACGTGTTTGTTTAAAATTAAAACTTCTGATATATATATATATATATATATATATATATATATATATATATATATATATATATATAATGTACAGTGTATGTGTGTGTGATTGTGAGTGTTTATCCAAGGAACTCCTCCGATCCCAGTGGTCCTAATTCAATGTTTCATTCAAAAGGTCTAGAAAATGTAGGCACAGGGAACGATTTTCGTTAAACTCAGATGTAGGTTTTCCAGGTTATGCGAGGTTAAAAATAAATATTAATATATTATACTATCCATTATCGCTGCTTTCATGGTTCAAGGAGAGTAACTATTATTTTTCTTTTGTGTCCAAAATAGCAGTGCTCTTTTTATTATAAACTAGCTTAAAAGCCGCCCAATCGGCGGCATTTAAGCTAGCTCCTGTGGAGGACTGTTGGTTTGGTCGTCATCAAAATAACCAGTGGGGAGTAGATGTGATAGGCATCAATAATCTCCAGAAGAACTTAAATTTTATCGCTGCATTTAAGTATTGAATTAATGTTTAAGCTTACCTTTTAAAAGGTCAACGCTAATTCTTCTGCTGCCACTTAATTTAAAGACGATTTGATGTACGTAGATCCTTATTTTCCGTAAAAACAATAATTTTTATTTCATGGATTACAGAACAGGAGACAATTTATAAGATAAAATTAATATAGTGTAAAGATGGGAAAATAGAATGAGTTATACATTCAACATTTGAAGAGTTAGAGAAACATAATAGCTAATTAAGTAAAACCAATATTATTGAATCTATATTAATAAACACGAAACTGGAATACAATTCAGCCACAAATTCTGAGATTCTGAGACACAACGCGACTTTTTAGTAATTTGTAGGTCAGTTTGTCACACAAGGTGTGTTTACTGTGGGGAGCCCGAGCATGTACACTCAGGCTAGGAACAAAAATTATCCGCAGCCTTCGGTTCCTCTGGACTTGGTGTGAGCATGCGACCCCTCTCTCTGGTGAATTGAGAGGTCACGACCTCTGTCCTTTGTCAGAGTCGCCGCTGAGAACACTCTACCCAAAGACAGAGACGCAACTGAGAGATAATAAATAAACGTGTTACAAATTACTTAGAGTAATTTTGTATTTACTCAACCACTACAAGGTCAGGCTGTGACACAAAGTCGGTTTAATGTGGGGTGCCCGAGCGCGTACACCCGGCCTAGAACGAAAAATTTCCGAAGTCCCGCAAACGTCGGTTGCGCTGGCCTCCGTGCGATGACCAATCCCTCTCTCTCTGGTGTCATGAGAGGGTACTGCCTCGGGCTGCTGTTCCCCAGGGCCGGAATCTCTCAGTATAATTTTTCTCAGTTGAGACATTGTCCTTTGACGGAGTCGCCCCTGAGAACACTGCCCTAAAACAGAGACGCAGCTGAGAGATGATAAATAAACATATTACAAACTACTTTAGAGTAATTTGCACACTGAAAGATCAATACCTGTATTATATGTTATCTACTTGTAGGCAATATCACTAACTAATTTGCATATTAATTGTTTTTAAAAGTTTATTTCGTTAATTAATTTCCTTCGTCACATTTTTTTTTATTCGAGGATTGTTTTGATTTTCATATAACAAATATTTCTGTTTAGGAATATCGTATTATGTAGTGCAGACAAGTGTTTGAAATTTGCATTTTACTTGGCCTTCAACAAGTTGGCATCTATTTGTAAAACTTTCCTTAAGTACAACAAGCCAATTTATGAATGAAATGTTTATTTAAAATTTTTGTTTCAAAGATTTCAAGTAGTGAATATATTTTACTTGCGAATCCTGCAAGTTGGAAATATATTTAATATGATCGTTCCGAAATTGACTTATATCCTATTGAGATTATGTTTTAAATTTTGTAAAAGTTGTCTATTATTTATACTATAGTCATTTTTATAGTTTACATATGGTATAGCATTTTTGTATTATTGATGGGTTTCGAATTTCCAGTTGTAGTTTCTTTTACTTTTAAAACATCTAAAAAAATTAATTCTGAGCATTTTCGAATTTTTCGTCTGAAAATCTTTTTCCGGGGTACTCATTGTATCATATAGAAAGCAGAACACACCTTTTACTCTTTAATGTTATTTCGTCTGGCTAAGAAAGCTATTTTTATTTAATATTGATCGTTGATGACCTCCACTGATCTTGGAGTTAAGCACCATCTACACTATCAGCTTTATTTTGCCCAACTTAATTCTGTGTACAAATTTCATTTGGCTGCAAAACAGATTATAGAGGCCACAAATTAATTCTACCTCCGTTGACCTAGAAGGTTGTATTTTATTTGTAGTTTTTTTCTAGGTTACGAATTTAAAAAATATTGACCTTCACAGCAAGCTAGAAATATCCATCTATTTTCTTTCATTTGCTAAGTAAAGACGACTTGATGTCTACTGCTGGCCTTGAAAGAAAACTTCCAGTGTCACACCTAAATATTTAATGAGATTTGATAGCAGAAATTAGGTCGGTTGGTTTCGTCATTTCAAGAAAATTGTGGCGCGCACACACACAGAAGCCTTTAATATTAGTATAGATAAGGCATTTAGTCGAGTGTGTGGATGTAACATTTATAAAGATACTTTTCTATTTTAAAGTAGTGTTTACACTGTTAAAGGATAAAATCTGAGAACATTTAAGCATTTAAGGGAATTTGTGTTTCTTCCATTTTTTTTCTTGTTTCCTTTAAAGGACTTAGCCAAAAATACTTTAAATATAAATTCCTGTAGCCAAACACATTTCTGTGTATTTTTTTCTTTTTTTTTTAAATATGTATAAATCATTGTCTTTCCTTTGCTGTTTTTCTTACTTTTATTACTCAATATTTCTTATGCATCATTTTTTTTTCTCTTAAAATATGGGAATATCGATAAAAGCCTCTACCGGAAACATTTGTCGACCTCCAAGAGTTTTCAATTTTCTCCAGAAATATTTGCTGCGGGCTTGTTATCACTGATGTTTACATATCCGGTTGAAAATATTCATGTAATCGGTGCGTGACAAGGGCTTTTCACTGCAATGCATTTCTTCATTTTAATGTTTATAGATTTATTGGCCGCAAACTTTGCAAAGTTTATTCGATTCAGTGATTTGGTGAAAACATTATAAGCAGGGGAATTGAAAGGATACAACACTAAATTTCTTAAACTTCCATTCGCTATGAATTATACAAGCACGTATCTTTTGACGGCCATTATTAGGAAAGAAAAAAAAACGAAAATAGATGTTCTAGTGGTTGCCTTTATTGATATCGTTTTCATTTTCATCTTCATGATTGAAATATTAATAATAACTATTTTCGATGTTTTATTGTTAATATAATTACCATCCGTATTATTAAGTATGCTTACTGTTATATTTTGCCCATTTCCGCCAATTTTCTCATGACTGTTATCGTAATTTACCCACGCACGCATGGATTCTCCCAGCTTATAAATAGGAGCAGGTACTGCCTTTTGGAGAGGTAAGTTTCCAGCAGTGAGCTCTGACAGTTGTACCGAACATTTCTTGCTGTAACACGCTCGATTGTATATGTGTGTATTACTGTTTCTGTAATATATTTAACTCAACTCCTCTCTTGTGTTTAACTCAATTCCTCTCTTTTGTCTTTATTTCTGGGCCTAACAAAGCCACAACACTATCGCTGGTAAGGGTTCGACAGCAAATCTATTGAATAGTGCAACTCCTTTCAAATTAAGGCAGTTGTTTTCAGCAATCCTCACACTTGTGTGGTTTCGATATATTTTCTGATTTCCGGTTTCTCCCATCTTTTCATATGTCCTTTAGCAATGTTCCAGGTACTCCAAAAACCATGGGAACAACTGTATGATCCTTATTTTCATTTTATTTTATCCAGCATTTCACGTTCTTTCATTTATATTCTGTACTCTTCTTGAAAACCAAAATTAATTATTTGACTTTATTGCTCATAGTACGCATTTAATTTGTGATCTTTTATTCTTTATGACAGATTCTGTTTAACTTGTACATTCAAATAGTAGTCGTTTGTACAATTCAAGTTGGATCACACTTCTAATCCAGTCATCCATATTTTTTCTAGGATAACTTGCTTACTCGATTGGTAAATGATTTTTGATTTCATATCAATTTGCCCACCTGGTCGATCAAAAAATGTGTTCAATTAGAATGGAGCAAAAACAGCATCATGTTTATATGTAACATATGAGTCTATCTTCAATTACTTTAAAGTAATTTAATTAAAAAACATTCTGAATTAATGCAGTTACTGATATAACAGAAGTAGACTGTATTTATTTAATCGAAGTTATCCGAGGACGTGAAGGGGTAAAACAGGCAGCATGAAGACCCATTTCAGACCATAATTATTTTGGAGTTTTTGAAATTCAATTTGTCAGTGTGCTACCAGGGATGTAAAAGAGGATACAATTGTAAAGAAATTGTTAAGTTTGATGAAAATTGGTTGAAAGATCAACTAAAAAATAAGAAAGAAAACAATAAAAATCGCCGTTTTTCGCTATTTACGCGGGTTTTCACTAATTATCAAGGTAAATGACTGTTAAACAATTAACTTATTGTTGGCTACAACAGAGTGAAGTTAGAATTAGATTACTAGAAAATTGAGGTATATTTAGTTTTAAAATTGTGTTGAAATCGATTTGTGTTGAAATCGATCTTCGTTTTTCGCCATTTTTCGCTAAATGTAGTGGTATAGAAATAAGAATGAAATATCGTTGAGCTCGTCAGGATGTAGGTCACCTACATGCCAAGATTGAATGAACTCGGAGGAAAAAAATTGAATTTATCAAATTTTAATCGGATTTATTATTGATTTTTTAAATTATTGATTTCTTTACGCTAAGAACTTATCTTTTACATTGTACAATGTATGTATCAAGTTGTGTCAAAATCTGTTGGATGGATCGCGTGAGAAAAGGTATCACACAGACAGAGAGACAAACACACAAACATCTTCTTTTGTTTTATATAGAGAGAGATGAGCTATTTTTTTGTGTCATCTCTATCTTGATATTTATATCCTAACTTCTTTTTTTTCGGGTCGGCATTAATAAGGATTTAATTTCTCATTTCAGATGGTTTCCTCGTAAATAACGTCCACGGGGTTTCATTTATAATTTCTTCAATCTGTCTCTTGAAGTGGTCGTGATAATTGTTGTTTTACTTAATTTGTTTTCATTTTGAAATAAATCTTTATATATTTCTCCATCCGTTATTTTCCTAAGAGCTTGTTCTCTAATAGGAACTACCGCATATATATATATAATATATATATATATATGGGGATGTATTATCTACGTGTCCGATTTGATGAGAAAGGTAACAATTGGTAAGGGGAATACGTCTATCACATTTATTTCGTATTTTCCATCCTTATTTCTCTATAGATGGAGAAAGACATACTTTAATGTCAGCCCAGTCGAGTATATGTTAGATTTTCGATAACAAATATGACAGATATATGCTGTATTGATTCTTGGCTTGTTTGTTACTCTGTGAGACTTACAGAGCATATCGAACGAGCACAAAGATCACATTTTACAGACCCAGAAACTATTGTGGCATTCTCACTGTGTCTGAGGAGATCATGAGATTACTTCACCTAGGGTTATGGCTTCCTTTTGGGCGATCCAACGAAGATGCTTATTAGAACTGCGTTTATCGATTCGCCCTTAAGGGAGTCATATGACAGTCTTTACAATAATGGTATCGATCGTTTATGAAATCGAAAATATTAATGCGGTAGAAAAAAAAAACATTGAGTTTACTGTAAATGGAGATCAGAGTGATGTTGATTTTACTAGCCTAACGTATTACGCCAGATAGCATTTCTACGCAAATGTATTTTGACAGTACCCGTTGACCTTTTTCTTGTTTATGAACAAATTCATCAATATAAAGAACGATTTTATCATAAGTTTTCGCGCGCGCGCGTGTGTGTGGGGGAGTGGCCGAGTGGTTAGAACGTTCGGTTTCTGACCCTGGGACCCGAGTTCGGATCTCATCACGGTTGATTTGTCAGGAAGGAGACTTCCTGATCTTATCGGTCTGGAGCGGGGCGATCCCAGTGACTGAAAACCATACTTCGGGCAGAGTGAAGCCTTGTGAGTGAAACTGGGTAGACGTTTGATGATAATGGTGCGAGCTCGAAGTAAGAAGTCATCGTGACAGAGGGTTTGAGGTTGCTGGCCTTGTTCACATTGTTGATCACGTTAGATAACACGCTCTCTCCCAGAAAGTGCTACTAAGGTATAGTTGTAATAGTTGCAATATAGTTGCAGCGTAGTTGCAATATAAACCACATATGGGCTCTGTGGGTGTTAAACAAACACAAAATGTACTATTACATTGTGTATTACCAATGTTTGACTGGTATGGATAATTCCAAGGAGGATATTAATCCAGGGAGAGCTTAATATAGACTACAGATAATAATAATAGTAGTAGTGGTAGTAGTAATAATAACAATAATAATAATAATAATAGTAATAGTAGTAGTAGTAATAATAACAATAATAATAATAATAGTAGTAGTAGTAGTAGTAGTAGTAGTAGTAATAATAACAATAATAATAATAATAGTAGTTGTGGTAGTAGTAATAATAACAACAATAATAATAATAATAGTAGTGGTAGTAGTAGTTATAATAACAATAATAATAATAGTAGTAGTAGTAGTAGTAATAATAACAATAATAATAATAGTAGTAGTAGTAGTAGTAGTAATAATAACAATAATAATAATAGTAGTAGTAGTAGTAGTAATAATAATAACAATAATAATAATAATAGTAGTAGTGGTAGTAGTAATAACAATAATAATAATAATAGTAGTAGTTGTAGTAGTAGTAATAATAACAATAATAATAATAATAATAATAGTAGTAGTAATAATAACAATAATAATAATAATAGTAGTAGTAGTAGTAATAATAACAATAATAATAATAATAGTAGTAGTAACAATAACAATAATAATAATAATAGTAGTAGTAGTAGTAGTAATAATAAAAATAATAATAATAGTAGTGGTAATAGTAATAATAACAATAATAATAATAATAGTAGTAGTAGTAGTAGTAATAATAACAATAATAATAATAATAGTAGTAGTAGTGGTAGTAGTAATAATAACAATAATAACAATAATAATAATAATAAATTGTAAATGCATTCCAGTTATAACGTTATTTTGTTTCGTTTTTACTTCTAGTCAATTTGTCTATTTTTATCGTTATTTTTTACATATATAACAACAACATTTATAATAATAATTATTCTAATAATCTTATATTTCTTTATTTTATTTTATTAATAGAATTTAAAATGTATATATAGCATTATATTGACACATTTAATTTCGAACTGTTTACTCCGACATCCAGCAAAAAAAAAAAAAAAAATTACCCCTTGGCGGTCAAGGTTAAAACGCAAATCTAACAATTTCAATGAATACGAATAAAATTTCATAACGGATCGGTCGTGAACCGGGTCAAAAAGGGCCGCGTCCCTCAGAGAGGAACCAGTCTGAGGATGAAAAATCTGTTACTGGAACAAACTTTTTTTGCAGTGGAAAGTGTCATGATGCCATTTCTAACCGTGGGTCTGTGGGCAGGACCCGGAAAGAAATGTGTACACGCCAGAAATCAAAGAAAATAATAATAATAATAATAATAACAATAATAATAATAATCACGAAGAAAAAATTAAATATTCATTTTGATAATAACTTATTTCGTGAATATTGAAATATTCACTAAATACACCAGACGGAAAATATTAGATTGACAGGGTGAAGGGAAAGCAAGAGAGCAGATATGCGATATATGATATTTTCTCCTTCCCCACTTCACACACACACACACACACACACACACACACACACACACGTGTGTATCCTTTGGTTATATGGAAAATCCTGAGGAGTTCCACGAAAGGATATCCAGGAAAAACTCCTAGTAGAGAGCACAATGTATGAGAATAATAACAAATCATACAGAGCAATTTAATAAAGAAAAAACTTACATTTGAATTTTCCAGCTATAAACTTGAATTTATTTCGCAGTTGATTTACACACACACACACACACACACACACACATATGTATGTATGTATTATAAGTTTGCGTGCTGGACGAGAAGCCGAAGGGATTTGTCGATGAGCCGACATCATGATTTTTCTCCTGACGCAGATTCATTGGCGAACATTTAAATTTTTAAAAATTCTCCAATTTATTTACTCCTTCTCTCTCTCTCTCTCTCTCTCTCTCTCTCTCTCTCTCTCCATATATATATATATATATATAGAGAGAGAGAGAGAGAGAGAGTAAATAAATTAAATGTTTCGCCAATGAATCGTCTCTCTCTCTCTCTCGATATATATGTATATCTGTGTGTTTGTGTGTATGTATGTATATATATATATATATAGAGAGAGAGAGAGAGGGGGGGGAGAGAGAGAGTAAATAGAGAATTTATTAAATTTAAATATTTCGCCAATGAATCGGCTCTCTCCTCTCTCTCTCTCTCTCTCTCTTTATATATATATATATATATATAGATAAATAGATAGAGAGAGAGGGTGGGTAAATAAAGCAACTCGAATACTGATGGGCGCGTTGAAGACTATTTGAACTTGTTGAACCACTGCTGCTTTTTTTTTCTCCAAATATCCAGAAGGATTTCGTAAACAAGTATCTTTCAGAAAATCGTTGCACCTGGATATTACTGATTCGTTATCAATATGGTTTTCGATAGAAAATTACCAAATCAATGTCTTGGGAAAGCGGGATTGCTGATTTGGTAAGCATGGGTCCTTAATGTCACGCCTCTAGAATTGTTTGAGGCCATATTTCGAATGGGGTTTGCAGTAGAAAACTCGAAAGCCATCTAGATTAAAAAAAATGTAATTATCCAAGCAGGTTCAATAATACCGTGAATGTGTGAAAATGCTTTTAGATCTTGTCACGCATATTTGCATTAAGTCATGTAGATTTCGTAATTTACAAATTTAGATCTCAGTGTGATATAGGCAGAACGAGTCAAGGGCTGAAGGCGCCGATCAACCAATACGTACCAGCCAATATTCGCAAACCTCAGGTGGACAATTTACATAGATGAGTTAATGTAACGGGTTCAGTGATACATAAACATTCGATTAAAAACCAGTACTGTGCCTAGTCTTATAGCCCAGAAATGTTATCGGTGCTGACTAAGGCTAATACAGATTATCACTTGAAAGTTTTGGAATCAGTGTTTAGGAAGGAGTGGGTTGTTGCCCCTACTTTCGGCCTTGTGCCACATCTAAGCAACGCATGGAAAATCATTTATTTGGGTACGTCGAGGCAGTGTAATGGTTATCAAGCTTGTTTCGCTAAAATAATTCGACTGAGCAGTGAGTTCGATCCTCACTGGGTGCTTTTACTTTCGGCCTTGTGCCACATCTAAGCTACGCATGGAAAATCATTTATGGGGCACCTCGAGGCGGTGTAATAGTTATCAAGCTTGTCTCGCTAGGACAATATGACTGAGCAGTGAGTTCGATCCTCACTGGGTGCCCCTATTTTCGGCCTTGTGCCACATCTAAGCTACGTATGGAAAATCACTATACCTCGGACCACTCGACGTGGTGTAATGGTTAGCAATCTTGTTTCGCTAGATCAACTGGTAGAGTGTAGCGAGTTCGATCCTCTCTGGGTGTCCATACTTTCGGCCTTTTGCCACATCTAATCTATGCTTGGGAAATCTCCATAACAATAGTTTGGGTTTGTTATGTCACTGTACCCATATTTTGTCATCGATTTTTGTTTTGATGAAAGGGGACCGATAAACCGGTTTGGTCGTTTTTAATTGTCGTTTTATAATTGTTTTTAATCGTTATTGCCAATCTACAGTAATTAACAGTTTTGTTTATAAATAATTTTCAAAGTCTGGTAACCAGCCACAAATACATACCGCACAAAAAAAAAAAAACTCTCATTGTTCAAGAAGTTTTCGGATTATTTTTTTTCATCAAGATTAACTGCATTTATATTTTTTTATTTGGCTATTGAAAACATTTGTTTTAATGTGATGTTAATAACATTTAAAAAATAATTTATTTCGATACTTGACTCATCACATGACAGAATGGGAAAGTGTAAGCATCTTTGCGCCGTATCCCTTCTGGATGTTGGATATCATGGCTCTCCACAACTCATATTAAATTTTCTCTTTTTGCTATCTCCCTTAAACCCTGTTCCGCCATCAATTTACTTAATTAGTCCCGTGGGTATGACATTTTCCAAGCCCTCATTCCTCATTATGTGCCTTAGAAATATCAATTGTCTCTTCATGATGTTAACTATGTGTGCTTTTTGTTCCCATAATCTCTAGGACTTCACCATTGTTCACTTACTCCGTTATGGTATTCCCAGCATCTTTCTGTAGAACGAGATTTTTGTTGTTTCAAGCCTCTTCTTCATCTCTGTGGAGATTGTTCAGCATTCACTGCTATGTAGGAAGACTAATCCTACATAACAGTTTAGTAATCTTTTTCTTTTTTTTTTTTTTTTGCTTCTAACGATATTCTTTTGTTTCTTAATACTTTGATTAGCTTCGGTAAGGCATCTTTCCCTATCCCAATGCGCCTTCGGATTTCGATGATGCCCTTTCCGCGCTCTTTTAGAACGCTTCCCAGGTATTTAAATTGTTGCACCTGTTTGATTTCGGTACCTACCATTTGTAATTTGCATGTTGGGCTGTTCCTTTTGCTGACAGCCATGCATTCTGTTTTCTTGCAAATGATGTTTAATCTTTTTTCCCCTCACTTTCGCTACCTTCCGTAGGAATTCTTCCAATTTCATGTCCGTGTCTGCTATCAACACTGTGACATCTGCATATCTTATATTGTTAAGAGTATTGCCGCCAATAATGAATTTTCCTTGAGGATCGCCTCGCTGTATAGGTTGAAATAGTCTGGCGAGAAGACACATCTTTGTCTTACACACCTTTTTTTTATTTTTGTATATATACTGAACTCATTTTCAATCCTTACGCAGTCTGTTTGGTGTCCGTATAGGTTCTGAATCATTCTAATATCCTTCTTCACATATATCGGTGTGATATAACAGTTCTCTTTGACGTCTTTTCTTAAACGCTTTTAAAAACATACGTACATCTCATCTGTACCTGTATTGATTTTACTGATATCATTCTGAGCATAAATATCTCAGTTGTTGTTCCAATATCTTTAACGAACCCGCACTGCCCTTGTCCTATTTTCGATATGATTCTTCTGCACGCTCTATACGTCAGAATTCCGATGATAAGTTTCGTTATGTGGCTCATTAGGTTGATTGTTCGGTGGAGTTTTCATTCGTTTGCGCCTCGTTTCTTGACAGCGCTATGAAAATAAATCTGCTTAAATCTTCTGGTATAAAAATAATTCATAACCCAACACATATTACACTTCAGGCTGACATATAAAATGACACTTGATAAGTGTATCAGGGAAACCAGATTAGAACAGCCAAGTCAGGACATATTCTAAGCCTAATCCTAATGACAAAGTTTTAAAATTTGCTGAAGATTTCAGATATTTACAGTTCAACTACATCAGAAAGAACACAAGTAAAACAAAAGGAGAAATATAAACAATTCAAATAAAAAGTTGAAAAGGCACAAGTCAAAAACGACTCTAAAAGATCTATTTTTCGTATAAAGTGCCAAGATCATGTCCTCAAATAAAAAAAATTGAATCGGCAAATGTCAAAGATTTTAAAAAAACACTGCTTCTATTTATGATAGTAAGTTAACACTTTGTTGACACTACATTTAAATTGGTTTCCAGTTCTTACCCACAAATAAAAATAGTTTAAAGAGCAAAAGTAATACTAGTCTGAAAAAAAGAAACTACCTGTATTTGTCAGTACTTTTGCATTTGTCTCAAGGTGTTCCCCACAAATAAAAAATGTTGAAAAGGCAAAAGTCAAACAAATCTAAAACATCAATGCGTTTCTTAGAGGCTGTCAAAGGAGATTTCATGGTTTTACCCACAAAAGGAAAGTTGAAATGGTAGAAAGCAAACAATTTATAAAAAAAAGAAAGACTATGTGATTCTTTACTGGCTGGCAACCTGTTTTGCACTACATTTAGACTGGTTTCATGGGTTTACCCACGATTAAAAAAATGGAAAAGGCAGAAATGAAACAAATTTAAAAAGCTGTGTGTTTCTTAGTGGCTATTAACCTAGTTTGGTACTACTTTTAGGCTGGTTACTTGGTCATACCCACAAAGAAAGTAGTTGAAAAGTCACGTCAAACAAATCTAAAAGAACTGTTTCTTAGAGTCTGTCAATCTGTTTTCTCATTACTTATAGGCTGATTTCGTGGGTTTACTCACAAAACATATGTTGAAATGGCAGAAGTCTAATAAATCTAAACAAATCGATGTGTTTTTTAGCGGATATCAACCTGTTTTGGCACTAGTTATAAGCTGATTGTTGGTCTTACCCACAAATAATAAAGTTGATAAGGTAGAAGTCGAACAAATCTAAAAAAAAACAACTATGTTTCTTAGAGGCTGCCAAAATGTTTTGTATCACATTTAGGTTGATTTTATGGTCTTACCCACAATTAAAATGGTTGAAAAAGTATGTCAAACAAATCTAAAAAACTATGTTTTTTTAGAATCTGTCAACCTGTTTTTTCACTATTTTTAGACTGTTTTCATGGTCTTACCCACAAATGAAAAAGTTGAAAATGCAGAAGTCAAACAAATCTAAAACAAAACTATTTTTTAGAGGCTGTTAACCTGTTTTGCATTATTTTTCGCCTGGTGATGGTTTTAAACAGATATAATAATTGAAAAGGCAGAAGTCAAACAAATCTAAAAACAAAAACTATTATCCATATAAAGTGCATTTAATTATATTTTGGTACTATTTTGGGGTTGGTTTAAAGATATTGCCCCAAATAAAAAAAGATGAAATGACAGAAGCCAAACAAATAAAAAAATATATATATTTGTTAGATACTGTTAATCTATTGTTGGTATTATTTTACGCGGTTTTCAAGTATGGTGCTATTATATTGCGGTTATAATAATGCCCATAACGGGGGAAATAAAGATGGTAGAATAAACCATTCTTCCATAGTTCTCTTCCGTTACAGATGCATATATACAGATAAATAGGTTCCAGGGTTAACTATATTAAAACGGATTCGCATTTAACTTACACCCAATTTATTATTACTGTTATGAATTTCCACGTTTCAAAGTAGGACAGTTTTCAGTTTAACTATAGGTTTACATTTCTTATAATAAAAGCAATTCATGACCCAACACACTTTAAACTTCAGGGCTGAAACATAAAATGACACTTGATAATTGTAGCAGGAAAGCCAGATTAGGGCATCCAAATTAGGATATTATAAGCCTAATCCTAGTGACAAAGTTTTAAAATTTAGTGGAGATTTCAGATATTTACTGTTCAGCTAGATTTTGGCAGAAAGAACAGAGGTGAAACAAAAGGAAAAATGAATTCAAATAAAAATTGAAAAGGCACAAGTCAAACAAATCTAAAAAAAACTATTTTTCGTCGAAAGTGCCAACCTGTTTTGTATATCTAATGAACTCATTTTCTGTCTGGATGGAGGCGGTTTGCTGCCAGTATTCATTCTTGATTATTCTAATAAACTAAAAACGTTAAGGTTACGAAGCAATTCCAACTGTTTTTTTTTTGTGACATACGTTATCAAAAGCGTTTACATAATCTATAAAACACAGGTACACACCCTTCTGCATTTTTATTTCTCTTTCTTATATCATTCTGGGCATAAATATCGGATTCCTTACTCCACTGTCTTTAACAAATCCACACGGTTCTCGTCCTATTTTCGGTTTGATTCTGCCACGTAATCCATTCATCAGAATTCGGATGAAAATTCTTGTTATATGGCTCATTAGGATGATTGTCCGTTCGAGTTCACATTTCTATGAGCCTGTGTTTTTAAGCAGTGCTATTTAAATGGGTCTCTTTAGATTAATAAATCAAAACATTTTTGATTTGAAAAGACTGTCAAATTGTAGCCCCCCCTCTCTCTCTCTCTCTCTCTCTCTCTCTTTATATATATATATATATATATATATATATATATATATATATATATATATATATATATATATATATATATATATCCAAGTATAGGATTGGTGTATACGGAATAAATTCCAATAACCAAAAAGTACTGTTCTTAAAAGAGTGCTCAACACAGAGTAGAGCAAAAAGCATCAGAAGATGCCGATTGACATTACATTTTAATATTTGAAGATTATAGATTCCACGGACGGGAAGTGCAAGATTAGAAGTTGTTGGAGTAGAAAGGGTGGGACCGAGATGCCAACCTAGTAGCACGCTTAAATTCATGCAGTCTGGGAACCAGTGAAAGTAGCCCGTCAGAGCCGCTGGCCTGAAAATAGTTGTAGAAAAGACAGAGGGAAGCCACAGAATGTCTGTGAGAGAGTGACTGTAGACGAGATGCCAGATAAGACTTAATACACTCGACTACGTTTATTTCAGATTCAAATCATTTTCTGGCTTGTAATTATTATTTGTAATCCATTCTTTCCTTCTTTATTCTCCTTTACTTTATTATTTTCACTGAGTTTTTTTTTTACATTGTTTAATCTTAATTATTTCTTAATCCAAATCATTAGGTATTCTCATGCAGTAAAATTTTTAACAAGTGTTACCACCCTATTACATTTATAAAATAGAGGAAAAGAAACAATCTTTGACGAGCACCAGCACAGAAATTTTGAAGCTACCGTGACGCTGAACACGTAAAATCCAATTTTAACATCAAATACTTTAAGTTTATCACGAAAACGTTTTCAAAATACGCTGCGTTTTCGGTTGCTTCAAGAAATGAAAAATACAGATCTTTTTATTTACATTATAAACACCTTCAAATAATGCACAAAATTCTACCATCCAGTCGATAGAATTGATAAAGGTGTCCTCAAGGTGGCACTTCTTCCTCAGTGATACAATAATATTTAAAATATCATTTAACAAAATCAGTGTAATTTTATTGCAGTCATTCATTTTTGTATTCATAATCTACCATAAAAACTGCAGCCTTCTTGTAAGATCTTCGATTAAACGGAAATAATTTTCGTTGTTTTTCATTTTGGCTTTTCTGAAAAGATATCAAATATTCAGTATTTACTTCATATATTTTAACTGGTCGCAAAAACTAAAACAAATGCCAATCAAAAAGATATTATTATATATTAATAAATTAATGAGATAATATACAATTTTTACTTCATCACCTTATTTGTAGACAAGTAGAAGAAAATAGAAATCGTCCTTGCAGATGTTACATTACTTCAGTTATCTTGAAATATGACAAAAGAATAAAATGATTGACGTTATAATTAAAAAAGAAGCTAATATTTTTAAGAATAAAATTAAACAATAGATTCTTCACTTAGATTAATTTCGAAGAATTTTAGAAAAATAATTAAAATACAATAAGTCGTAGATTTTAAGATAATTTTTATTCTATCGGTCAGAAGACTATTTTCCTCACTCAATAATATCATGAGAAATTCAAGGTAAGAAATTACTTTGAATTTAACAAGAAATATTGTTTAAAAACATAACTAAGTTAAAACAAGACCTCTCAAAGGGCAAAAGAACTCTTTACATATCAACGGCCAGCTAACAAGAAGTGGTCTTTCATTAAAATTACCGTGGGGAAGGCAACGGGAAAATATACCACTATCAGTCCCAAGAAAATTAATGACTCTCGACAATAACATTATAAAAGATAACGACGTGAAGAATCTATTAAAATTATCTCTTGGCACAAGAAAGAGGAACATGCGCAACAGCTGTCATCTGACCGTAAACCAGCAACGGTTAGCAAACCTATACAGAATAACGACGTAATGGGGGTTAGGTTCCTTGAAAGTGATCTCTCGTCAGGTAAGAGAGGACCTGAGCGACAGGTGTCACTGGACTGTCATTCACTGACTGTTCGCCCCAAACAAAAGTTAGTTCTCAGGATAGGAATGTTTGAAGACTAAATCTCTGTGGTCAGTTAGAAAATATAAAGCAAGAAATGAATATGTTAATATTTTGGGCGTATGCGAAACCTGGTAGGCAAAAAAAAGGAGAGTTCCTCAGTGACAAGGACAGGATCATATATGAAGGCGGACAGAAAAATGAAAGAGCAGACGATTAGACAAAAACATTAAGAAATGTGTCCCGGGATACTGTCAACTATCTCAAAGAATCATTGTCATTAACCTGAAAGAAAAGCCTTTCAACGTATCAGTTAAAGTTTTTATACACCGACAGCACAAAGTACAGAAGAAAAAATGGAAAGGTTTTTAGGATCAGGTCATTACTATTTCATTTTCAAAGGGTGTTTGTATTAAATGTTAAATTAATTTAAAAAAAAGCCTTACAATTGCCATAGAGCAAAATTATTTCATAATTCCCATAAGGGGGCGAACAATTTTGAACTGCACCAATATTTCATTTTCAAAGGGTGTTTGTATTAAATGTTAAATTAATTTTTTAAAAAGCCTTACAATTGCCATAGAGCAAAATTATTTCATAATTCCCATAAGGGGGCGAACAATTTTGAACTGCACCAATTTTTTAAAAACTGTATAACTATGAATATAATAGATCGCTGTTGTTGTCGCTGTTGTCGCTTTTGTTACTGCTGTTGTTTTTGGTTGTGGTGTTACATTCTTTCCGGGGAACGCTGTCGCCATGTGCCCCGAGACCCCATACGACCAACAATAGGGTCTTTGGCCTTCCACCACAACCAACAACTTTCTAACCCAAAACATCAGGATGTTGGAGATGTCTCCGAAGCTTTTACGAGTCAACGTAATTTCCAATATCATGTCGCAGTCGCAACAAAACAAAATCTAATTGGCTAATGCAAATCACGATGCCATTATAAATGTAAAATATACCTCCTGATGTTATTTTTTAAATGTACATCGCGGAGCGAATTATGCGGAGAGGCGGACTGTCAACAGGTCGGGGTACCTGGCAGAACAGATCTGATGTTACAATACCCGAAATTCGGAATGAAGCCAGAGTAATATCACTGATAACCTCTACCGTTTCATTCTATAAATGTATTTCAAGAAAGTGTTTCTGTATATATATATATATATATATATATATATATATATATATATATATATATATATATATATATATATATATATAAGTAAATATAATTTTGGATAATCCAAAGGAGAATGAAATCCGGAGAGCTCAATGTTAAGTCAGAGCGAATAATTTAATTTAAAGAGAAAACAGACCACTTTAAGTTTCTATTAGTTATAATTTATTTCGCCAGAAATTTTATTTTTCTCTGGATCATCAGACTTCACTTTCAAGGGCCAAAAAATTAATTTAAAATTTACACTTTTAAAGGGCAGTATTAAAGTGACATAGGGGGTGGTGAGCAATAGTGTGAGTGACATGGTCGAGTTTAGAGAGGGAAGGGAGAGTTTTAAAATTTACTTTTATTTTATTTTATTACAATATTGAGGAGGATGTGGTGAGGATCAGACATTGACCTGTTTAATCGGTCAACTCACCGGAAATGATATGGGGAAAAAGAAGAAAAGAAAAAAGAAAAAGGTAAAAAGAAAAAGGGGGTAAGTAAAGAGATAAGAAATAAGAGATGGGCGTAGGGTTTTGGAGGAAGGAAAAAGGATGGTATAGCTTTAGCAATTTAGATAAACATAGATCTTAACGTTTGATATTAATTTAAATGTTTAAAAACTTCACAAATAAATTAGATTTAATGCTTGCTAGCAATTTATTTAACTTCTCCACAAATAAATTAGGGATCTAAACTGAATATTATATTAATAAACAAATATAAAAATAAAAATATACAATAGCAATATTTTAATATTGTGAATGACGGTTAAGGTAAAATCTTTATTGGTTAGAGTCTAAGCTATTTTTAGATGGGTAATTTTTCTTAATTAAAGTTTGTTTCAAATCAAGATTGAGTAAGATTTGAAGGTAATAGTAAAAAAAAATTACTGTTTTTACATACACATACCACATACATATTTACGTAAATATAGTAGCGGCCATAATATAAGGAACGGAAACAACAAAGACATAAATATGTGTATTACTTAAAAAGTAATGCATGATTAGCAATTAAGTTTTTACCGAATAAAGATTAGGGTGTAATGCATAAATATTATACAAAGTTACAAACATTTACATAATAGTTTTTTTTTTTTAAAATAAAGATTAAATGGAACAAAGGAAATAAGCTAATGGACAAAAGATAAGATGTGCATCGTCGACCACATGATCTAATTAATTTCTTGCAGAAATCAGCAGTAATTCCCTCCCATTCGTCTTTCAATAGCTCCCATAGGTGATCCTGGTTTTTCGGGTTTCTTTTCTGAGCCCTTTCTCCAAACATTTTCTATTGGATTTGGGTCGGGGCCCTCGGTTGGCCACTTCATTAGGGCGATTCCTTCTTCTTCAAATAAAGCCATAACCTTCTGAGCCTTGTGGCAAGGTGCATTGTCTTGCATGAAAATAGGAGATTCATAAAGATTATGGTGTAATCTTGGTACCACATGCTGCTGACAATGCAGAGAAGTCATTGGAAATAAGGGGATGTTTACTAAATATTAAATTTTGTTGATATTTTGTTCACAATCAAGTATTAACAAGATGGTTCCTTAACTTTGGTCCAGTAGCTTATTTCCTTTGTTCCATTTAATCTTTATTTAAAAAAATAAGTATTATGTAATTTTTTGTAACTTTGTATAATATTTATGCATTACACCCTAATCTTTATTCGGTAAAATTTTCATTGCTAATCATGCATTACTTTTTAAGTAATACACATATTTATATCTTTGTTGTTTCCGTTCCTTATATTATGGCCGCTACTGTATGTTTTATACATCACCATATATTACACCACATGTATATTTACGTAAATATGTATGTGGTGTAGGTATATAAAAACTTTAATTCTAGAAACTTAGCTGCTTGACCCTCATACGTCGAATACGACTGTAGAGTCCACCATATATATATATATATATATATATATATATATATATATATATATATATATATATATATATATATATATCAAAACAAACAAATAAAAATTAAATTTGCTGAAGAAACCACAGCATTTTAATTTCTCCCAAATTTATCGTTAAATAATGAAACAATTTGAGTGAGAAGGATGCAGAAAATGTTTACTTAACTTTTGACTTCGATCATTCCAAACAAGAACGAATTATGTACTGAGCACATTTGATTTAATCAAGATTCCATTATAAAATGGAAAATTTACAAATAGTACAAAAGAATAGTTTTGGTGTGTCATAATAAAGCTTCATTATTGATACAGGAAATGTTTCAGTTTCAACTTAATTTGTTAAATTTTTTTTTCGTTCAAAATTATAATGATTCATTAAAATGAAACACGAACTCAATTTATGAATATTTGATTTCACCCTTTTCAGGAAATTGAGAGGAAGAGGATTTAAAGGAAAACAAGTTTTTCAAGTGGAAAATACTGTTTTACGAAAACGTTTACACACATGCAAACACACACACTCATATGTATGTGTGTGTGCGTGCGTTGTGTGTATCTCAGTGAAAAAGGACACAGGCGTGTCCAAAAGTTCCGATTTTAAAATCTTTCTCTTCGTGGGTTAATTTAGGTTAATATATAATTAATATCATCAATCATGTTGCCAATATTGTTATCATTTTGTTGTCTTTTTATTCCTAAAATTTCATTAACCAGCCTATTTAATCTCTCTCTCTCTCTCTCTCTCTCTCTCACACACACACACACACACACACACACACATATATATATATATATATATATATATATATATATATATATATGTATTGATTTAAATAAACATAATTTTATGTTCATTTTTTTTTTAAATAACCGGACCTGGGCTGCCTTTCGGACAACGCATCATCAGGGACCAATCGTTGGCAACTTTTAACTATTTGGATAGATAGCGGTCTCATCCTGGGTTAAAGCTGGAATTGACGCTTTCATCCCCCCAAGGAAATTTAAGGTCAAATCGCGCTCATCCCCTTGGTTCTCCACTGCTTTCTCAGTCACCATTGCCCATAGGAAACACTTCTTCCGCCTATTTCTTAGCGACATATCCGACTGCAATAGACGCCACTTTGCCTCCGCCCGTAACAAGTCTAAGTGTGTCCTCAACGAAGCTAAGTCATTATTTGCTGCTCGGATGAAGGGACGTATTGCATCTCGCAAATTCGGCTCCAAAGTTTATTGGCGTCTCTGCAAGAGCGTACTGAACAATAGCAAACCCTCTATACCTCCTTTGTTCAACCAGTTTAAGGTCCTGACCTCCTCTGCCGACTAGGCTGAATGCTTTGCTCGGAAATTTTCTTTCAATTCAACGCTTGACTCTTTCACTGTACCCATACCAGATTCCCTCTTAGAAATGAGGTCCTATTGAGCGGGTTACACATATCCCCGTCATTGGTATTGGGCATTATCTCTAATTTAGACCCCCACAAGGCTAGTGGTGGAGATGGGATACCAGCCATTGTCTTGAAGAAATGCTCGCCTGAACTGGCACCCGCTCTCTCTAAATTATATAACTACTGCCTCGAGGAGTCTTGTTTTCCTGACTGCTGGAAGTCCTCATCCATTGTTCCTGTCTTTAACAACTCTGGCGACACCTCTAACCTTTCTAACTACCTTCCTATCAGTTTCCTACCCCTCTTCGGCAAAGTCTACGAAGCCCTAATCAACGCCGACGTGGTTAACCACCTTACATCCCATGATCTGCTCTCAGACAAGCAATATGGTTTCCGCTTTGCCCGATCTACAGCTGATGTGCTTACGGCCATCACTGAATTTGTCTACCAAGCTCTTCATAATAACGGAGAAACTCGTGCTGTGGCCCTAGACATCTCCAAAGCGTTTGATAGGGTTTGGCATGCCGGCCTTCTTCGCAAGCTTCAGGGT
Organism: Acanthosepion esculentum; assembly: GCA_964036315.1. Classification (NCBI taxonomy): domain Eukaryota; kingdom Metazoa; phylum Mollusca; class Cephalopoda; order Sepiida; family Sepiidae; genus Acanthosepion; species Acanthosepion esculentum. Next base: position 27,780,708 of record OZ038495.1, on the reverse strand, counting down.
TATGGTATTACAGGTCGATTGTCTGACCTAATGCAATCATTCCTGTCAAACCGTGAATTGAATCCGTTCTCAACGGAATTTCCTCCAGCTCCTACCCCACAAACGCAGGTGTTCCTCAAGGCTCCATTCTAGGCCCTACTCTGTTCATTATCTTCATAAATGATCTTCCTGACGCCATAGATTCCCAAGTTGGCATCTACGCGGACGACACCACAATTTACTCCTGCCTCAAAAACAAATCTAGTGTCGCTGACAAAATTAATCTGGCCGTCCCTCTCGAAAAGGACGTCCAATCGGTTGTGAACTGGGGCAGGAATTGGCTGGTTAACTTTAACGCCTCAAAAACAAAACTGCTCTCTATTAATCACAACAGAGATCCTTCCCTGCATCCCATTAGAATGTCTGACGCTCAAATTCTCGAGAGCTCCTCTCTAGGGCTGCTCGATCTCACGCTGACTGCTGACCTGAGATGGAACAAATACATAGAGTCAATTGCTTCATCCACCGCAAAGAAAGTTGGCTCCTTGTACCGGGCCAGGAAATTTTTCTTCCCGGAATCGATCCTTCAACTCTACAAATCAACCATCCGCCCTTACATGGAGTATTGCCGCCATATATGGTCTAGAGCCCCTTCTGTTTGCCTCGGGGTTCTTGATAAGATCAAGAGACGGATATGCAACGTAATTGGCCTTGATCTGGCATCTCGTCTGCAGTCACTCTCTCACAGACGCGCCGTTGCCTCGCTCTGTCTTTTTTACAAATACTTTAACAGTAATTGCTGCGATGAGCTGCTTTCGCTGGTTTCCAGACTTAATGAATGCAAGCGTCGTACGAGGCTGGCATCCCGCTCTCACCCTTTCACTGTTGAAACTGTTAATTGTGACCGTCTCTTCTACTCCAATAACTTCGTGTCACGCACCTGTCGCCTGTGTAACTCCCTTCCTTATTCCTGTTTCCCTGACAACTATAATCTCCGACTATTCAAATGTAATGTAAATCGACATCTCCAGTTGCCTTGATCTATCCACTATCCTTCTCCACATCCTTTCTTCTATCGCTCCTATCTGCTCTCGCTCCAAATCTTCTGTAACCCCTTGCGTGCTAGTGGCTTCCCGCCTTGCTTGGAGTGAAATGCGTAAAAAAAAATTTTAAAAAAGAAAGAAAAAGTGATAGTACTGAAACACGCTTAAAATCATTCCAGCCTGAACGATGCAAGCAGAAGGAGAATTTTTTAAGATCCTTGAATTTATTCGGAGATGTGTGAGCTTTATTTTTTTCTTTTTATGCTCTACTGTATCATTTTTCTTTATTTACGTATTTTAATCGTGAATTTATTTGTTTTGTTTTTTCTTAATTTTACGTATTTACAACATTCGTAAAACGTGTTCCAGTACTATATCTTATCTATCCAAATAGTTAAAAGTTGCCAACGATTGGTTCCTGACGATACGTTTGCCGAAAGGCAGCCTAGGTCCGGATATTAAAAAAAAATTAACATAAAATTATTTTTATTTAAATCAATATTATGATTCTGTGGTTTCAAGTCTTTGTTTCAATATATATATATATATATATATATATATATATATATATATATATATATATTGTATGTTTGTGTGGAGCAGAAGAAAGGAACCACGAAGCCAAAAAATCAGTTTGTTTAATTGTTTAATTTTAATAACACGTTTTGATTGTTCGACAAATTAGATAAAATCATAAATAATTTTCATTTTTGTTTATCTAATTTAGTCTAAAAAAGGCAATTAAATTTTATTCATTTCTATATTCGCCATTATTTGCAATGACTTGTTGTCACTTATTAAGCAGCACTAATAAAAAGTATACCTTTTAAGTAAAATTGCCCAGGTTTTCATGTGAACAATTCTCGACAAAATATTGGATCAGGTGTTGATTAGAGCATCTTCCCCATCAAAATCTTTTACAACGACCGAAAAACATAACAATTGGTTGTGCCAGGTCAGGTATAACAGTGGCTGCAGTAGAGCAGATGTACCAAGTTCCAACATTTTTTTCTGTCTGTCATCGAGGAGAACAACACTGCTTTTTTTTCTATTGCAAAGTGTTTGGGATCTAACATTTATGGTCACGTTGAAGCTGCTGGACATAAAAATGTGCATTTTGTATTTCATGGCATTTTACCAAATATGAAAGAATAATAACCCGTTGATTCTACCATACGCACATTACCTTCCATGGTTTTCCGGTTTAGGTATCGATTGTTGATATTCATCCTTATCAATCCTCTTACTTTTACCGTAAACACATTTCTCATCAGTTGTTGCAATACACTTAAAGAACGGTTAGTTAGAAGGATATATTCATCATTTCAATTTGTTCCAGTAAACGGAAATTACTTACGAGTTATATCAGTGGTCATTCAAGACTGTCTTTATTGACGGAAGAAAAACTAAAATTCTATAAAATAGATTTATTTATAAAATTCTTGCCATTAAAGGCCGTAATTTGTATTTGCTATTGAACTCTTTTGTCAAATTTTCATGGTCTGTCAGCTTTTTTCATTTATACATCACTCCTAACAACAGCAGGCTTCGTATGAGAGACTTGACACAGCATTCTTTGATATTCCAAGGTCCTTAACGATCTCACGTTCATTCATTCTTTGTACAATCTCGATAATTATCATCTTCACCAAAACCAGTTTTTCCATTTTGAAATCGAGAACAATGAATTTCAAATTAAAGCTTTCATAAACAAGTGATATTAAAATGTAGTAGCTGTTATCGTTATATACAAACGTCTATGCAGCAGCAGAAATGAACGGAGTTGGTATCGTAAAAGATGACATACAAGTGTGAACATTTCAGTCTCCAAATATACCTGCTCTAGAAAGAAAAACAACGTGTTGACGCGGTGAGCCAGGTCACGCAGTTCAATTTGCTTTCAAGTTTCAACACGCAGAGAATATACCGTGTGCCTTTATATTCAGAAAAAGTGGGGAAAATTAATTCACTTTCGAGAGGAGAGCAATAGCCACCGATATTGAGTTAATTACGAGACGCTAATTTAATCATGGCGATAGGACGGTGAAGCAGATGCTAATCGAAAAATTAATATGCACAGATTCAGCAAGATGTTTTCCTCCGTTCTTTGCTTCGATATGAACACTTCATATCATGAACAGTGAAAACAGATAAAATTATTGTAAAAGAAAAAGTATCTGTTCATCTTAATTTTACGACGTGTCCTAATATTCAGCCTAAATTTGTTGCCATAGAAAATTTGTTCCTCGTAGATTAGTTCTTTGTTTTCTACGGCGTAATTTGCTGGTTCTTCTTTCTTTTTTTCAATTCAAATATTTCATCAGGATATTCTGCCAATTTTCCTTTCGATACACCATTCTTTCTCTTCTCTCTTAGTTATAATCTTCATAATCTAAAACCAGACGGTGGATTCTCTTGGTTAAATAAATTTGTATCGCATTAATCTTGGAAAGGATTATTGCTGCTAGACTAAACGTTAAGAATCCGTTTATATTCATATTGATTGAAATACTTCGATTAACAAAGAGTATTATCTGTGCCTTATGAAATAGAATCGTAATCATCAAAGAAGGAATCTCTACATGTATCTCGTAAAAACGAAGCGTTGAAATTAACATAGCCTGCGAAAATTGCGGCGCACGAGGGGTTTTCAAAGTAATTTTTTTGCCATTTCACTATGAGAATACAACTTTTTTCAAGGGTAATTTGATCTCCATACAATTTTTTCAAGTTAACATTTTCCAAAAGTTTCAAAACTTCCTCCATGAAATCAGCGGTTTCTCCCGTATTATTACTAATCAAAAATGGGTGTGGTTTAAAGAATGTTTAACCCAGGGAAACATTCTGTACATTATTTACATTATTCGGACTATTGTCCTCATCTTTGTCGCCATATTTATTACAACGTTTCGGCTATTGAACGCTCCGGTCTTCTTCAGATGGGTGGAATGTCGAACTGAACCCTTTATTTCGCTCACTGAGGTAGACTGTTCCAGTTCCACGTGCCATGTCTAATGGATGTCAGTTATCAGTTATGTCCTGTTAATTCCCCTCTCCAAGTTCTCCCCTACCTTAATCGGGTATTGAACTCACACTCTTTGGGTCCTGTCACTGGATCTAACTAACGCCTTTATCCACTATGTCATGTGTCCTTATACCTCATCTCAGAAATATAGACAGATACTGAAAGTTTTTGTCTCTCAATCGTCTTTGAGTGAATTTCAACATCTGATAGATTTGAGAACTTAACAAATTGATTTTTTCATGATGAGAAGTCTTTTCTAATTCCTCATCTTGCTGTCATTTACTTATCATCAGAATAAAACAGTAATTCCTTCTGAACTAACTTCACTCATCTAATTATTACAAACTAGCAGCATGGTCCGGCGTTGCCCGTGCTTGATTCAAAAATCGTACGACTCATACAGCAATCGCTATCACTTGACTTAAAATATTTTTGCCCTTCCTTGCCTTTAAAGGAGTGCCCTTTGCCGTGCTGATGTTGCTACATGCCTTACTTCTTGCCTATCTCACACTGCGAATTTTTTCTAAGCTCTATACTAAACATTAAATCTGTTACTAAAAAAGAACTAAACAAAATGAACACAAAACTATCAGCTTTAAAAAAGGACTCGTAACTGGAAAAACCGAATACTTTTTCACACCCAAACCAGTTCTGCGGAATCAGAATCAACGTTGAGTGTAAGCAAGCGAATGAGCCAATTGGAGTAAAGTGCCATGCAGATTTAAATTTTTCCCACTTGTGACGAATGCAGTTATCGACTTTTTTTGCATGCTAGCATGCTAGTTAAGATTCGTGTCAGTCAGCTGTTGGCTCTCACTCTGGCCAGTAGAAAATGGCCGCAAACTACATGAAAACTACCGTAGAAGCATGAAAAAAAATCGATTATTTCCACTATTGATGGTAGTTGGGAATTGCAAAATCGGTCTTGGCCTTAACACTATATTGGAGCATGTGCCCTTCCTTGCCTTTAAAGGACGTATTAACATTTTTTTATTATCAAAGGTTTATTTTCAACAGTGTCGAATTTATTGAAAAAAGATTTAATTGTTCAATTATTGTTATATATAACTTTAATTGCATGCTCTTTTAAATAGTTGATTAAATTAAAGAAAATGTTACTTTTATATAAAATTTCTGAATGTAGTTTTGCAAATGAAATCATTTTAATCATAAATTTTGATACACCGTTATGATCATTTTGTCCTAATGACAAGAACTTCTTTTCGCTAAATTTCTCAGAATTTTCAGCAAAGCCAAATATGTATCTATAGCAGACATTGTGAACCAGAACCGGAGTCGAATGGCAGAAATGGTGAACAGGACTTGCCTTATTCTCGACGAAAGAGAGTTCGTCTTTGCCTGTCATGTAGGACTTCAATTTGAGAGAAGGCGAGTGCGTCGTTCCGTCAAAAGAGACCCTTCTTTGTTGTCTCACAAGGAATAGAGTCATTAACAATTTTACATAATCTTAGAGTAGCTGGACGGAATCGAGGAGGGACATCCGGGTGTGGCAGTGCTCCATTCTGAGATGGCCGTATGTCTTGTATGTTTATCATCCGGACAAGGGATTGGTGACTCCCGATTATAATTAGACCATCGTGGAGATGAGAGGTATGTAGCGGACCGTGCGGGTGAGGATGTGAAGAGATATCATAAGGTTAAGATTTCCTGCTAGCCGCTCCAGCTACAAGGGGATATTGGACTTTAATTGAGTCCAAAGAAGACAAAGAAAAACAAACAAGACCGATATATATGGGTAAACAAATATATATTAATAACAAGTTACACAAAGACATGAAGACATTGTGTTTGTATGAAGAAATTATGTGTGTGTGTTGTGAGTGTTCGTACTTACGTGTATTGTTCTTAGCGTGTTCCCAGAATTTGGGAAACGCTGTTATGTGAGAGGTCACATATTGGTGTAAGTGGAAAAAGAAAGATTTTACCTCGCCTCCGCGCGAGGTGGCGGCCCAAGGCCTAAGTCGAAAAAGAGAGATTTTACCTCATCTCCACGCGAGGTGGCGGCCCAAAGCCTGAGTCGGAAAAAAGAGAGACGAAGGGTCTGCCAGTATTTATAACCAGGGGAGAGAGACCCCTGTTGAAGGATTAAGGGACTGAGGAGGAGCTAACTGCGACAATATTTATTACTGTAAAATACACAGTAAATGTGGCACAAGGCCAAAAATGGGGGTTGGGAAAGGGAGGTCATCAATTGTCTTAAATTTAAACTTAGCTAGTCGCAAGCACTGACCCAAGCATACAAAACAATATTCCTTCCACCAAAACACCACATTCATACGTACCATTCTTTCAACAACCACCAAAATACCTCATTGTCTCTATGAAAATCCTAAATAACCCCAGGAGGAGCTAACTGCGACAGGAGTCTTCTGTCGGGGTTCGTCGTACGATACGTGCAGTTGTCATAGGACGGACGGTCGGACAACGAAGCGGATACGGGGAGGAGAACTCCGATAAATATCAATAAACCGGTGTAGACGGAAGAAACGCCCAATCTGAAATTACGTCCCAAAACAGAGACGCTAATTCCTTTTTACCACAGTATCCTCTTTGATAGAGTAAACTTCACCAACTAAAGTGATGATTTTTCCACAAATACAATTTTTGATAAATATATCTCTAAGAAAATTTAAATCATATAATTTAGATAAATTTCGTAAAATTATGAACATTGTTGAAAAATAGTAATCCTTTTTTTTTTCAAGGAGAAATAATTGCTTTGTGTATGCCAGCATAAAAGCATTCCAATGTTTGAAACATCTTTAAAAATGGTAAACCTCCGATAAAAGATCAACAGACAGGATGACCAGTTGTTTCTTTTTTCATTTATAGTCTGTCACTCTCGACACAAAATCATGATGGTCAATATTTGTACAGGAATTGTTAAAATTTACAATTGTCTTTTTCGAGAAACATTGTTAACTCGTCTTTTTGCATTGTTCGCGCGGAATTAGAAGTCCCTTCGTTATTCTTGGTTTAGGTGGCAGTAGACGTAATGGCAAATGGAAAACTTATGGTGGATCCTTAGCTACATTTCAACGGTTGCATAACTAGAGGGAAATGCCTTTCAAAAACAAGTGTTTCAGTGCTAATGGGTATTGTATCTTAGCATTGCCTTTAACCACCGTTCTAGTCCATCCTGATCTTTGGGAAAACAAATTACTCGAACAGAAGTGTTACATTTTCAAAAGAAAACATGCAGTTGAGGATACCTATTTATATCGAAATAGAAGTGCCGACATGATTTCCGTTTCGAGCTTAAAAAAACAGCGCATATAGAATGCAGTTTGCTAGAAATTTACAGAAGTTTGATCAGCAAGAAATATCAATCTGTCACTCGACTTGCGATGAAAATGTTCAACATTTTGAGAAGCATCTACATTTATGACTTCTGCCATAAATATAAATTAGACCAAGCGACATTCTTTTTTGATTGACGAACATTTAGGCGATATTTTGAAATAATATTCTGCCAGCATGCCTTCGGCAAGTAATAAGCTTGGAGGCTGTGAAGAGGTGCCACAATCTCATTGTAATCAAATAAATCTTTTCAGGTCATTATTTACTACAAGGAAGATGAACAAATTTGAGTTCAGAGCATTTTCCGATGCGTCCACGCATCTCTATAATTGGTTTTGTCAAAAAGACAAAGAAGGCAGAACAATGGTTAAGTAGCGACTGAAGAATTATTTTTAGGATTTTTGGCATACCAACTTTGAAATGCATTAATGCAGTTTTTCACTTTTTCATTTTTTCCAAAATTTTGCTCTTACAGCCTGCAGCTAATATTCAGCGAAAATGTGGCCTTTCACATTTTTCATTATGCAGGCCTGACGTAAAAGCTTGGTTTGCAAAATTAAACTTGCATAATAAAATTTGACATAGTATAATATTAATATAATATATAATATAATAATATATATAAATATAATATATATATATAATATATATATAAATATATATATAAATATAATATATATAATATAAATATATAAATATAATATATATAAATATATGTAAAATTATAATATATAATACAATATAAAATAAAGTATAATAATATATATATAGTATATAATAGCATATATAGTATATAACAGTATATAATATAATATAAATATAATATATATATAATATATATAAATATATATATATATAAATATAATATATATATAAAATAATAATTATAAATATATATAAAATAATAATATATAATAAAATATATAAAATGGTATAATAATATATATATAATATTATATAATATGATACGTGACAATACGATATATACGATAATACGTGACATTTGTCCTTCTTTACGGCAGCCAGTGTTAGACCATTTCCTCAAAGATGAAAAAAAGACTCGATGTGACAGGTGTAGTTCTGCAGAAGGATGCTAAGGATATCATGGAGCGAGCGTGTGAGCAACAATGAGATTTTAGAGAGGTTGCTTATACCTAATATCAAGAAGAGGCAGCTGAAGCTTTTGGGACACATAATGAGGAAGGAGAGCCTGGAGAATCTGATACTCACGAGTCGAATAGAGGGAAAGAGAGACAAGGGAAGGAGAGGTTGCAAACTAGGAGGGGGCTTATACTTGATATCAGGAAGAGGCAGCTGAAGTTTTTGGGACACATAATGAGGAAGGAGAGCCTGGAGAATCTGATACTCACGAGTCGAACAGAGGGAAAGAGAGACAATGGAAAACAACACGTGACTTACCTGGCGGACTTGAGAAAGTGGATGACAGAAAGTGGTCTGGGGGAGGAAGCAGTAGGAAGGAACTTGTTGAAAGCTGCAGGGGATAGAGGGGGTGGAGAGCTATCATCGCCTCCGTCCTGAAAGGACATGGCACATAAAAGAAATAAATAATAATAATAAATGGAGAGCTGATATTCTGTTCGCCGCGCTTTGTCTTGTTACTTTGCAGGAGCAATTAATATGTGTGTGTGTGTGTGTGTGTGTGTGTGTGTGTGTGTGTGTGTGTGTGTGTGCGTGCATGCGTGCGTGCGTGTGTGTTTAATGTACACCCAAATTGACTGAGTTGGAAATAAGACATTGGATTCATCTATAGATTTTTATGTATATTTTTTTTTATAGTCATCAGATTTTTATATCATGGGCTGCGTTTTCCAGGTTCCATGAGAGTATGCGGTATTATGGTATATGGAGGATTGATTGGTTACGGTTGGGTTCTTGTGGTGAGTGTGCGAATTGTAATCAATGAACGGGTCGTGAATCGGATTAACTTGGTATAAGATAGTGAAGTCCACCCTCAACCCAATTACGCTTTTCGGCCTTGTGCCACAACTTTGTACTCGTACGAAATAAATCTAATTAAGACATTGGATTAATACGTTCATCTCCTGCCACTGAGTAAGGCTGAGTATTAAAATCATAAAGATGGAGACAGTAAAAGGGGAAAAAAAGGGAAGATGAACTTAGGAACAGCGAAATGTTTCTAGAACTCTCTTTGCTTACATTAATTTAAAATTAATCAGTGTTTCTTTCTCATAATAACATTGAGCGAACTTTAGTATCTTGATAATTATTTTTGACTCTCTTTCTCTCTGTTGACGCGTCTGTCCATGCCCATCTCGGGATATATTCGTGTTTTCGATCATTTCTCTTGATTCACCACTTAATAAAAAGTATTCATATTTACTGAACTTAACATCACATAGCGAGGCCCTTCCATTGCACTCCGTTTGGGTTGATTTTTGCGATCGTCCAAAATGTGGGCGACTCGGTGGGGCTCTTTCTAGGTGTTGTATCTGTATCGCCCTCACCCTTTTGTTTTTAAATTGTAAAAAATTCCTTGTAAGTGCCTCGAATATCATCCGCACTTTAGGAAACGTGAATAACCACTTGAATTCTGGGGATTTTTCATTTTGATAGTTGGAGTTGATTCGATACAAGATAAACAACTTTTAAATCAAAATTTGTTTAAAAAGTGTGCCAAAGAATTTAATAAAAAACAAACAAACATTGATCTAGAATTTAGAATTTATTGGGATGAGGTACCCCGAGGCGGTGTAATGGTTAGCAAGCTTGTCTACTCGAATGAGTAGTGACTTCGATCCTTACTGGGTGGCCCATACTTTCGGCCTTGCGTCATATCTAAGCTACGCTTGTAAAAAAATCACTTTGGGTACCTCGAGGCAGTGTAATGGTTAGCAAGCTTGCCTCGCTAGGACATTTACTACTGAGTAGTGAGTTTAATCCTCACTGGGTTCCCCCTACTTTCGGCTTTGTACCACATCTAAGCTACGTTTGGAAAATTACTATAATTTATTGGGGTGAATTAATATTTGCGATAAGTAACTTTACAACATTATATGGCGTGAATTAACAGAAAATCTCGTGTGTTTCAATCTAATACCAATTTATTCATATCGATAGACAGAACTTGACAGCATCGAAATGGACACACAATAAATGTTCAGTTTATGAAATATAACGATTAAGTGAAATTTGGTTAATTAAAATAAAAATCAGATACAAAATCTGAATTCAGGTTAAAATCGTACAAGTGGAATAAATAGAAATATGATACGCCTAATAGGTCGGCGAAAAAAACAGTTAAAAATTTTAAACGTTAAAAATCCAGCTAATTAGAAGTTTTATTGAACTTTTCGGAAATTATTCATTAATAAAATTATCTAATTTTTAGAAATTTTGTAGAAATATTTTTAGGTCTGTTATTGAACTAAAAATAAAATATACACTCATCGATGAAAACAATCAATTGGAAGGAAACTGAAATGGGCATCTGTTTCTCGAGGGCGAACGACTCGGTAACCGGAAACGAGTGGAAGCCAAATTGTACAACGATTTGATACCATTTTTATGAGGCCTGCTTTATATATATTCTAATAAATGCTTCTTTATTAAAATGCGATTTAGATTTGAAATTTGGTTATCTTGCCGTCAGAGAAGCTACACTGGGTAGCGAAATAATGATGATGATGATAATAATAATAATGCCGTGGACGTACCTGAGGTGGTAACACACGCTGCATCCCTATTGATGAGAGTGAGATTCTTGGTCGGTGTCGAAGTGATTGTTTTTAAAATTGAATGATGAGACAGACAAGGTAACTTGGGAGTTACATCTAGATATTTTGGAACATCATGAATCGCAGACAGTCGGTGACGAATGGGCAACCTAACCTGAAAGTATTACAAACTGCAACGCCATGCGCTGCTTTCAAGAAAACCTGTCACTATATAATATGCGTCTATAATGTATATATTATATAATGTTTTCTCATGTATATAATCATAATGTATATATATATCTATACTATATATAAATGCTAAAAGTATAAATTAGACTGTCATGCACGTGCCTGTTATACACATAACAGACTGAGTGTTATGGTGATTTTTTTATATAGCGAGGTTCGCCCTTTATAAGGCCCGGAGGCCACACGAGGTAGAGGGCTACGTTTTGGGGGGGTGCATTTGTGTGTATAGGAGTGAAAGATAACGGTTAACCTTGTCCTTGAACAGATTTAGATTGTAGTGATTGGGCAAACAAACTGTTGGAAGTTTGTCCCGCAGAGCACTGGTTTGCGGGAAGAAGCTGCTCAAGTGGAACTTACTTCTGATATAATTCCTAAATAACACAAACTTACCTAGCACTCGATAATAACAACAACAAAAGTAATAATGATAATACATACATACATGCATATATATATATAACATACACACACAGACACACAGACACACACACACACATATATATATATAGGGTGGCAATGACGTCACTATACAGTTACTTATAATAAAAAAACAAACATTGAAGCAGGTGGTTTGCATTTCGAACAGTATCAGTAATTAATTTACTATTGTTTACCATGACATTTTATTGTTATTAACCAGGACCATTTTACTAATAAATTGCTTTGTCTTACTTGTTATTGTAAGTAACTGTATAGTGACTTCTATATATATATATATATATATATATATATATATATATATATATATATATGTACATTTTACATATATATATATATATTTTACATATATATATATATATATACACACACATTTTACATATATATATATATATATATATATATATACACACACATTTGGAAGCATATACATATATATATATATATATATATATATATATACATACATACATATATATATATTTGCAATTTTTATATAGTATATATGCGCGGTACTTATTGGAAAGCGCTAAATATCAATGATAGAACTAACATATTTAGTTGGATTGATATGAGTCTGTCACCCTGGGTTTCACGCTATTTTCGATCTTAAGACTAACTCTGTCTGATGATCGCAAATAGCATAAAACCCATGTTCACAAGCTCACATGAATCCAACTATATATATATATATACATATATATATATGTATGTGTGTGTGTGTGTGTGTGTGTGTGTGTGTGTGTGTGTGTGTGTGTGTGTGTGTGTGTGTGTGTGCCAAAATAAAAATAGTGCTAGGAGATTTGACTCTACTCTTTGGATTGGAAGTTCAGCGATAGATCATCCCTTCTTTGCTTTGTCATTGTGTAAGGAGATCTTGTCCAACAATAAACAGATTTGGCAGCCGGCATGGATGAAACGATTTACGAAAGGCATTAGCATGAAGTCAAAATTTAAAAAAAAAACTTCGGTTTCCCGACAGGGTTCGTTGATTCACATTTGTGTGTCTATAGCCGTTACAATAGCACCATCAGACTTATATTGGGAATGTACTAATTGATATGGGATGGAGACTTTGAAATTTCAAAGCACCAATACGGATCTTAGATTGATGGTAAAGTATGGATGCAGAAACGAACTCAGATACAGGAAGCATTCATTAAGGAAAATATTTCGTGAAAGAAACAAAT
>OZ038495.1:27755265-27762765 GCA_964036315.1 Acanthosepion esculentum | reverse complement strand
GGATTTATATATATATATATATAAATATATATATATATATATATATATATATATATATATATATATATTGTTACACTCGTTTCCGGTCTCACGACTTTCATCAGGCAAACATTGGATATTTCCACATATTATTAAAAGGAATTAATTTTCCTTATGTTTTTCGATATCTAACCATTGTATTTTTGTGTGGTAGTTACCCCAATGTCTTTATTTCACTGGTGGCATAAAGTGTTTTTCTGTTTAAGAAGTAATAAAACAATTAGGATTTGTTCGACAAAGGGCGAGGACGGATATCTTCCTTCTTATTTTTATGACCCCTATAACTTCTTTGATCTATTCCATTTTTGCGTATTGTGTGTGCGTGTGTGGTTTTTGCTAGTATGCATATTTATACTCCCTCTACATACATACATACTATCTTATAAGGAATCTGTATGTATATATATATATATATATATATATATATATATATATATATCGACAAACATACATATATATATATATATTAAGACATTTTTATGATTATACATTCTTTTCTAACCTTTTCCTTAAATATTTCTATCTATAAAAAGAATGTATAAACATAAAAATGTCTTAAAATAATTGTCGGATTTTGTCCATTTCATAATGTGTGACGTCATTTGTTTACATTTGGATACGCTTTGAGAAGATATGAATGTACGTGAGAGATTCATGGAAGATTAAAGTTTAAAGACAGTGAAATCTACCTTGCTAACCGAACGGTTCTCCGTGGCTCCATCGGTTAAGGCATGTCAGGTTAAATGTCGGTTCCGTATAGGATACTGGTTCGATTCCTGTCGGTGAACGAATATTTACTATGGAAATTTCTCGGAAATTCAGGCCGGTAAATGTTACTAATACTGTTTATTATAAAACAGATCACTTACTTAATTATTTGTATCTATAAAAAGAATGTATAAACATAAAAATCTCTTGAAATAATTGTCGGACTTTGTCCATTTCATAACAAAGATATATATACACACATTCCTGTTTTTTGTTAATTTGATGTTGCTTTTGTGAAGGTAAACTCTGTTTTCTAGTGCTTGGCTGATACCTATATATGACTTCTTGCATTTTGTGCATTTGAGTGCATAAAACATATTTTTATAGTTGCGGTTTAAATTTTTATTTATTGTGAATGTAGTTGTGAGTTTTTTTCGGAAGGGTAGGAGTTTCCTTCTATAATGACATCACAAACCCCACATCTTTTTGTTGCACTTTGTGACCCCTGTATTTTGTGTTGGTTATATTTGGATGAGGTTAATATGTGCTCCAGGTTCTTAGATTAGCGTCTGCTTTTAATTATTTTCGTTGTTTTTAGTATATTTTTCATTTTGTCATTCATGTTAAGTAAGTGAACATTTTTGTAATTTCTGTAAATAGTTATGGATTATTCTTGTCGTATGCTGAGACATATGCTAGAGTTTGTACGATGTTACGTTTCTTTGGATTTCGTAGTTGATGTAAAGGTATTTTTCTGCCAGTTCAAAACTTATGCTTATTTGCGTTGTGGGGTAGCCTCGTTTTTTAGAGTTCTATATAGTTCTTCTAGGCGGGTTTTTCGGAGAATGTTTGTCAGTGACTATAGTACAAACCCTACGTGCTAGAGAACAGGGGATGGATATCAGCCAGCTTTTGGGGTGATGTCACTTGAAATGAAGGTATTGTTGGGTATCTGTAGATATTTGGAAGATATGTGTCATTATGTGGTTGTCTCTATTTCTAATAAGTATATCTAAAAATGGAAATTCTTTAAAATTATATTCTTGCGTGAATTAGATTTTTGGGTGTAAGTTCAGAAGTAGAGTGTGGAATTGGCTAATATCAGCCCATGACGATTTCCAGAAAAATGAAGCAATCATCTAAGTATAGTTTCCAAGATTTAGTGAAGCGGGTTTTTATATCTTCATGATATATTTCTTCTACGTGTTCAAACAGATTTGCCTCTAGTTAAGCTAATATTAGGATGGCATATAGTACCATTTTCGTTTCATTGCAGTACATAGGGTACATGGGAACGAAAATAAAATATAGCATATATATAAAAACTCCACATTATTACCAAAAATGTCTGTGGTTTCTCTCTTCTTTTTAATATATATATATATATATATATATATATATATACACGCATAGAACCATATACACACACACATACACATATATATATATATATATTGTGTGTATTTAGGCAGCATTTTTTCATTAATACATGTCTCATTAAATAATATAGATATATATATATATATATATATATATATAGACATAAAACAGACACATGTATAGAGAGTGATATATATAGATATATTTAAAGACATGTTTATGTTTAACATTCTTTTTATAGATACAAGTGTTTAAGTAAAGGCTCTGTTTATAATAAACATTATTAAACAACATTTACCGGCCTGAATGTCCGAGAAATTTTCATAGAAAATATTCGTCCTCCGAAAATTTCTCGGATATTCAGTCCGGTAAGTGTTACTAATACTGTTTATTATAAAACAGAGCATTTACTTAAATATTTGTATCTATAAAAAGAACGTATAAATATATAAATGTCTTAAAATAAGTGTCGGACTTTGTCCATTTCATAATGTGTGACATCATTTGTTTACATTTGGATACGCATCGAGCAGATATGAATGTACGTAAGAAAATCATGGAAAATTGTAGTTTAAAAACAGTAAAATTGAACTTGCTAACCGAAACGCTCCTTTGTTAAGGCACGTCAGACTATATGACGGTTCCGTATAGGATACAGGTTCGAATTCTGTCGGAGGACGAATATTTTCTATGAAAATTTCTCGGACATTCAGGCCGGTAAATGTTATTTAATACTGTTTATTATAAACAGAGCATTTGCTTAAATACTTATTTCTATAAAAAAGAATGTTAAACATAAAAATGTCTTTAAATAATTGTCGGACTTTGTCCATTTCATAATATATATATATATATATATATATATATATATATATATATATATATATATATATATATATATATATATATAGACACACACACGCATATATATATATCTATAGACACACATATATATATCGACATATATATACACAAACATATATATATATATATATATATAAAGACACGGATATATATATGCACATATATATATATACCATTAAACATACATACATACACATATATATACATACATATGTAAATATACACACAAATATATAATTATACTCACACATATATATACATGCACACATATATATATTTATATACACACATATATACATATATGCACACATAGGTACACACATATATCTATATATACATATTTATATATTCACATCCACACATATATAATTATATATACATATCTATATGTACATATATATACACAAATATATATGCATATATATTGACACACACATATATATATATATAAACACACACATATATATACATATATATATACACATACGTATATATATATGGAAATATATATATATATATATATATATATATATATATATATATATATATATATATACATATATATATATATATATATATATATATATATATATATATATATATATATATATATATATATTATTACGCCCTATTTTACTAGTGGGAGGCACAGTGGCATACAATAGAGAATCACGGATTCTTTTACCAAGGATCATTTCCTGATTTTATCAAACACAGCCGAGCTGAATGGAATCAATAAACAATCACAGTAGGTGACAAACAAAAGGAGGTAAGGATATAGGGATAGAAATAACCATTTTATTACTAAAATATACAAATGGGGTTTAGATATGTTGGGGTATATTAAAAGGTGAAAGACGTTCGAAACAAAATAATGAGACAAGAATAAATATTAAGGGATAAAAAATGAGGGACTTATCTTTTCAGAAAGATAGATATTGTATTGACAAATGACCTTGTACCAATCTTGCATGAAATTACAAATGACAAAGAGGTAAATGAGCAAAAATAAAACAGGCGATAGAAACAAAGGACTCATCTGTTATTTGAAAAAGTCTTTCTTTTTTTTTTCTATTTTTAGAATCTCTTATGTTTCTCTTTTCTTTTATATTTTTCTTCATTTTTTATTTTTTATTTTCTCAGTGAAAAATCAGGATTTCTTTTTAGTTTCCTTTCTTTCTTTTTCTTTTTTAGTCTCGTCCAGGAATTGAGAGAAGAATAAATTGAATCTTACTTTTCCTTGGCTCTCCAGATAATATATCTTTCTTTGTGTCGTCGTAACTGCTTCATTTAGCACGCCGGAGATTGATTTCTTTGAATCAACACTTTACTGAATCTTTTCAGCTCAGAAACCTTAATAGATTTCTATCAAATTCGAACATCCAAATTTATAGCAGATCATAGTAAGTTTAGCTGGACGTCCATTCAGTTTGAATTCTCAAGAGGGACTGACTTGGTGGCGGTCTTTATTTGCGCGCCTCAATTTTAGCACGTGACACATGACATCTAAATAGAAATTTTTACATGCGTGGACGAAAAGAGGTCACTGACCCATTTCCTTTTCCAGCCGTATGTCAGAGAGTTCAAGGCTACATTAATGTCAGGAAAGTATCTGGTCAAATCTTCACGCTATTACGTGACCAAGAAAGACAAAGTGTACTTTTCATAGGAGACATGCAAGTTTGATCAAGAACCGTTAATTGCCAATATCATTATATTTCTTTTTCATTTTCACACTTTCTAAAAGTACTGGCTCTTCATTCAGAGTACTTCTAAAATATAAAATTTATTGTTGATTTTGGAATAAAATTAGATGTGTGTCCGTAACAAAATATACATATAAATACATATACATAAATATATATATATATATATATGCATATATATATATATATATGCACATGTATATATATATACATAAATACATATATATGTATAAATATGTATATACATATATATATACATAAATGTATATATATACATAAATACACATATACATATATACATATATATATGTGTGTATATATACCTATACATAAATACATGCATACACACACAAACACACACACTAACACAAACACACACACACATATATATATATATATATATATATATATATATATATATATATATATATATACATATTGCGGGCGAGTAGCCGAGTGGTTAGAACGTTTGCTTTATGATCATGAATCTCACCAGGGTCGATTTGTCAGGAAGAAGACTTCCTGGTGTTATCGAACTGGATCGTGCCTGAAAACCATACCACGGATTGGCCCAAGACTTGTGAGTGAAATTGGGTAGACGGAACTGCCGGGGTCCGTCGATAGCTGTGCTAACAACAAATTCCCATGCGTGTAGGCCTTGTTCAAAATGATAACACGCTCTCTCCCAGAAAATGTAACTAAGGTCTGCTCAGCATAGTTGTAGTGTAAACCACAGGTGGGCTCTGTGCGAGTTGAGCAAACACAAATTGGCCTAGCCACCCGAGTAGACAGATTTCTCTGTATCCTCGAAGGCTTTTAGCTTCCATTTTTGAAACATTGTTATTACTGTGTAACGAAAAAAACATATTTTAAATCAGTTAATGTATAATATTAATGCTCTCTAAATTTACATTGAGCACTATTTTGTAAAAATAAAAAAAATATCAATAAGAACACCGGACTATATATCTTACTGTTGTTTCTTTTTATTTTGTATATACATACACACACACACATTTATACATTTATAAAATAAAACACTTAATGACACTAATAAACCCCAATAAATGTTAGATACAGAGATGACATTTTTAGCTAACAATATTGATCAAATTACACAACTTTGAAAGTCATTCTGTAGTCAAATTTACATTCGAACTTAATAATAAAATTCCATTCCTTGATGTATTTAATGATTCCAGCACACAAAAATTTACTACTTTTCTCTATAGGAAACCCACTAGCATTAACTTTATCTTCTTAATTATAATAGTAAATATTCCAAACGATATAAATTAACCGTTATAAAAAATTTAATCCAAGACACACAAATGATATCTTCTTCCAAAAAACATATTCTATAAAGAATTATATAATTTTAAACAAACACTTGTTAATAATGGATTCCCTAATGCCGTCATTGATCAACAAATAAAAATGTAGCTCAATAAACATATTAATACCTCTAACAAAATGGATAAAATTAATAATAATAGTGTACTTCAAAATAAGCATAACACCATTAATGTATATTGTAAATAAATGCATAATAATTGCAAACATGATGAAACAACGCTCAAAAACATATATGCAAATGTTGAACCCATTAATAATAATAAAAACAAGTTAAGCTCATCATATATTTTAAAAATTCAAAACAATTGACCTCATCGTTTCTGATAACCCTACAACCACACAACTACGTCCTCTACGAAAAAAAAGAAGAATGTAGTGTATCAATTTACATGCCCGTTCAGAGTTTGTTTCTCCGATACTACTGATAAATCCACTACATATATTGGTTTTACTACAACCGCGTTTTCCCGTAGATTTACCTGTAACCATTCTGATCTTGATCTTAGTTATATTAAACAACATGTTTTTAAGAAAACATAGCCATGCACATAATATTAGACAGATATTAGTTGATAACACAATAATACTCACACATAGACACAGTAAAAAGATCCTTCAGATATTGGAGGCCATCTACATAAAAACAAAGCAACCCACACTGAACATATATACATATATATACATTTTTATACACACACACACACACACACACACACACATATATATATATATATATATATATATATATATATGGATATTTATATATGTATATATACATACATATTTACATATACATACATATTTTTCATTTATATATACATGATATATACTCACACTCATATATATATATGAGAGATTGTATGTATATATTATGCATATATAACTAAATGTGTGTATATGTATATATATATATATATATATATATATATAATTGTATACATGTATGTGTCTATATATGTGTACATATTGTATGTGCATATATATAATGTATTTGTATATATATATATAATGTATGTATATATATATATATATATATGTGCGATGTGTGTATCTATCTATCTATCTATCCATATATATATATATATATATATATGTTGAGGGGTCTCCCCTTTTTACACAAAGGGTCTCACCCAAAGTATACATATACTACTACCAGTGAATACCCGAACAGTGAAGTCAAGTAGTAGTAGTGAAGTCGAGTCGGTAGAATAACCTTGCGGCATGAGTCATAGTAATAAGTACTTAGACTCAATAAGAAGTCATACAGCGATACGTCGACACCAAAGACTATCTATATATTTGTCTGCTAACCCGCATTCCTGGAACTACTAACCTGTATTATCACGTTAATACATTTATTTCCTATATTCATTCTTGGCATTTGTTATTATTTGATACCGGATTTCATCCCATAATCCACAACAACTAGACGACGAGTATATCGAAC
>OZ038495.1:27712765-27750265 GCA_964036315.1 Acanthosepion esculentum | reverse complement strand
CCTTGGTAATCCAAATATATAGAAGAAGAAAGCCAGAAGATGGAGCTCACATCGGCAAGATCATTGAGGAATATTGAAATGCCTCGTTTTTCTCCACAAATTATAACATAATTAAATTAATCATTTTTTGCAAATGTGTGAGGCGCAACATGATTCGAATAGTTTCCAATAATTTTGTTGATTTTCAAGGATCCTACGTCAACATTGTTAGATGTTATCAGTTTAAAAGATCTTTTTTGGATTTTCAATGTTGTTGTTATTTAATTTGGTAAATTTAAATCGACCATCAATGAAGTGATGTAATTTTTTGTAATAATCCAGTTTGTTACAAATTATGTATTTGATTTTTCAGCTCTTCTGATGACAATATTAGGATGGTTTTTGCAGCGGTCCTGATATTTGTTGTTGGAAATGTATTGTAGCTTTTGCGAGAAGTACGATCTTTGAGACATTCTAGCTTGAGAAGACCCTCTGAGGTTTGGATGTAGCTTTATTTTCAAGTTACGATAATGACTGGTGTAAGATTTCGATTTCAGTCTTCTTTGAGGAAGTCAAATTTATGTTGGAGATAGCAATTTGGCCCTAGATTTAGGAAATCCTTCTAGTCATCTGTTAATCTATGACTAGATAGGTCTCTCTCTCTCTCCATATATATATATATATATATATATATATATATATATATATATGTCGCTCTTCTTGGGAAATAGAATACTTCCTTGGTATAAATTGCAACGCTTTTTCGTTATTACATATATATATATATATATATATATATATATATATATATATGTGTGTGTGTGTGTGTGTGTGTGTGTGTGTACGCACACACACAAGCGGTATTGTTGCCCAAATAGATTATATAGAGACACACAGACATATATATATATATATATATATATATATATATATATATATATATATATATATATATATATATATGTATATATATATAAACATACACAGACATAAATGTATATATACACACATATACATATATTAACACATATATATACGCACACCCACACAGATATGTATATAAGCACACACACACACACACACACACACATATATATATATATATATGTGTGTGTGTGTGTATACGCACACATAAGAGGGATTGCTGCCCAAATAGACTATATATATATGTACATATATATATATATATATATATATATATATAAAGAGAGAGAGAGGAAGATAGAGAAGGAGAGAGAGAAAGAAATTAAGGGTATATATATATATATATATATATATACATATATATATATATATATATATATATATATATATATATATATATATATATGGAGAGAGAGAGAGAATGAGAGAGAGAGATAAATAATTAAGGGGACATATATATACACGAGCATCACACCGACTGGACCAACGCTGTTGTCCCATAGTTGGGGAAATATGAGTCGTGCCTTTTCCAAATGCATTTGCGCATAAGGGAATGCAATGAACTGAACTGAACTGGAAGTCGAACTCTGCTCTCCGAGTTCTCCTTCCGAGCCGCTTCCCCTTACATCAACCGCACATCCAATATATATATATATATAATTAAGGTAATTGTGTCACATTGTTTCATTGGATTTTAATGACTTTACCCTGGAGGATAGTTGAGGTTCTTTGTCTTCAGTATTGTATAAAGCTTCGTGTTAAATTACTTGAATTCTCGGTAACTTATTCTGCTAAGTATTCTCTCATAACACCCTCTCATTCCTTGTCGGTTTTTATCTGATGATCTATTAGCCATCTCCTTTAATTCCTAACGGATAGAAGTTAATTGTGCGAGTGAGTGATTTTTACCGATTGCTTAAGTATATTGATTTCCAAGCGTAGCTTAGAGGTGGCACAAGGCCGAAAGTAGGGGGCACACAGTGAGGATCGAACTCACTACTTAGTCGTAATTATTCTAGCGAGACAAGCTTGCTAAACATTACACCGCATCAAGGTGCCCCCGTTTCCTTAAGCATAGTTACGTTTTCAGGTAAATCGGACAAGCCTCAATTAAATCCACAATCAAGAAGCAAGAAATTAAATATGAAGTACGAGGGTCATTCAATAAATAAGTTGACTTTTTCGGTATAAGGACTTCTAATACAGATAGAAACTTGTATATATATATATATATATAATACATACATATATATATATATATATATATATATATATATATATATATATATATATATATATATATATATATATATATATATATATATATATACATACGAGGGTCATTCAATAAATAAGGTGAATTTTTCGGTATAAGGACTTCTAATACAGATAGAAGCTTTCACGTGGATTTAATTTCTTTTGCAGATTTAAAAAAAAACGTTGAGAGTTTTGGCGATTAACAAAGATGGCCGACCAAGAAGCATGCTCCAGGATTGAACAGCGGGTCAGTTATCAGGTGTTTGGTTCCTGAAGGGTGCAAACCATTTGAAATTCATAGGAAAATGTCAACTGTGTATGGTGCCACACGATTCAGCCAAAGAAATATCTACAAGTGGGCTAAATTGTTTAAAGAATGACGGAGCAGTGTTGCGGATGAAGACAGGCCTGGGAGGCCTACAGAAGTGAGGTCTCCTGAGGTGATCGAATCAGTCAATGACCTCATTCAGTCTGACAGAAGAGTGACAGTGGATGACATTGCTAGGACTTTGAGCTTATCTGTTGGGACAAACGCAGGGGTCATCAGTCAGAAGACGTCATCTTGCATCATGACAACGCAAGGCCTCACACAGCAGCCCAAACGGTGCAGACCATCAACGAGCTGGGCTGGGAACTGCTCCCTCATCCCCCTTACAGCCCAGACCTTGCCTCTTCAGACTATCACCTGTTTGGTCCCTTCAAAGCGTTTACGAGAGGCACGAAGTTTAAAAGTGACGATGAAGTCAAAAGTGTTGTGAGCGACTGGCTGAGACATCAGCCCAAAGATTCTTACGCTGAGGGAATACGAAAGCTTGTGCACAGATGGGAAAAGTGTGTGACAGTGCTGGGAGATTACGTTGAAAAAAAAAGTAAGCTTCTATCTGTATTAGAAGTCCTTATACCGAAAAATTCACCTTATTTATTGAATGACCATCGTATTTACCACTAGAATATACCTTCTGCTGCAGATTCTTTGCTGCATGGATATATTCATTGAGCTTACAGTAAATGAGTAAATCGCTTGCGAGATAATCATGATATATATTTTCGTCAGTTTTTTTTGTTTAGAGCTGAAAAGTAGAACGCTACATCTCTTTTCGTATATATTACTATTCATTGATGCTGTATGCGTTTTTCTCAATTATATCCACGAGGTCTATATTTTTATTTAAGTAAGTTTAGAAACTGCCATATGTGTATATAGCTATATTCCCCACAGAAAGGGTATATATTAACTCGAACTTTGTTTATAGTAATAGAATTACATATACATAACACGTATGCATGCGTAAATATTGGCTACGTTTGGTTTTTATGTTCTGAGATTTATAAATAGATAAAAACTTCATAATAGAATTCTTTGCATATCAAAATCATATATATATATATATATATATATATATATATATATATATATATATATATATATATATGTATGTATGTATATATATATATATATATATATATATATATATATATATATATCAAAACCATTCCCAAATTCCATTATGCAGGCATTCTTTATATATTTTCGGCATCGGGAAAGTATCCCCTTTAAATTACACACAATTTCGTTACTGTAAGCATATATATATATATATATATATATATATATATATATATATATATATATATATATATATATATATATATATATATATATTTCCCCCCCATATATATATATGTATATATATATATATATATATATATATATATATATATATATATAATTTCATATACGTATGAAATTATATGTATATATAATTTCATATATGTATTTGTATACATTTATATATGTAGAATCACTCCAATTTTTTGGCATCTAGCACTAGCATTGTCCTCTCCTACAATTTACGTCTCTCAAAGTTAACGCTTCGAGGCTGGGGGCTATAGCAGTCGGTGAACTTGAATGCAGTCTATCGACTTGTACATTTTGGCCTTACTCCAATCTCCATCCAATCGAGGTTATAGCTTGACTCTGTACCATTCTATTTTTTATCATTCGTTATGGTCTTTTTGCTGAGTGACAGTTTTTACTGCAGATACAGGATAAGCAAACAAAACCTTATGACCTCTCCTTCATCTCGTTCGATGTAATGTCTTAACATTATGCCATTTTCTTTAAAATCTCCCCGTGTTTTTATTGGTTACATTTCCCAGCCATATATTTTTATTTGGTTGATGGTGGTTTGATTGCTATATCTGACTCTGTTCCCTGGAGTATGATCCAAATTCTATGAAATTTCAACCAACGTTGTATCTTTGAAAACCTTTAACAAAACCTCCTATTCGAGAAAAAAAACTCATTTCCACAAGCCTAAAGATGATTTAGATATAACTTTATTTTACGCAATTTATTATTCTGATAAGGAACGTTGAATTTGACAAAATTTAATCAAAGAGGCAAGAAAATAATTTTTATTTTGTAAGCGTCTAATGAATAAAATGTTCAGGAATTTTACAATCAGACAATACACACACACACACAAACACACACACACACACACACACACACACACACACACACACATATATATATATATATATATATATATATATATATATATATATATATATATTATAGTAAAAAAAAGAAAGAACAAAAAGATATATTTTCCGGTGTCCTTATTGATTTTTTTTTTTTTACAAAACAGTGCTCAATGTAAATTTACAGAGCATAAATATTATAAATTAACTGATTTAAAAATATGGTTTCATCGCTACACAGGAATTACCACGTTTAAAAACAGAAACTAAAAACATCAAATTCAATTATATAATTAAATTAAAAGCACTAGTTTTGTTTCATTTTCAAGTGAATTTTGGAATAACTTATTTTAAAATTTACCGAGATCTAAAAGCACATACATTCTTTTCCAAGAATACAGAGAAATCCAATCATTTAGATACAGACAACTGATTACGAATAAAGGCCATTAAACTTCGGATGTCATAATTTTTGTGAATACGTACACACGCACGCAGAAATATATATTTTTCTGCACCCCCACATATTTAGCCATAGAATGTCCTAAAGTTTTATCCTTGTATTTGTTCCTTCCCTTTTTCTTTTCGTTTTATTTCTTTTAATTATATTTTATTACTATAGATTCCTTTGATTCTACTCCCCTTTTTGTCTCGTCAGATACTCTTTTAGAAATGGACAAGTTATCTTCACTACTGCCTTTTCTTCGGAAATTGACAATTTTCGGCTGCACTGGTTATATGCGAGACGTCTTACCCACTCCGCAACCTATAACTGTCTTCATCTATGTTTAACTATTTTACTCCCACCTACTTCTAATAATAGACAGGACTAACGCTCTTACATCGATCAAAATTTTAGATTTAAGTTTGTTTTCATAAAACGTTTCGCACAGCGAGTATCTGACAGGGATCGGGCTTTGCTAATAATGATTTCCACCAGAAAATACACCGTCTCAAAAACATCTGTCGGTGAATAATTTCCATTTTTCTGGGGTTTTTTTCTCGCTCCGTTGATAAAGGACACAGGCGAGTTCAAAAATTCCGAACTTAAATCTTTTTTTTCGTGCTTCATTTCTGACATGTGGTTTATAATTCATATGTAACAAATTATTATTGTACTGATTATATTGGTACCCTTTCGATTGTCCTTGTTTTATTAACTAAACTAACTATTTTACACACACACACTCACACACACGCACACACACACACACTCATATATATATATATATATATATATATATATATATATATATATATATATATATATATGTGTGTGTGTATGTATGACTCTTCGGCAGAATTGAGTCACTGTCAGTCACTGTGTGTGTTTATCTAAATCTAAAAATAAAATAAGCTAAAATTCACCTTCATCCCGACGGCTTAGTGGTAGAATTTCCAAGTGACGCCAATTCAGTCGGGTTTCGATCCTAGCTAGAGGCAACCGGGCGTCTAGCCACACTGAAGAGCTGTGATACAGCGAAACAGTCTGTCTGTGGATGACAATAATATATGTATGTAAATATATATACATGTGTGTGTTTGTATTATATGAAAATAACCAAAATTTTAGCTTGATTTTGTCAAAACAAGCAAAGAACTCCATGACGCAAATAAAGTCTATACATTAAGCGTCTAAAGGCGTAATTTTTAAATCGAACCATATCGTTATAGGAATTGTTTTCTTTCTTTTCTTTTTATGCACCGTGTCCTTTCAGGACGTAGGCGATCATGGCCCTCTACTTCCCCCTATCCTTTGTGGCTCTCAACAGGTTTTGTGTTTCTGCCAACTCCTCCAGACTACCATCCGCCATCCACCTACCCAAGCCCGCCACGTATTTCCTGAGCTGCTTTCCCCTGTCCTTCTTTTTATTTCATTTTTTTAAATTCATTCTATATAACTTTGTTTTTATTATCTCACAATGTCATGGTAGGTTCATAAGAACTGAAGAGACGTTCCTTTTACTCATTTGTTGTGCACGCAGAAATCTTAGCAGTTTGAGAGCATCTTTGTTTGAATCTGTCACGTCCATTTTGTGTTCGTGAGACACATTTTGTTTCAATTCTGAGCCGAAAAACGTCTTTGTAATAAAAAGTGAATATTAATTATGCATGCAGAGATACATTGAAAAGAACGCTATAGCATTCTTAAACAGATCGCATTTTCAGTGCATCGTTGTATGAATAATTAATTTTCACATTCACCTGGCTATTTAAATATATCACATCTCTTGTAAAATTAATAGTCAATATTTGTGAGATAGTTATGAAAAGTTCAGTGGAATTAGTTTGAATCTGATTTTCAACGCAAATTTTAAAATTAAACATTTCGTCAATAAAACACGTTCCGTAACATTCTCATAATATCAGTCGATTATCAAAATGTGTCTAGCTAAATATTTCAAATCCCCTTAAATACTTTCTTATTTTCCTACATATATATATATATATATATATATATATATATATATATATATATATATATATAATGACAAACACTTAAAAAACCATAAGTGATATTTTATTTCATTGAAGCCGATAAAACATGGCTTGAAAACTTACGAACTTTTTGGTTTACAGGTCTGAAGATTTGAAGTCATGTTTTATCATCTTCAATGAAATAAAATATCACCTATGTTTTTTTATTTGTCTGTTTGTCATTATATAATAATCTTTGCTCTGTCTTTTGACATAGAGCTCTCAATGTAACTATATCCTCTTGGAAATTCCACACGGATCACCAATAATTTTATTATTAATATATATATATATATATATATATATATATATATATATATATTTCCTAGATTGTCTCTTATAATACTAATAATTTTAAATTTTTCAATGGTACGCAGAAGAAGGTAATATCAATTTATTATTGGCTTAATTTTTTATCTAGTAGTGGAACTCTTCTCTTGAAGATATATTAGCATCAGATATTACTTCATTTCCTTGGTTTTTAAAATAGTTAGTGTTAGTAGCTCTGTTGGTCATAATGCAACTATTGACTCAGTATAAAAAGTACTTCGAGTCGGGAAGGACGTGCTAAAAATAATTCCTGCTGAGCTTGATAAAATGGAAAGTAACAAAATAGTGTTTTAATATTTAACCAGAATAAGCTTCTTTAAGAAACATACAGATTTAGATGCGTTTTTAATATTACTGCTTGTCAAATACACAGCGTACGTGATGACTCAGCACAACTTGTAAAGATAAAAACAAAGATATGAAATAATCGCTTTATTTTCAAACAAATCGAACGTGTTCAAGTTTTTATGTTATGTCCCATCATAGGTGATCATGGCTCTCCACAGATTCCTTTTATTTCTTATTTTTATGATGTCAACGAACATTCGTTTGACACTTTTGTGATGCCAACGAATACTCGTTTTACTTTCGTAATGCTCGTTGTAGTAGAGACTTTATTAATCGGAGATACAGCTTTTGTAACGCCGATGAACAATGCTGGTGTCAGACGCCTTCGAATAGCACTCGCACTAATAGTACTTGCTCGATAATACTCGCTGGACAAGTAACATATAATGATCTGAATAGAGAATAGCGGTCCGTATAGTAATAGAGGAGATAAGTGCAGATCCGTATAGTATAGAGCATAGACTAGGAATAGAGATCCGTATAATAATAGAGGATAGACTAGAAATAGCGATCGTTATTCTTCAGCTACTTCCTACATATATGCGTTTCCTCTGTGGTCACTTGATCCAGTTAATCCAATAATGGGATCGCCTGTATTTGCTCACTGGCGATCCATGTTCAAACTCAAGTGTCGGCAGCAACACTTTATTCCTATATAACACTTATTTATGAATTGCCATACTTTCTTGGGGAAGATAGTGTAGCGACTCCCAGTAGCATTCTCTACAGCTTGGAATTCGGACTCAATATAGTATGGCCATTACAGGTCAGGTAGTTCACGTTTGCATTCATTATGGTACCTTCAACGATTCTTTGCTATTGTGGGTCCGCTGGTTGTTCTCTCTACCGTTAATGCACCAGAAATAATATTCTAGGAGATTACAACCAGTAGCGTAAGATTACCTCATTTGTGGTATTGATTTGGTTGTAAGAATTCTCGATAAGCTGTTTAAAGGACATGGCTATGGGACTGAGCAGGTATCTTCTGGAATACGTACACACCATCACTTGGTCCAAGGCATGAAATTCATATGTCTGTCATCAGAGTGTAGTCTGTAACAATGAATTTGTGGCCGTTGATGTGAATTACCGAGGACACTGGTCGCTGGGCATTAAGTCATTTTTCTCTACCATCAGTAAAGCTGTGGTCAGGTCTCAAAGGGTTAATATTTAAAACATTCTTCACAATACTAATATATATATATATATACATATATATATATATATATATATATATATATATATATATATATATATATATATATATATATACATATATATATATACATACATATATATATGTATACATACACATATATATATATAATATATATATATATATATATATATATATATATATATATATATATATATATATATATATATATATATAAAATCAATTGTTGATACCCTTTGACGAGTGAACAGACAGGTCCGTAAACGAAACTCTTGAGTCGGGATGCTAAAGGTAACATAAATCAGCTAAGTGAGATATTTTTACTTATATTAATTCTCTCTTTCTCTCTCTCTCTCTCTCTCTCTCTCTCTCTCTCTATATATATATATATATATATATATATATATATATATATATATATATATATATATATATACAGTGACACGCATAAGTATTGGATACATGTTATTTTCTGTTATAACCCTAGTTTATATTCGCCATTTTGCCTGATATTTGGTAAGTAATATCTCCTAAAGTTTCTTTAGTTGTATGTGGAAGGAAAATTAAAAACTCCTGGTTGAATTCATTTTTTTATCAAAGTTCAATATAGGCGAATATAAACTAGAGTTATAACAGAAAATAACATGTATCCAATACTTATGCGTGTCACTGTATATATATATATATATATATATATATATATATATATATATATATATATATATATATATATATATATACATACATATATATTTATATATACATATATACATATATATATATATATATATATATATATATATATATATATATATATATATATATATATATTATCACATACTTTTTTCTATGCTTTAATTTTATTTTTATCTATCAACTCTTCCTTATTTACAATGTCATCTGAATATTGTTAATCCTAGACGTTTTAATGTTGTGTGCTAGTAATATTTAAGGGAAATTGTTTTATAATCCGTTCTTGATATCAATTGAAAAACTGAATTTAAACTTCAAATATTGCAATTCTTATGTTTTCTGAATTTGCTCATTTCGAGAAGAAAACATTTCTTTTGACAGTGGAGAACTAACGCACATCTAAATGGTAAATTTATCCTTGTTTATTGCCGAGCATCTGGTGATCTATACAATGCCTCTTTGAAAACCATAGTTGTAACTGTATATTTTAGTGGAACAGATATCAAATAGTGATTTTGGAATTTCCGTCGAAATTACTTGCCGCCTTAATGAAAAACACAATCATATCTGAGATGAATTAAATCTCTAGCCTTGAAAATTAACGACTATCAATTGTCTTTGTCGTTAATTGATCTTTTTTTTCCCCGAAATGTCTGTCTTGTCCCATGTGTCCAAAATGTCTGTTTTCCAGCATTTTAAATAACGTTAGTAATTATGAGTTTTTTTATGACACTCGTAGAAATACATATGTCGTTGAACAATAAGAGGAATGTTGTCAATGATGCTGTATTTGAATGTTAAATCGATATTTCAACAAGGTCAATGGGCTTTTCATTAACTAATTCGTGTTAGGCTGTTCTTATTAGAATATCTCAAGGACAGAACAAGTCAGACAAGATTTGTTGATAAATAGAATCTTTAAGTGAGTGAAGTATTTTTTTCATTAGTATTTAATCATGAAAGTGCTCTTTCATTTTCTATTGTTCCTTTCCATTTTTCTGCTTATATCTTTTGTTAACTTTCACTTTCTGTTCCTCCTAAATTTAGGTAACTAGCAATAGTTTGTTGGAAATTGTACCCAGATAATAGGTCAGTCGTCTAGATGCTGATGTTTGTCGCCATTTGATATGTTTACCTTTTTTTATTAACTTTTCCCTTTCGGATTTAGGTGATCATGTCTCGCCACTTCTTTATTATTTGCGAAATGCTATGAATTCTTTTGAAAGATAATGGATTCTAGACAAACAGACCAATACTTGACTGTATTGCAAGTTGAGCCTGCTCTGACAACGGTATTTATTGTATATAAAAATACAATTGTGGCACAAGGCCGCAAAAGGGGAGGGGTTGAGGCTGGTCTTCAGTATCTTATAACTAGCTAATCCGATTCACGATCCATTCACTCATTACAATTTGCCCATTCACCACAAAAACTCGTCCATCACCAATCAATCCTCCATGCACCATAATACCTTTCAAGGGGGACCTACAAAACGTGCCCCATGCCATAAAAAATTTAATGATAATAAATACTTAAAAATCTATGATGAAATATGAGAGGGGAGGGAATGAACCCCAAAATAAACTAAACATAGACTCAAAAGTGAACTAAACATAACTGATGTTAGTAGGGCCCGTCCAACCCTCAAAAATGATAGGCCGCTGTATTCTGCCCATTGGACAAAATCAAGAGGCTCTCGCGCTAAGGGAGTGGGAAAGGAGAAAATATAGACGGACACTGGAAATAAAAAGCTGACCCAGCCGAGATCAAAAGGGAGCCAAAACAAACTGGGGAGGTTGAGAATCTCGACTTGGCTCACAACCAAAGAGGCTGCCGGGAACAGGCCATGAACAAGATTTACTGACATTAACTAGGTACACAATGCTTGTCTAACCTAACCAAGGGGAGGGCTCCACAGGAAACCACCTTGATGCGACGTAAGCCTGCTCTGACAACTCTGTCTGGGCTAACCGGTGAGTGGCTTATATAACAGGCTGGGATGTTTCATTATCTTACTTGGGCCAGTCTTTTCTATAGCTTATGATTGGCTGTTGACTTTGGTGTGGATACTGTGATCAATAAATATCCACCATTAAACTACTGTGCGTGCTTGAGCAGAGAGGGTTTGTATTAAATTACACCCCGCGTTCTTTTTGTCTGCCATCTTGACGCTAGTTTGGAACATTCTTGCCAGGGTGGTTATATTTTAATTCTGAAAAGTGTTCTCCCAGCTTTACAATTTAGAATTGTCCTTTTCCTAGTCTAGTTGCTTAACAAACACACACACGCATATATATATATATATATATATATATATATATATATATATATATATATATATATATATATATATATATAATCAGAGATATGGAACTTTTCTAACCTTCAAAATTATGCGTTGCGCCGTATTCTTTTTATTTTCTTTATTTTCATTGCTCAATCTCTAATTCTATTATGGAGCAGGGATAATGTCTTGCTGAATATTATTTATCTGGAAACAACAAAGAATATTCTAGTTTTATTATCAATAGACTGCATAAAATTATAATTAAATAGATCTTTAACTTAATTTTATTAAGGAACCACATTTGAGTACACTTTGCTAAGTCGCAGTTCTCAATGTTGCTTTTTTTGCGAATCAATATTCGAATGAGACATTATACAGTATCATTTATCAACCATAGCAACAAAATTAACTTGATGTATTACTTTAACTTAATAACCTAACCTCTCCTATAAATTGTTCTCGCTGCTATATAAAAAATTACTAAACGGATACATTATTTTGCGACACTATGCTGTAAGAGTTCTATGACAATGTACAACGATAATCGAAAGGTTATGTTTCAAATGTTCACTTAATAGTGGCTGTAGATATATGCCCTTTCAACATAACTAACCCACGCAATGACCTGCGCTTCTTGTAATTGACCGAGGGCTTCAAGGTAAACCAGTTAAGTGCAACACGGAGACGTATATTATATACCCAGAAGAACCAGTTGACAATTGATACTCAAGAGTTAAGTAGATTTGAGGAAATCATTTCTAAAACGTTATCAGTCATTTAATAAGGTTTAGTGAGTTTTGCTTAAAATCATAAATGTGACAAATTTTGAAACATCTTAACAGAATAAATTACTTACTAACCGAACTTGCCAATCATTGTTGGAATTGTTTTGTTTTTTTTTTTGCATGTGTGTCGTATTACTTCGGGAAATAGCCCCCCACAACATCCTATCCTTTGTAGTACTAATTGATGTTCTTTTCCTTACTGTTCATCCTAGTCCATCTTTTACCATCCATATACACAAGCTCTCTAGGTAGGTTTCTCGATGCTTCTCTTTGTACATGTTGCCTCCAATATAACATCTGGTTGTCAAATTCTCCAGACCACGTTTCTTCATTACGTGCTCCAGAAACTTCAACTCTCTCCATTTGCTTCTATATATAGGTGTTCTTTTTGATTCCATATTCTTTAAAACTTCGTTTCTCGTATGTCTCATCCATGATACAATCGGTATCCTTCTATAGAACAACAGTTCTCTTACACCGAGTCTCTGCATTTATTGGGAAATTCTCCAGTATTCCCTGTCATATAGAAGGACTGATATTACATAGCAGTACTCTTTGTTTCCCGACGAAATATTCCTGTTTGTATCCCTTCATTTACCATGGGGAAGGCATCTATCGTTATTTCAATATGCCTCCGTATTTCTGTTGCATTTACCATTGTCTGTAGAGACACTTACTAGATAGTTAAATTTCTGTAAAGGCTACATTTTGACATATCCAATACTAAACTCGCATCTTTGGATGCACCTTTTGCTAACGACACAAAAATTCTGTACTCATAGAGTTAATAGCCTTTTTGCTATATCCCGTGTTAATAGGGATATATACTGGAACAACACGGTGGATAAAGAAGTAAAGGTTTATTGTAAAACCAGTACAATAAGAATAAAGGTAACAGTTATGCGCACGGTCTTTGTAAGTCAATCCAATAGTGAGTGCTACTATTTGAAGGTCAGTAGTTCTCATGTAAGTCTGTCATACTCAACAGATGCTGCTAGACTCTGTAATCCAAGTACTTATAGTTAGTTACTACAATAAGAATACAGGTAAAAAGTCAATCCAGTAGTGAGTGCTACTATTGGAAGGTCGGTAGTTCTCGCGTAAGTCTGAATCGTACTCAACAGATCCTGCTAGACTCTGTAATCCAGGTACTTGTAGTTAGTTACTACAATAAGAATAAAGGTAACAAGTCAATCCAGTAGTGAGTGTTACTATTTGAAGGTCGGTAGTTCTCGCGTAAGTCTGAATCGTACTCAACAGATCCTGCTAGACTCTGTAATCCAGGTACTTGTAGTTAGTTACTACAATAAGAATAAAGGTAACAAGTCAATCCAGTAGTGAGTGTTACTATTTGAAGGTCGGTAGTTCTCGCGTAAGTCTGAATCGTACTCAACAGATCCTGCTAGACTCTGTAATCCAGGTACTTGTAGTTAGTTACTACAATAAGAATAAAGGTAACAAGTCAATCCAGTAGTGAGTGTTACTATTTGAAGGTCGGTAGTTCTCGCGTAAGTCTGAATCGTACTCAACAGATACTGCTAGACTCTGTAATCCAGGTACTTATAGTTAGTTACTACAATAAGAATAAAGGTAACAAGTCAATCCAGTAGTGAGTGCTACTATTGGAAGGTCGGTAGTTCTCGCGTAAGTCTGAATCGTACTCAACAGATCCTGCTAGAATCTGTAACCCAGGTACTTGTAGTTAGTTACTACAATAAGAATAAAGGTAACAAGTCAATCCAGTAGTGAGTGTTACTATTTGAAGGTCGGTAGTTCTCGCGTAAGTCTGAATCGTACTCAACAGATCCTGCTAGACTCTGTAACCCAGGTACTTATAGTTAGTTACTACAATAAGAATAAAGGTAACAAGTCAATCCAGTAGTGTGTGCTACTATTGGAAGGTCGATAGTTCTCGCGTAAGTCTGAATCGTACTCAACAGATCCTGCTAGACTCTGTAATCCAGGTACTTGTAGTTAGTTACTACAATAAGAATAAAGGTAACAAGTCAATCCAGTAGTGAGTGCTACTATTGGAAGGTCGGTAGTTCTCGCGTAAGTCTGAATCGTACTCAACAGATCCTGATAGACTCTGTAATCCAGGTACTTGTAGTTAGTTACTACAATAAGAATAAAGGTAACAAGTCAATCCAGTAGGGAGTGTTACTATTTGAAGGTCGGTAGTTCTCGCGTAAGTCTGAATCGTACTCAACAGATCCTGCTAGACTCTGTAACCCAGGTACTTATAGTTAGTTACTACAATAAGTATAAAGGTAACAAGTCAATCCAGTAGTGAGTGCTACTATTGGAAGGTCGGTAGTTCTCGCGTAAGTCTGAATCGTACTCAACAGATACTGCTAGACTCTGTAATCCAGGTACTTATAGTTAGTTACTACAATAAGAATAAAGGTAACAAGTCAATCCAGTAGTGAGTGTTACTATTTGAAGGTCGGTAGTTCTCGCGTAAGTCTGAATCGTACTCAACAGATCCTGCTAGACTCTGTAACCCAGGTACTTATAGTTAGTTACTACAATAAGAATAAAGGTAACAAGTCAATCCAGTAGTGAGTGCTACTATTGGAAGGTCGGTAGTTCTCGCGTAAGTCTGAATCGTACTCAACAGATCCTGCTAGAATCTGTAACCCAGGTACTTGTAGTTAGTTACTACAATAAGAATAAAGGTAACAAGTCAATCCAGTAGTGAGTGTTACTATTTGAAGGTCGGTAGTTCTCGCGTAAGTCTGAATCGTACTCAACAGATCCTGCTAGACTCTGTAACCCAGGTACTTATAGTTAGTTACTACAATAAGAATAAAGGTAACAAGTCAATCCAGTAGTGTGTGCTACTATTGGAAGGTCGATAGTTCTCGCGTAAGTCTGAATCGTACTCAACAGATCCTGCTAGACTCTGTAATCCAGGTACTTGTAGTTAGTTACTACAATAAGAATAAAGGTAACAAGTCAATCCAGTAGTGAGTGCTACTATTGGAAGGTCGGTAGTTCTCGCGTAAGTCTGAATCGTACTCAACAGATCCTGATAGACTCTGTAATCCAGGTACTTGTAGTTAGTTACTACAATAAGAATAAAGGTAACAAGTCAATCCAGTAGGGAGTGTTACTATTTGAAGGTCGGTAGTTCTCGCGTAAGTCTGAATCGTACTCAACAGATCCTGCTAGACTCTGTAACCCAGGTACTTATAGTTAGTTACTACAATAAGTATAAAGGTAACAAGTCAATCCAGTAGTGAGTGCTACTATTGGAAGGTCGGTAGTTCTCGCGTAAGTCTGAATCGTACTCAACAGATCCTGCTAGACTCTGTAATCCAGGTACTTGTAGTTAGTTACTACAATAAGAATAAAGGTAACAAGTCAATCCAGTAGTGAGTGTTACTATTTGAAGGTCGGTAGTTCTCGCGTAAGTCTGAATCGTACTCAACAGATCCTGCTAGACTCTGTAACCCAGGTACTTATAGTTAGTTACTACAATAAGTATAAAGGTAACAAGTCAATCCAGTAGTGAGTGCTACTATTGGAAGGTCGGTAGTTCTCGCGTAAGTCTGAATCGTACTCAACAGATCCTGCTAGACTCTGTAATCCAGGTACTTGTAGTTAGTTACTACAATAAGAATAAAGGTAACAAGTCAATCCAGTAGGGAGTGTTACTATTTGAAGGTCGGTAGTTCTCGCGTAAGTCTGAATCGTACTCAACAGATCCTGCTAGACTCTGTAACCCAGGTACTTATAGTTAGTTACTACAATAAGTATAAAGGTAACGAGTCAATCCAGTAGTGAGTGCTACTATTGGAAGGTCGGTAGTTCTCGCGTAAGTCTGAATCGTACTCAACAGATCCTGCTAGACTCTGTAATCCACGTACTTGTAGTTAGTTACTACAATAAGAATAAAGGTAACTGGTCAATCCAGTACTGAGTGCTACTATTGGAAGGTCGGTAGTTCTCGCGTAAGTCTGAATCGTACTCAACAGATCCTGCTAGACTCTGTAACCCAGGTACTTGTAGTTAGTTACTACAATAAGAATAAAGGTAACAAGTCAATCCAGTAGTGAGTGTTACTATTTGAAGGTCGGTAGTTCACGCGTAAGTCTGAATCGTACTCAACAGATCCTGCTAGACTCTGTAATCCAGGTACTTGTAGTTAGTTACTACAATAAGAATAAAGGTAACAAGTCAATCTAGTAGTGAGTGCTACTATTGGAAGGTCGGTAGTTCTCGCGTAAGTCTGAATCGTACTCAACAGATCCTGCTAGACTCTGTAATCCAGGTACTTGTAGTTAGTTACTACAATAAGAATAAAGGTAACAAGTCAATCCAGTAGTGAGTGTTACTATTTGAAGGTCGGTAGTTCTCGCGTAAGTCTGAATCGTACTCAACAGATCCTGCTAGACTCTGTAACCCAGGTACTTGTAGTTAGTTACTACAATAAGAATAAAGGTAACAAGTCAATCCAGTAGTGAGTGTTACTATTTGAAGGTCGGTAGTTCTCGCGTAAGTCTGAATCGTACTCAACAGATCCTGCTAGACTCTGTAACCCAGGTACTTATAGTTAGTTACTACAATAAGAATAAAGGTAACAAGTCAATCCAGTAGTGAGTGCTACTATTGGAAGGTCGATAGTTCTCGCGTAAGTCTGAATCGTACTCAACAGATCCTGCTAGACTCTGTAATCCAGGTACTTGTAGTTAGTTACTACAATAAGAATAAAGGTAACAAGTCAATCCAGTAGTGAGTGCTACTATTGGAAGGTCGGTAGTTCTCGCGTAAGTCTGAATCGTACTCAACAGATCCTGATAAACTCTGTAATCCAGGTACTGGTAGTTAGTTACTACAATAAGAATAAAGGTAACAAGTCAATCCAGTAGGGAGTGTTACTATTTGAAGGTCGGTAGTTCTCGCGTAAGTCTGAATCGTACTCAACAGATCCTGCTAGACTCTGTAACCCAGGTACTTATAGTTAGTTACTACAATAAGTATAAAGGTAACAAGTCAATCCAGTAGTGAGTGCTACTATTGGAAGGTCGGTAGTTCTCGCGTAAGTCTGAATCGTACTCAACAGATCCTGCTAGACTCTGTAATCCAGGTACTTGTAGTTAGTTACTACAATAAGAATAAAGGTAACAAGTCAATCCAGTAGTGAGTGTTACTATTTGAAGGTCGGTAGTTCTCGCGTAAGTCTGAATCGTACTCAACAGATCCTGCTAGACTCTGTAACCCAGGTACTTATAGTTAGTTACTACAATAAGTATAAAGGTAACAAGTCAATCCAGTAGTGAGTGCTACTATTGGAAAGTCGGTAGTTCTCGCGTAAGTCTGAATCGTACTCAACAGATCCTGCTAGACTCTGTAATCCAGGTACTTGTAGTTAGTTACTACAATAAGAATAAAGGTAACAAGTCAATCCAGTAGGGAGTGTTACTATTTGAAGGTCGGTAGTTCTCGCGTAAGTCTGAATCGTACTCAACAGATCCTGCTAGACTCTGTAACCCAGGTACTTATAGTTAGTTACTACAATAAGTATAAAGGTAACAAGTCAATCCAGTAGTGAGTGCTACTATTGGAAGGTCGGTAGTTCTCGCGTAAGTCTGAATCGTACTCAACAGATCCTGCTAGACTCTGTAATCCAGGTACTTGTAGTCAGTTACTACAATAAGAATAAAGGTAACAATCAATCCAGTAGTGAGTGCTACTATTGGAAGGTCGGTAGTTCTCGCGTAAGTCTGAATCGTACTCAACAGATCCTGCTAGACTCTGTAATCCAGGTACTTGTAGTTAGTTACTACAATAAGAATAAATGTAACAAGTCAATCCAGTAGTGAGTGCTACTATTGGAAGGTCGGTAGTTCTCGCGTAAGTCTGAATCGTACTCAACAGATCCTGCTAGACTCTGTAATCCAGGTACTTGTAGTTAGTTACTACAATAAGAATAAAGGTAACAATCAATCCAGTAGTGAGTGCTACTATTGGAAGGTCGGTAGTTCTCGCGTAAGTCTGAATCGTACTCAACAGATCCTGTTAGACTCTGTAATCCAGGTACTTGTAGTTAGTTACTACAATAAGTATAAAGGTAACAAGTCAATCCAGTAGTGAGTGTTACTATTTGAAGGTCGGTAGTTCTCGCGTAAGTCTGAATCGTACTCAACAGATCCTGCTAGACTCTGTAATCCAGGTACTTATAAATATTGGTAGACGTTTTAGTTCTCTTCTTATCGTTTCTCTATATGAGTTAAAGAAATCCGGTGAGAATAAATGTACTCTCCTATATTGTGTGTACTTACTTCATTTTCGCTGTATGCTCCAGATTATTCTAATATATTATGTTTTTCATTAACCTAATATTTAATATATTTTCCATTATTCCAATATATTATTTATATTATATTTTCCCTTATTCTATTATTTTATATTATGTTTTCAATTATTCTAATGTTTTATTTTATATTTTCCATTATTCTAATATTTTATATTATGTTTCGAATTATTCTTATATAGTATATTATATTTTCCATTATACAAATATTTTATATTATGTTTTCCATTATTCTAATATTTTATATTATCTTTTCCATTATTCTAATATTTTATATTATGCTTTCCATTATTCTAATATTTTATGTTATATTTTCCATTATTCTCATATAATATATTATATTTTCCATTGTTCTAACATTTTATATTATTTTTTCCATTATTCGAATATATTATATTATATTTTGCATTAGTATATTATGTTTTCCATTATTCTAATATTTTATGTTATATATCACCATTATTCTAATATTTTATATTATGTTTTCCATTATTCGGATATTTTATATTATGTTTTCCATTATTCTAACATATTATATTATATTTTCCATTATTCTAATATTCATATTATATTTTCCATTATGGAAATATTTTATGTTGTTTTCCATTATTCTCATGTATTATAATTTCTATTATTCTAATATATTATATTTTCCATTATTCTAATATTATTTTATATTTTCAATTATTCTAATATATTGTGTTTTTGTTAATATTTAACAATATCTCATTACTAAAAAAGCACTCTTTCGGACCACAATATCTTTCGATGTCGCATTACTATTCGGAGTTTAACAAAAACACACTAATATGTCTACCTGAGGATGGTCGTTCGAAACGACTGAAAGCCGGCTCGTACAAAAAATAACACCTGATAAACCCGGAATTTATGAACAAGGATCACACCATTCATTAACAGATTCGAAGTTGGTTGTAATTATTAAATATTGTTTGTGAGAGTGATTCTCACCATATAACTAGCTTCAGTATTTGTTTTTCGTTTGAATGATTTACGTTATATATATATATATATATATATATATATATATATATATATATGTAATAAAAAGACTTAAACACTAATATTCCCATGTCATAATTTATTCCATTGGAATCGTAAATACGATCCAATTCATCAGACCTACAAATTCAAAAAATTTTTTTATTATATCCTTACTCTGTCCTGGACATTGAGTTCTACCTAGATCATATCCTC
Organism: Acanthosepion esculentum; assembly: GCA_964036315.1. Taxonomy (NCBI): domain Eukaryota; kingdom Metazoa; phylum Mollusca; class Cephalopoda; order Sepiida; family Sepiidae; genus Acanthosepion; species Acanthosepion esculentum. Next base: position 27,729,985 of record OZ038495.1, on the reverse strand, counting down.
TTGGAATTATTTTTCATACATACATGTATGTGTATGTATGTATGTATGTATATATGTATATATATTTATATTTTAGATATATGATTGCATATGTATGTGTATATTTAATATCAATATCTATCTATATATATATATATATATATATATATATATATATATATATATATATATATATATATATATATATATATATATATGTTGTTGTGGCCTTGTTAGAGCCAGAAATAAAGACTTAAAAGAGGAATTAAGTTAAACAAATATATTAACAGAAACAGTAATACAAACATATACAAACGAGAGTTTTACAGCAAGAATGTTCGGTCCGACTGTCAGACCTGACTGCGAGAAATTTCCCTCTCCCAAAAGGTAGCACCTGTTCCTATTTATAGATGGGAGAGTTTATTCGTGCGTGGGTAAATTACCATAACAGACACACACTCACAGTCACTCTCACACACACACACACACATACATATATATATATATATATATATATATATATATATATATATATATATATATAAGTTGTTAAATATGCGTGTGTGTATTTTTCATTAGAAACGACTGGCAAGTAAATTAAAATCTTTTCTTATGCTTTATATCTGTTTTTGAACTGTGTCTGTGTGTAGAAGTTGTAAAATCATTGTTCGTTCCGAGCGCATTGGTCTTATCTTTTCACCATTTTCAAGAATTATAACCGTGTGTGTGTGTGTGTGTGTGTGTGTGTGTGTGTGTGTGTGTGTGTGTGTGCGTGCGTGCGTGCGTGCGCTCAATAGAGTGGATATAAATCGTGTACATCTGTTCATAATAATTCTTATGCCTCCCTATTTAATATTTGATTATCAGCAACACTTATTAAAAGCTATATTTATATTTCCTAGCAATATATACGTGTTCTTACTTTTCAACCGAACAGCAGGAATTTTTTTTAAAAAAATAAATTAAAGCGAACTGATCGAAAAAAGCAAAATTTTCAATTTCCATTTTTTTTTTCTTAATCAATTCACCCCAAGCAAGGCAATAACGCTACTAAAACGCAAGGGGAAACTGGGAGTCATAGAGAAGGAGAAACATTTAGAAGAAATTAGACCTAAACTGGGAAAATTGGTAAACCTCTACTCCTGTCCAAAAGATAGTCTTCCCAGTCTCGTGAACAGGATTAGAAGGTTTACCATTCTTTTTCAGTTCCAATAGCCCCTTGCGTCTTAGTGGCTTTATTGTCTTGCTTGGGTTGAATTGATTTTAAAAAAATAATAAGAACAAAGTGTAGAAATTAAAAGACATGTACAGGCAGTGTAACGGATATCGGCGTGGAAAGTGAAACTGACGAACTGAATTCAAATTTAGTTTGTTATCTTAACTTTCCCTCAAATTCTTTTAGGAAAGTCAAGTATCCGTTTCTCTGTCTATATCTCTGAGATCAGGTATTATGATTACTTACATTATTTACATTATTCGGACTGTTATCCTCATCTTCATTGTCATATTCACAACGTTTCAGCAGTTGTGCGCTCCGGCCTTCTTCAGTTGATTAGAATTTAGAACCGAACACTTTATTTCGTTAACCCGGATAGATAGTTTCCCGGTGGATGAAATAAAGGATTCGGCTTGAAAATCGAATCATATTATTTGTTACAATGTTCTAAAAAAGGATAATAGATAATTACTGCTTCAAAAGAATTTAAAATCATTTTCAAATCTGAAATTGTTTTACATGCTCCAAAATATTTATATTCTTTTTTTTTATTTTAAAATAGACGTGTTAGCAGAGTTTAGAATTATTTTAATATTTCTCAAATTGAATGTTTCCAAATAGATTATCTTTGATATAAAGCAATGTTGCCAGCAATAAAATCAACCAATTGATACCAGTAAAATTTTCAGTGTATAATTATATTTAAATAAGCTATTGTTTAACTTTCAAGTTATGCATTTTCGTATTTAAAATATTTATATTAACTTATTTTGAGGTAATCGATAAGTCCAAATGATACAGACTATATCCGATTAATACAATATCTTATATAACTTTTATGATTTTTGCATATTAATATGAACAGTTTAACATCGCCTTTTCGGACCTTCTTTTAAATTTTTTTATTGTTTCTAATGTAAAAATAATTTCAGCAGTTTTTTATACAAAATAATATCAGATCAAAGATGATGTGTTATCTTTGATCTGCTATTATTTTCTATTCTTATATACGTCTTTCTTAATTATAGACCGTATATGTTGTGTTAGACTATTATAGCGAGATCATGGGAGGTTGCAGGTTATAAAATATTTTTGACAACGTCGGCAATACTCATCTTTGCAGATTATGTAAGAGCATTGCCACTGAAAAACGTCTTAGTCAAGAACTTTCAATTCTATTTCTTACTATACTGATATTAACGTCACCCTTAAAGACTATTTACATTATTCGGACTATTGTCCTCATCCTTGTCGCCATATTTATTACAACGTTTCGGCCGTTGTGTGCTCCGGCCTTCTTCAGGAGGTTGGAATGTCGAACTGAACCTTTTATTTCACTCACTGGGGTAGACTGTTCTAGTTCCACGTGCCATGGTTTAATGGATGTCAGTTGTCAGTTATCTCCTGTTAATTCTCCTCTCCAAGTTCTCCACTGCCTTAACCGGGTATTGAAATCACACTCTTTGCGTCCTGTCATTGCATCCTCAAGGACACATGACACAGTGGATAAAGGCGTTAGTTAGATCACTAAAAAGCGAACAGGTTAAATGTTGTGGATTCCTGGGAGGGAATCCGGCCCAAATAATAAATAACGCCAGTAATTGAAATAGGAAAATAAGTGTATTGAACTTAATAATACAAACTTGAAATAAAGATTAGTAGTCCAGGAATACGGGTTAGTAGAAAGTATTTGTACAAGTCTCTGTAAGTGGAGCCGTAATTAATTCTTTTTCTGGGACGCTACGTATCTCAGCGTATCTCTTTGTGAACAACCTGTGTACTCTTACGAGTCTCCACTCTGTCAGAATAAGTATACTTTAGACGAGTCCATCTTGTGTAAAAAGGGGAGACCCCCACAACACCCTCCTCCCTAGTTTTTTGGAGGGGAGTTTAATATTTTTCCGCTTATGGTCTATTATTAGCGGTTCTGTGAATTTCCGAAGGTGACGAGCTTGGCTCCTCTCCCCGTCTTTTTTGTATCTGATTGATATCTCACCTGTGAGTGAATTTTCCGCCATGGATTGTGTACAGAACATTCCCCAGTCTGCTTATTATCGTACCTGGTTCCCAGTATGCCATGTTATTCTTAAACATTCTGAAATAGACCCGATCGCCTGGTTTGAAGGATCTTTTAGGCACTATCGGTGTATGCCGGTTTTTATTTTTTCTGGGTAATAGTTTATCAAAAACAGACCGTATTTTGCGGACAAACATCACTTCAGCTGGCGAAAGGCCAGATGGTGTGTTTCCGTTCGGGGTGATTCTGTAGACTTGTAGGAACTGTTGTATGGCTCATTCCGTTGGTACGTCCTCTGCTTTTTTCAAGGCTCTCTTAAGCGTGTTTACAAACCTTTCGGCTTTCCCGTTAGATCGTGGATAGTATGGTGCTATTTTAATATGTTTGACTTGATAAGTCGCATAGAATTCTTGAAAGTCGCTCGAGATGAATGTGGTACCATTATCCGTTACTAGGCAATCTACCACGCCGAATCTTGCGAATAACTCCTGTAGACAATTAATAGTGTTTTCCGTCGTAGGGTTTTTGTATCTGAAAACTTCTGGCCACTTGCTAACGCTATCTACCGTTATCAAGTAGTCATATCCATCTATGGGTCCCGCATAGTCCGCATGGATTCTAGACCAAGGTCTGTCCACCTTAGGTCATGGGTTTTGTATAATAGGTGGTGCCTTTGCTGTCGCAGCACAGTCTCTACATTTTTCTACCATTTGAGTAATGTCGTTATCCATATTAGGCCACTACACGAAACTTCCCATTAACGCTTTCATACGATTTTTCCCTGAGTGTCCTAGATGAAAGGCCTTTAGAATTCGTCTTTGTAAAGAGTTGGGTATGACCACGCTTTCATTATAAAGTTATACATTATCACAAATTGAAAAAGTGTCCGCTAGATTTCTTTCTTTTTCTTCTATTTTTCTCTTTGTACTTCGTATGAATTCATCCATTTCAGCTTCTCTTCTGATTTCTAACAAGGTCACTGGTAATTCCCTTACTGTATTGTTTAGCACTTTAATAATTTCGTCTTCGGCTCGCCAAGCCGATAATACAGAGTCTTCCAGAGGTTCGCATTTCACAGATACCAATCTAGATAATACATCGCATGCCCAATTTTCTTTGACGGTAGGAACTCTAGTTTGAAATTATAATTCAATAATATAGTTCCCCATCTCAGAAGTCTATTGGCTGTATAAATTGGTAGTCCTTTTTTCGATCCGAATATAGTGAGAAGAGGTTTATGGTCAGTTTGAAGAGTAAACTCTCTTCCATATATGTATCTGTGGAAACGAGTTATGGCGAATATTATGCCTAACGCCTCCTTCTCAATTTGCGAATAATTCCTCTCTTCTGGTAACAACGATCTAGATCCGTGAGCTATAGGTTTCTTAGTGCCATCCTGCATGTTGTGTAATATACAAGCTCCCACTCCGTGTGAGCTTGCGTCACTAGCAATGCTAATTTCCAGTTTGGGATCAAAATGCGTCAGTGCTAGATCAGACGTTAATATTTGTTTATGATCTCCTTAAAGGCTTTCTGACAATCTTCCGTCCAGTTCCATTTGTTCTCTTTTTTCAATAATTCCTTGAGGAGAGCTCTCAATTTGTGCATGTTTTCAATGAATTCGCCGTAATAGTTCGCTAGACCAAGAAATCTTTGCAACTCTGCGACATATTTCGGCTCAGGCATATTTTTTATTGCAGATGCCCTATCTGGATCTGGTTTTCTGCCACTTTCATTGATTATATGGCTTAGATATTTGATTTCTTTTTTTTTAAATCGCCTTTTTTCTCCTTCACTTTAATACCAAAATCTGAATTCGTTTAAGGACTTCTTTAATATGTTTGGCGTGTTCATCTACATTATCGCTTTTGATCAAAATGTCGTCTAAGTAAGCAGTAGCAAAGTTCTGTCACATGAGCATAGTGTCCATAGTCCTTAGTGATTATTGATACATAAAATCTTTGTACTTTCTTCTTCTACTGGAATCTGAAGAGAAGCTTCACTTAAATCAATCTTAGAAAATACCTTACCACCGTTAAGTTTGGTAAATATTTTCTCCCGGCTTGGCAATGGGTAGTGATAACCCTTGATAGCCTTGTTTAACCCAATCGAGAAATCTGCGCAAACACGGGTTTCTCCGGATTTTTTCTTTACGTAGACCACAGGTGCCGCCCATTCACTGAATTCGATTTGTGAAAGGTTTCCAGTTTGTACCAATCTATCTAACTCCTTGTCAGTTTTTTCTATGGTTGCGAAAGGCACGTTTCGCTTTTTCTTGAATACTGGCTGAACATTTTCTCTTAGTTCAATTTTAGCTGCAAACTTATTACATCGTCCCAAACCGCTCGAGAATACTTCGTGGAATTGACTGTGTAGTTCTTTTAATTTTGTAGCTTCTGACGGCTCGCACTCTAATTTCTTACAAAATGAGCTAATAGGTAAATCCCATACGTCAAATTTTTGCATCCAATCTATGCCCACCAAATCTTCTGTGTCTTTCATTACAAATATCTTCAATTTTTTGTTTTTCCATGGAATTTTACGTTTAGAATTACTTCTTCAAAATTGATACGCTTCCCTGTAACAGACTTAGCGATTTTCTGTGTATGCATCATGGTCGGTCTATTTAGCTTCCTCCATGTTTGTAGATTAATTATAGTTAGATCCGATCCTGAGTCTAACTTTAATTTTACCTTTTTATTTTAAATCTCGAGTTCCACGTATTTTCTTGTGTTTAGTTTGTCTTCGTAGTCCATTCTAGTACTTCTTACCCTACTAGTGTATCTTTTGTTTCTGCATTGAGATGCCTTATGCCCCATTTTTACACAAGCTAAACAGTTCTTGTATTTGAATCGACAGTCTTTATTCCAGTGTAATCCACCCCATCTGCAACATGCAGATGGGGGGGGGGGGCTTATATTTGCTTTGATCTCTGTCATTAATCGCCTTATACCTTGTAATTTTACCTTTATCATGATTTTTTTGTTTTTCTTCCGGGAGGGTGATATCGTAACTTTTGTTCAACTTACGTATGTGTGCTACTCCCGATTCCTCGATATCCTTAGAGTCTTTTTTATGCTCAATCATTTTTGGCAGTCTTCTGTCAATTTTTGTAGAGTTAATCCAGGCTCGTTTTGAAGCTTCGAGGGCATTCTTTTGCGCATTTCACTGTCCTTGGCTGAGACTAATCCCTGTACGAAAATCAGAAACTTAAAATTGTTCGGAGTCAATTCTGCCAACTTAAAGTCATCGCAATGTTTGTTCACGATTGCGACGAATGTGGAGTAGTCCTCATTTTCACTTTTTACGAGGTTGAGACATGAAAAAGTGAAGTCTTTGAACTGAAGAGCTCCGTAAGGCATGTAACTGCCTCGTCAAACGTCAAATCGTTTGTCTTTTTCGGTAGAATATAGTCCACAAATTTTGTGTACTTCTCTGTTCCCAATTCCCGGAGTAATAAACGTAGCTTCTTAGCTTCCGTCCAATTTTGGCAATCAATGTTGAAAATGCCTTCATGACATCTGTTGAAGTCCCCGAAATATTTATCATCTTCTAGAGAGTATTTAAATGTTTCTATTGTTTTCCAAACTGCGTCTTGAGAAAAAGTCGCCTCTTTTTCGATGTTCTTTTCTTGTGTGTTACCCGTTACTTTTAATATTAATTCCTGGAGTTGCATTTGTCTTTCTTGATTTTCCTTCTGAAATTCGAGCTGTCTTTCTTGGAGTTGTAGTTACTGTTCATTTTGGTATTTTACAAGTTCTTCCAAAATACTTTTAAAATACTCCATGATAAGAATCTTACAAAATCCTCGATTTTCCGTATTTTGAGGAAGTGCCTTTTAATCATGGTGGTCACGCAAAATCCTCGTAAATCTTCGTCGCGCAGTCGTTGTGGGCGCTGGCAACGGCAAATTTCTTCTTTTTTTCCTGAGTGTCCAAGAAGTGCAAATTCTCGTCGCCAAGTTGTTGTGGTGACGAGAGAGAATTTTTTCTCGTGTGGATCCGAAGTCCTCGTCGCCAAGTTGTTGTGGTGAGGAGAGATTTTTTTTTCTTTCCGTGTAGGTCCGAAGACCTCGTCGCCAGTTTTTTGTGGTGACGAGAGAATTTTTTTTTTCTTTCCGTGTGGGTCCGAAGTCCCCGTCGCCAAGTTGTTGTGGATTCCGGGGAGGGAATCCGGACCAAATAATAAATAACGACAGTAATTGAAATAGGATAATAAGTGTATTGAACGTAATAATAAAAACTTGAAATGAAGATTAGTAGTCCAGGAACACGGGTCAGTAGAAAGTATTTGTACAAGTCTCTGTATGTGGAGCCGTAATTATCTCTTTCTCTGGGACTCTACGTATCTCAGCTTATCTATTTGTGAACAACATGTGTACTCTTACGTATCTCCACTCTGTCAGAATAAGTATACTTTAGACTAGTCCATCTTGTGTCAAAAAGGGGAGAGCCCCACAACATTAAAATCGTTTTGTCTTAGCCTCATCTTCTTCCTAAACTGAGCAGTGGTGAGACGGAAAGAGATCATTCAGGCCTTCGCTAATGGTATCAACATTTATACTCTGGCTTCCATCAATAACCATCAAGACAACGCTGTATAAGTTTTAAAAAGCGGGAAGAGTAGAGAAGAAAACTGGATCAGGAGGTCACAACAGAAAGAGGGATCGTCGTTTAAATTTAAAGTTAAAGAGATCAATTCCATAAGAGGTTTGGCACGTACGAGAGGAGTTTTATCTATGACAGTCCAAAGGGCAGTGAAAAAGAGTTGAAAAAGTAATTGTGTGTGAAATGTGTAAGGCACCTTGTTAGTGTAATTATACATGTTTATTGCTCAAATGGAGTACCACAGTGCTATAAAAACTCCGGAGAATTCCAGTCATATATTTTTAATCATTTCTAAGTTACAAAGGTTCAAAGGTTAATCTAACAAATGGGCAATTTTATATATACACGATTAGGACAATTTTACTCCCGGTGTATGTGTGTGTATATATATATATATATATATATATATATATATATATATATATATATATATATATAAGCTAAGAAGAATTTGGTAATCCATATAGGTAGTCCCAAATATATATATATATATATATATATATATATATATATATATATATATATATATATATAGGCATCCACAGAAAGACTGTTTCGCTGTTCGCTAGTGTGGTTAGACATCCGATTGCCTCAAGTCGGGATCAAAAACCGACTGATCTGTTATCTGTCGGAGACTCTACCCCTAAGCCATTGACACCTATCAATTAAAGGGAATTTAGACGTATTTATTTTTAGATAAACACGCCAATGACTGGAGAACTCGATTCGCCTTAACGAAGAATCTTGCCCCAGCAGCAGTAATAGTCACTGTTTAAAAATTCACTTTTCTCCCCGTGAGCTCAACCGAAATATTTTTTCAGGAGCATATATATATATATATATATATATATATATATATATACTGATAATCTACAAGTCTTACTCTCTCCTATTACATCAATAGAATAACCTCATTCAGCTAGTCTCTAACTTGAGTGGCTATTGGGAGTTGTGTGAATAAAAGCGTAAATGAAATGTTCTTAATATTCTACATTTTTTCACACTGCTTACCTTTGTGCCTCCAACATCTTCAAATATTTTCTTATTTATTACCCCTTTTAATTCGTCTTTTATGGATTCTTTATAGTTGATTACTTTGATTTGTTTTTTCGTCATTGTTATGTTTACAACTGTATGTGATTGTTCTTCAACTATGTTCATCTTTATCTCAATTTCAGACATTGTGTTTCAATCAGCCAATGAAATCGCAATAGGTTTTTTCGCTTTCGAGGTTCTAACTTTCTTAGGAACTATGACAATAAATTATACAACTGAATTTCAAAAATAACTATCAATAACCATAACGTGTGCGTGCGTAGATTGCCACAGGCGAGACGCTGGTTGCCTCTCACTACTCAATCTCTATTACGATGACAGATGTTCACACGAGTTACATCCCTTACTGCCACCAGCTCAGACCCTGACAGCTACGACCCGTCATACCATGTTCACGGTGGCAAACCATCCCCATAAATAACCGCTAAGACTGCCAGATATTAAAAATTAAGACAGAAGTTCGATCTAGTTTTGTCTTTTGTTAAACCTTTATACTTTGCGTTTTATTTAGACATCGAGAAAGTTATTTGTACACCAATTCTATCCAAGTTCTTAGAGATGAATTTAAAACTATAAGCACTGATTTTTGTGGAAGATACACACGTGCAACATTTTAGAATGACACACTATCATCTTACACATTCCCAATCAGATCATTCACGCAAACGTGAAACATGCAATAACATAATAACATATCATTCTCTTTGAATATCAGTTATATGACAGTTTTAACGTTTTCCTGCACGTTTCAAAGAGCAGTCAATTAAAGCAAGCAACAATTAAGAAGGCGACTTTTGTTTTGTGTGATTCAAAGCAAGCCATATAAGATATTAGAAATCGCAAAAACAATTTTATTTCGCAACTCTTTTACATGATTTAAGGATAATAAAACCAATTCAATTTCCATTAAACAACAAAGGATACGTCAGTTAGTTATGTGCCATGCGTGATACACGCCAATCATGTATCTTTCGATACATGACTGACGAGGCAGTTTTTTCCCATAGTAGGTTGCCATTTCTTTCTGCGGTAAACCAAACTACTATTTACCCATAGCTGAGGGAGAAGAAGAGGATTCATACCTTTCCCAAGTGCATTAATACGTCAGTCAGTCAGTTATGTGCTTAGGCGATCATATATCTTTCAATAAATGATTGACGAGGCTGATTTTGTCCCGTAGTAGGTTGCCATTTTTTTCTGCGGTAGACTAGTTGCTATCCAACCTGGTCGGTCCTATTTACCCATGGTAGAGAAGGTGGGGAGAGAAGAAGAGATATTAGCAAGTAAGTGACTGTAATGGACTCGACTGGAATTCGAACTCGTCTCTCCGATTCCTCAATCCGAGCCGATATCCATTACTCCACCGTGCCTACTCTTTGAATATATGTACTTAAATACATTTCTCATTATTTGATGGAGATAAAAATACACAAAGCTACATATATGTATAAAGTGTGTCTATTAAAAAATAAAATATTCAAAAAGGCACAATATTCGCACTTCAGGGCCAAAGATAAATCAACTGAATTTATTAACATTTCTGTTCATTTAAAAAAAAAAAAGACATTTTTAGAGACAACGTTATTTCAGACTTCAAATAAATTTTAAATTTCTTTTATCTAACAGACGTTATCACGTGATACCATCTCATCTGATATTGTTCGAAGATAAGTATTAAACATTTTTACCGTTATTGAAAATAATTTGTATTAAAAAAAAAGTATAGTAAATTTGTTTCTTCATGTACACATTTTTATTTTATTTTTGTCTTGCTATGGCTAGGAATATTTATAAATAAATTATTAAAAGTTCTATTTAAAGTTACTTGTAGTTGGTATATTTGTTTATTATTGATTCATTGGTTCGTTTCCTACGTCTTATCAACATTATGCAGGTTTTATTTGAAGCTAGAAAATATTTGCGGATTATAAGAATCTTTTGGAAGATAATGATTTAATGATACAAGTCTTACTAATTAACCCATAGCTGGGGGAGAAGAGATGGATTTATGTCTTTCCCAAGAGTATTTACACTTAAGTGAATATAACAAACCCAGCGGGAATTGGAAGTCTGCTCTCCGATTAACAATCCATTATCCTTACAATTCTTGTACATCCAAGCTTACAGCACCTGGTATTCCCAAACGGTCACCCATCAAGTTACTGACAGACTCGGTGTTGCTTAACTTCCATGATCGTACAAAGAATCGGTGTTTGAACGTGATGCATATTTGTGTGTTAATGAGAATACATAATTAAAAGGATTGCCAGCCACATTGTATTGTTTGGTCTTTGTGTATTTAATAGAACCAGCTGAGATTTTATCAAATGCATTCAAAATAAGTTGACATCAACATTCATAAATCACTGGATTAGGAATGCCTGCCTTTCACCTTTGTTTGTAGTCAAAATCTGCAAGTTGTACATCTCAATTAAACTGGTTTGCCTTACCTGACGACCTGCGTAACAGAAGAGATGTTCAGGTGTATGAACATACATTATGCCTAAGAGCCAAAATGACAGGTGCATCGACCTTGACGGCCATCACAACACGTCGAATGGTAACAGTGTCACGCTTTCCATATTTTCAGCTCTTTTCAATTGGGTCTTTATCCCTGCCTATTCGTTTCCGTTAAAGACGAGTATTTGTCTCTGTCTCTGCCATATGAAGCCTGCATTTGTTAAAATTGTATTGTCTTTGTTGAGTCTTGACTCATTGTTGAATCCCGACTAATGCATGGAATAATAATGCAACACAAAATGTACTTAGAACAAGAATGTATTATAACAAGAAAATGTACACAATATTTACATATAGTATTTCTGTATATTTCTGGGAAGACGTTCCTGGAGAATGTGTTGACTAAGTCGCAGTTGGGCAGAGTCTCAGGCTGAATCTCTGTATTCGCTCCTCGTCTTCCCGGTACCAACCATTATTTATATAGTCGGTAGTCCCCTATGCAGATTAGGTGGATCCTACCACAACAGTCTTTGATGTCTTTTACTATTCCATTTCTTACGAGTTCCGTTAAGTGAACAGAAAACGAGAAGAATTTCCATAGGTCTTCGTATCTCATATGTCTGTATGTTTGCCATTCAATTTATTTACCACTTTTTCATCTATTTGAGAGACAATTGCTGTTTCATTGCTTTATCAGTAATACAATTTAGTAATACTGATAATTAAGGTGAAATCAAAACATGAAATCCTTAGATTTTCTGTTTGATATTCATACATTTATCCCATCGCTTTTATTCCTTCACTACGGAAGGAAACTAAGCACATTGAAGGCATTTTGTTTTCACAGTTGGAAAAAAACTGTAAAGACATCCCAACTGAATGCCCCTATTCCATTGTACATGATACTGCTGGAATATCAAAAGGGACTTAATAACATTGAACATGACAGATAATCAAGAAAGAGAAAACTTTTACCATAGTTCTTATATTCACGAAGCTTTTATTTCTGCAGTTGTTTTATTAAGGGATTTGATGAAAATACTTGTTGTTCTAGGTACATTCAATCATGTTATTTTTAAAGACATAGGATCTGATTGTCATTGTAAAAATAGTATTTTTCAATAAGCAGACCAATATTTGTTGTTTTAAAATGAGAGGTTTCTACAATTTCTTTTGCCATCGGTCAATATTATACAGAAAACAAATGAAAAAATGCTTTCCCCCCACACCCCAAAAAATGAGGCATTTCTGTACAGCAAAAACGGTAGCTAACAAAAAAAAAAGTAAGGACAATTTCAGATTCATTCCAAACGATGTTTGGTGTCTCGTCACCATTTCAAAAAAATTTTTTTGTTGACCAGTATTATTGAATTATCTAAAAACCTTGACTGTCAAGAAGCGAGATTTTGGCGAGTGCTATGAGGACTAAATTTGCTAAATTGTCCTCATATTGGTGGCTAGTCTGCATGTAAATAATGCAAGAAATGCTCACTTTCATCCCAGAAATTCAGACGAAAATCGATCTTTTATTGATACTGTGTAAAACTAAATAGAGAATTACTTTAAATGTTTGCGTTAATTTTTTAAAAAAATCTGATTGGCATTTTTTTCAGTCAGTTATGTGCCATGCGTGATACACGCTTAGACGATCATGCATCATTCAATACATGACTGACGAGGCAGATTCTTTTAGGGAGCCATTTCTTTCTGCTGTAGACCAGTTGCCATACAAGACTATATAACACGGTCCTGCTATTTATCTATAGCCGGAGAGGAGGAGAAGATGATTCATACCTTTCCCAAATATGTAAGAGGAGTCATACCTTTCCCAAAGCATGTAAGTGAATGTAATGGATTTGATTGGATTCGCATTCAATCCGAGCCGCTATCCATTACTCCACCGTAATCACTGGTCATATATAGCATTGTTTATTATATTAAATTGTTATTTTCGAGATTTGTCATATAATGACATATCTCGAAAATAAGTAAAAAACGGGAAAAAAACCCTGGCTACGTCAACATTAGTGGCTGTTGAGCGCGAGGAAGCAGGCTCGTCGAAGAGGTGGGTCAGTGAGAGTTATCTTTCATTCCTAGATCAGCAGCTTTCATTCTGTTTTTCGCCACAGTCCTCATCTCTCTGCTTTAGGCGTTTACTCTTCGTCAAATTCCGTCAGTTACGTCGTTTCTTCGTTCACCCATTGCCCGGCTCATTTTCTAGAAACCCTGCTAGGTTCGCTAGCTTGTTCCGTTTAGATATCCCTTAGACGAGCATAATATAAAAAAAACAATTGTGTTGTAGCCAACATCGAGTTGTGAATAATGCTGCTAGAATCGGTTCTCCAGCTACTGAAATAATTCCATAAGATTTAACCGTCCGCCAATTAAGATAAAATCGAATGCTCCCTAATACCTTCCATAATCATGTTGTCCCGGTTTGCAGCAGCGAATTGGTTGCGCAGTTGCATTATTCGTTACTCACTTTAGTCTTACCTGCTGTCACCGCCGCCGTTGTTCTCTCGTGATTGTTGTTGCTATTGCCATGTTCGTCTATCTTTTTTGTTTGCTATTCACAATTTCCGTTGAAGTTGTCCGCTCTTGAGACTCGGTCCTCGAATCGAACTCGTTCGTTTTCATCTGCGATCGCGAAGTGGGGGTTGGGATTAGAATGCGTAATGTGCACGCCTGTTCATCGCCGTGGTATGACTTGTGTCCAAGGACCGGTTAATTCTTTTCAAAACACCGGAGTGAACATTTTACAGATCATTTTTATAATTCCTCACTATTTAATGAAAATATCAATAACATAATTCGACTGGATATCCTCGATGAGATGTTGGATCATCCTACTTTGGAAGAGATCCATACAAAAATATAAGGAGTTTATACTGGGAAGGCATCACGGCTTGGTGGCACTGTAGTCGAACTTGTACTTCGGGGGGGCAACAAGCTTGCTGTAGCGATATATCATATGATTTTGGATGTTTGGTCAGGGACACCTATACCACAGATCTAGGTTGATGCGATCATTATCCCCTTGCTTAAGATGGGGCTAGAAAATGGTGTATATTAACACGATTATTACCATTAAATCTTATTTCATTTCGAAATACTTTTCAGTTTTATTTTTTATTTTTATTTTTTTAAAGGTTCAAGATTTAAAATTCGAAACTTTAGATTTTAATTAAAAGTAGAGTAATACATTTCAGACGCATCAAGGAAGGTTTTCAGTGATGCACTGTCTTCATTGCCGATTTCGGGTTTTGCATCATATCGGCTCAAACAGCAACCCCGACCTGATTCCAAAAGTTTCAGACCGCCTCCTTGATAGCGTTGTGATACGCACATCGACATTGCAAAAAAAAAGGTTTAAGATATGGCTAGCATTCCGACCGTTCTTATTGACATACGTCAGTCAACGTCAGCCTGTGAAATAAGGCTTTTCCCCCTTCCCTCCTATATAGTCTTGTCTTTTGCTTCATCCGGTTTTGATTGGCGCTATTTTCCCTGGAATTCATAACGAGGTAACTGGACGTGTTCTTGCAAAGTTCAATCCAATGCTTTAATACTAATTCGATAACTAAACCTTACCACTTACATTACTTTCCAAAAAAAAATACATTAGTAATTCTTAATATTCTATAAAAATCTTTAAGTCTAACCCGATACACTTAACCAAACAAAATTAGAAAAATGCGATGCACGTTCAATCCTCTACATATAAATGTGCTCTCACATACTCTCCTACACGCGCAGACGCAGTAATCTTTTTACTCCTTGTTATTCATGATATTAATAATGTTAATAATAATAATAATATTGTTTATTTATATTAAATTCACACTATATCCATTTCCTAGCTGATTTTGTTGAAAAATTTTAAATGCTTAAATTAATGTCAAACGTTAACAGCCAAATATATAAATCTCTAAATTTCTAATTAACCGCAATATACCCATATATATCAATTTACCCTTCCTCTTCATATTCTTTTATTCTTTACAAAGTCTCTATTTCCCTTTCTTTCCCAAACCCCTACTTCCACTTCTGTTTTCTTATATCTTTACTTCTCTTTTTTCTCTTTATCTCCTTTCCCTTGAGATGACTTATTAAATAGGCTAATGTCTGGTACGTACACCATCCTCTCTTACTCTTAAATGTCTTAATAAAAACAGATTTAAAATTATTCCTATCTCTCCTTTAACTCTCTAATTTCGACCATGTCTGTCATAGTCCTCTTCCCCCTCTCTATATCACCTTACATCAACTTAAATCTACCCCTCAAAAGTGTATACGAACTATATGTAAATTTAAAACATTTTTTAAGCTTTGGCAGTGCGGCCTGATGAACCAGGTAAAAACCATATACCTAGCGAAATAGATTATAACAAATGGACCCTTAAAATTGTCTGTTTTCTATTTAAATTGAATTAACAGATATATATATATATATATATATATATATATATATATATATTATGAAAGGACAAAGTCCGACAATTATTTAAGACATTTTTATGTTTATACGTACTTTTTATAGATACAATTATTTAAGTAAATGCTGTTTATAATAAACAGTATTAGCCTGAATGTCCGAGAAATTTTCATAGAAAATATGCGTCCTCCGACAGGAATCGAACCTGTATCATATACGGAACCGTCATATAGCCTGACGGGCCTTAACCGATTGGGCCACAGACGAGCGTTCGGTTAGCAAGGTCGATTTTAATGTTTTTAAACACAATTCTCCAAGATTTTCTCTCATTCATTCATATCTGCTCAATGCGTATCCAAATGTAAACAAATGACGTCATACATTATGAAATAGACAAAATCCGACAGTTATTTAAGACAGGCCGGTAAATGTTGCTAATACTGTTTATTATAAACAGAGCATTTACTTAAATATTTGTATCTATAAAAAGAACGTATAAACATAAAAAATGTCTTATATATATATATATATATTTCTTAAACTTTATTTTTTTATTGGATATCCGTATTTGAAATAGAAGCCCTCTTTTTACTTTAAACAATACTAAACATCTATTGGCTTGCCTACTTGAGAAATCATAACCAAAATGTGCTCTCGGGCAGGGTTTGAAGCTATCTCCCATTTTTTTATGAAGAAATCATCGTTTGATTCAGTCACAGAGTGAGGAACAGCCCAGCAACATTGTGTTTTCCATTTTAAAGGAAAATAGGACTTTGCTGTGCTGTGAACTGGTATACAAGAAACTGTCATTAATTTTAACTTCTGCTGGTAGTGAAAAAAATTACTTGCTTAACGTTCTCCATATGTTTTTAATGTTTTTTTTAAACATAATTATTTAATATGGCTTTTATAACATGCAATACTCAACGGACATTGTTAGTAGGGATGTCGGTATACATTTTAATACTCAATGCACATTTTGTCATTATATAACACGGTTGTCCCGGCTCGGTCATGAGCCCTTCCTATGCTGGTCAGTACTGCCTCCGATCACTGGTGGTTATCTGCTTGTCGCTTCGTTCCTTCATTTGCTCCTGCCTCAAGTTGTTTTCCTTGATCACAGAGCAGTGAAGATCGAATTTTTGTCCATACTTGAGCGCAGGGTCTAACCGCGGCGAAACGATACAAAAGAACGTTTCCGCTGGCGAAAATAAAAATGACATAACAAAATAACGAAGGTGGGCGGGTTAATTTTCAGTTGGTTTTTATAGATATTGATGCAACAAAATTAACCCTCTCCGTTAAAGTCTCTATCGTGACACTTTGTTTTTTTTTTGTTTTTTTTTTCTTCTAAATCTTGGAGAAGGTCGAAAAGTCACTCGGCAGCAGTTCACATGACATCATCCTGCTTTCCGCCCGGTTACTTCTGCCTTCTGATTTTGTTTAGGTC